>OX463755.1:89354561-89949123 GCA_949824845.1 Rhingia rostrata | reverse complement strand
ATTGTTGTCGAATGGTATAATTATTTCCGAGAGACATTAATTTTTGATTTTCTTGGCAACCTTCAAAGCGTAGGGAAAGACAAGAAGGCCAGGAATAATTGTCCAGATCGACGTGATCGAATTCGGTAGAAGAAAGTACAACAAAGGTACTGGGTGCTAGGTCTTATAGAAGATGGATACGAAGTATTAATGTTGGAAATATGTTCCCCAAAAACGAACGGAGTGCTGCAATGCTAGTTCCCTTAATAAAAAATACTTTTAAAACGCGAACAAAGGGTTTGTGACAAAACAAAGGAAAAGTATATATAAAAAGCGAAAACCCAAGTTACATACGGACGTAACATTTGATCTTTTTCGAGCCAAATTCCCAATTACCAGTGACAGTGTGTTCAATCTGAAAAAAGACAATTACAAGTCAATTAGAACATATTTAAAAAACAATAAAAACAATACCTACAGTGATAACAAACACTTTAAAAACAATTTCTTGTGAGTTTTTTGTGTTAATCGGTTTCCCGCGCCGTGTAATTACCCAAGTGTACTGCAAATCAGTTTCTCGCGCCGTGCAATTGTTTGAAATTCTGAAAGAAGTGTCAGCAGAAAAACAAAGGTGAGCGAGTGAGCCAATTTAGCCCAATTTTATACATTTTGCCATTTTTTATTTGCCAATTTGCCTAAATTGAGTACCACAAAGGAACTCAAACTTTTAAAAAATACACTTTCGATTCTGAAACTTGATTTTAAGAGTTTTACTGCGTCTGCTAAAGGTAAGCGAACAAAGAGCATTGTGAATAGTCGGTTGCCTATTATGGAAGATTCGTTTCAGCAAAGCAAGAGCATAAGCGATAAGCTTTTTGCAGTGCTTGAAGACGAAAATGATCGTTTGTCATGTGAGGGATTAGTCGAGGATATACGTGAAACTTACCTCGAATATAAGGCGGAATTATTGGACTGCTTGGATGAGCTTGGGGAATCGATGTCGACAAAAAAGCAAACGCCAAGCAATTCCAATCAACACATAATTCGACTCCCAGAAATGTCTCTTCCTGTTTTCTCGGGACAGTATGAAAAGTGGAGGCAGTTTAAAAGCAAATTTGAATCTATGATTCACAATAACTCCGGGTTAACAGAAATCCAAAAACTTCACTATTTGAAGTCAGGTTTGTCTGGAGAAGCTGATCGCTTACTGCATCATCTGGAAATTGATGAGGGCAATTATAAAACTGCATGGTCGATTTTGTGTTCTCGTTACGATAACAATCGCTTATTAGTCAACACCCATTTAAAAATGTTTGTTAATCAGCCGACTATTCACACCGAGAATGCAATTGGACTAAAAAGTATACTCGATACGTCCACAGAGTGCATGCATTCACTAGAGAATCTCGAGGTTCCCGTTAAGCAGTGGGATCTGATTATTGTTTACTTAATATTGCATAAATTGCCATTTTCAACATAGCAGCCATGGGAGGAAAGACTTGGGGCAAGGAAGGACCTACAAACACTTAAAGAGTTTTCTGAATTCCTGGAAACGAGGTTCCGAACTTTGGAAATAATCGACCAAGATAAACCAAAATCTACAAAAGGATTTATTGGAGGTTCCAGTCAACGAAGAACGCGTTTCACCTGCAACAAATGTCGAAAGACAAATATAGCTGCAAGGTTTGTGGTAAAGGGCAACATTCACTTAGTAAATGCCAACAATTTGGAAAATTGAGTCCATCTGAGCGATGCAACATTGTGGATAGAATCGGTGTTTGTAGTAACTGCTTGGCTTACAGTCACACAATTCTACAATGCGTTAGTCAGAGACGTTGCTACCAATGCCAACAAAAACACCATTCACTGTTGCATTGCGTGCCAAGTCAAACTCATCCAAACAATCAATATACACAAAACTCATACAATCACTGTATACCAAACCCACAGTCACAATACCCACACAACCCTACCCAAAACCCAAACAAAAATATACAAACATTCCAAATTTCTACAAATCCTCCTGCAAATATAAATACAAATGGCCCCTCAGTAGTTCCCAACACTCAAATGCCTTACCCAGGTAATGCAGATCGACCGAGCACTAGTTCTGCAGTTCAAAACTACCATGCGCTACATTGTAAGAACTCTCAAGTACTACTAGCGACTGCTGTAGTTAAGGTAAGATCTTCTAATGGGAAGTTTATAAAATTTAGAGCCTTAATTGACCCAGGGTCTGAAGCCAGCTTTATTACGGAAGCAGCATTACAAATACTAAACCTGAGGACTCGGAGTACGTTAGTTGAAGTGTCAGGGCTGGGCAAGGTCAGCAGTGGAGCATGTCACAAGTGTGTTGACATAACGTTTGCGTCTCTGCACACTTCATTTGAGACCAGCACACGAGCCTTTGTATTTAAGTCCCTGACTGGGCTTCTCCCGGCCAAACAACTGACCTTCAATAACTGGAAACACCTCAACGGTTTGGAATTAGCGGACCCTATGTTCTACAAACCGGCTACAGTAGATTTGCTACTAGGAAGTGACGTATTTGCGGATTTTATCCTTCCGGACTCAAAGAACGGAATTAGGATGGATCCTAGTAGGTAAAGTACCTATAGAAAGTTCAAAATTTTCAACAAATTGTTTCTTGCAGGTCTTTGATATCGACACCCAATTACGAAAGTTTTGGGAAATTGAAGAATCACCCTATGTCGATACTGAGACTGAAGAAAACATTGCTTGCCAAAAGCATTTTTAAGAGACGACTATTCGTCTACCCGATGGGAGATATGAAGTATCTCTTCCCTTTATAGATGGATGTAAACCCGCGCTTGGACCCTCGAAGCAAGGTGACTTGCGTAGGTTTCATCAGTTGGAGAAACGATTCGTGAATAACCCAAAACTCTACAGGGAATATTCTAAATGTATAAAGGAATACCTAGAATTGGGGCAGATGTCAGAAATTGATGCAGTCAACGATGCTGTTCTGCATACACCATGTCATTACTTCGTTCCGCACCACGCTGTTCTGAAGGAGTCCAGTACGACAACTAAATTGCGAGTCGTCTTTGATGCTGCTGCGAAGACTTTAGATGGCACGTCCTTAAACGAACGCTTGTTAGTAGGACCTAAAACGCAAAATAATATAAATGATATAGTGTTAGTATGGAGAACACATCAATTTACCTTTACCGCAGACATCGAAAAAATGTTTAGGCAAATACGAATGAGGCGTGAAGACTCGTATTATCAGCTTATGCTTTGGTGTGACAACCCATCGCAACCAATAAGGATTTATCGATTGCAGACCGTCACCTTTGGAACTGCTAGCGCACCCTACCTGGCTAATAATCCAAAGAGTTGCAACAGACGAAGAACATCGGTATCCTATTGGTGCAAAAGTTGTCCGTAAAGGTATGTACGTCGACGATCTGATTGCTTTAGCTGACACATTGGATGAAGCACGACGAATACGTGATGAAGCAAGACATTTGCTGGGATCTGCTGGCTTCAATCTGCGAAAGTTGACTACTAACCACGAATCTTTATTGAATGATATTCCGGAGGAACAAAGAGAAAGGGTATTTTCTCTACCGTTTGAGCAGGCTTCCAGTCCACAAATTAAGGCGCTAGGTATAAGATGGTGTCCTCTTGAAGATTGCTTTTCTTTTCAAAATGTCTATGTAGACTTGAAAAGCCCAACGAAGAGAACAATGCTGTCTACTATAGCCAAACTCTTCGATCCTCTTGGATGGATTTCGCCATGCATCATATTAGCCAAAATTTTGATGCAGCAGTTATGGTACCGTAGATTGGAGTGGGATGATCCAATTCCAATGGACCTTCAAAGTCCTTGGGAGGACTTTCGACGAGAGCTGCCATCTATTGAGAGTATCAAGATACCACGGTGGATTCATCTTGGAGACAATCGAAGAGATCTGGAAATACATGGATTTAGTGACGCATCATAGAAGGCATATGGAGCGGTGGTATACTTACGCGTTTTGGATGATGACGGCAGCATTCATGTTCACCTTTTGATGTAGAAAACAAGAGTTGCTCCGTTGAAGACCGTAACCCTTCCCAGGCTGGAGCTATGTTGAGCTGTCATGTTAGCGGTACTCTTGAATTACACAGCAAGGATTTTGAAATTGGATGACGTCAAGACGTTCGCTTGGTCAGACTCGATGATAACGTTGGCGTGGATAATGGCGCCTCCAGCACGGTGGAAAACGTTTGTCAACAATCGGGTTGCAGAGATCCAGCGTTTGACCAATTGCAGTATCTGGCGTAACATTCCAACAAAAAAAATCCCGCTGATATGACGTCACGTGGTGTTTTGCCATCCGAGTTAAACAACAACACGCTTTGGTGGAATGGCCCGGAGTTCCTTAGCTCTAAGTGGGACTTTGAAACGCCAACTCAACCAGCTATTGGGACAACGGAAAAAGAAATGCGGAACATCCAAACATATTGCGTTACGACAAGAGAAAATCAAGTCGATTTGCTGATACATCGCCACTGGAACCTTAGGAAGTTGCTGAGGCTTTTGGGATATTGTCACCGATTCATAGCCAACACTCGTCGAGTATTCACGCATACGATGACCCTTTCACCCAGTGAAATGGATTCAGCATTGAAGACCGCTTTAAGGATTGCTCAGAGGAGCATGTTCTTCGTCGAAAGTAAAGAATCGCAACCTAATGTAAAGGGGTTAAGAACATTACAACCTTTTGTTGACGATACGGGAATTCTGAGAGTTGGAGGTAGGTTACAAAATGCAACAACATCCCATTAAAATGAAACCCGGACATCACTTAAGCCAACTCATTAAAAGGGATGCGCATGCTTCAACCTACCATGGAGGAACGCAACAGATGATCGCACAAATTCGCCAAAGGTTTTGGATTTTAAAACTTAAAAATGCAGTTAAGAAAACTGTACATGGTACAGTACCAACTCATGGGCAATTTGCCAGCTCCAAGGGTAAGGATGTCTCGTCCCTTTTCACATACTGGAGTTGACTATGCTGGTCCTATAGAGGTTAAGGCATGGAAAGGACGGGGCTCGAAAACCTTTAAGGCATATTTTGCGGTGTTCGTGTGTCTAGCTACCAAAGCTCTACATTTAGAACTGGTCAGTGACATGACGACTCAGGCCTTCATTGCAGCTTTTCGCAGATTTTCTTCGAGACGAGGAGTATGCAAGGAATTGTTTAGCGACTGCGGAAAGAATTTCGTGGGTGCTGCTAAAGAATTGGAAAGACTACGGAAGTCGGCCAACTACAACCAAAAGCAGGTAGCAGATAGTTTACTGTTGGACGGTACAAAATGGAACTTCATTCCTCCAGCATCGCCACACTTTGGAGGATTATGGGAAGCTGGCGTTAAATCGGTGAAGTATCACTTTAAAAGAGTTGCTGGTAACTCAACGCTTACCTTCGAAGAGTTGTCAACTCTATTGACACAAATAGAAGGCTGCCTCAACTCAAGGCCCTTGTGTCCACTCACCAGCAATACGGATGACTTAAGCGCTTTAACCCCAGCGCATTTCCTTATAGGTGAACCCATATTAAGTGTACCGGAACCAGACAGTACAGAAGAAAACGTCTGCTGCAACGACCGCTGGAAAAGAATACAGCAACTATACCAATCCTTTTGGAAGCAATGGAGCTCTGAGTACCTCTCACGTCTACAACAGCGGCCAAAATGGTTAAAAACCGAGGAACAACCTCAGCTAGGGGACTTTCTGAGTTGGGTTCAAGATATTCCCTAGGGTAATTTCACGTGAGAATGGTTACATTACGGCTCACGCAAAGTCGATCGCTTTAAGATCGTTTTCTTCCGGCATCAACCAGTAGCTTACTAATAAATTCAAGAGATGATTTGAATTCAGTATAGATTATCTACCACCTCTTTATTTATACAGTATCCAGGGGTTCGTACTATAGTTTATGCAACATACACAATGGCAGATTTATGTGAGCTATACATTTATTGCTATGGCGGAAGTGCTATCCTAGAAAATTTTAGTTCAATATCTTATATTTTGCTACCTTCGTTATTATGTTTGCGTAACATTTTCCTGCACATATAGTAGTGAATTGGGAACCAATTGGAACAACTGTGATACAAGGGTACAAAGGATGATTCTTATGATAATAATAAGGGCGCAAAAACCACTAACAGTGGCAGTTCCTTTCTTTTTCCCACCATTGGAGACCTTTACATCGGTGAGTTCTAGCAAAATAAGGCTTGGTAAGCTAGATAAAGGCAATATTCCTTTTAGATCATACGTAGAGCAGGATCAATTATCGGATTGGTGAAGTCAATTTTATAAATTAGTACCTATATTTGGTTGGTTGGGTGTTGGGTGTTGTAGAACGAGGGTAGACTCTGATTGGCTTTAACTTGTTAATGCCCAGTGTTGTAACTCTGACTACACATCAAGTGCTTATTTTTTACCTCCAATTGGTAACCATCGGGTACTGGTCTCATCCAACCGTATTTGACATTGCTAAACGATAAGCGCGAGTGTTGATAACACGACGAAAAACAGCAACACTATATAAACAGCCACGTCAGATTGGCACGGAATGAATACCAGGCCTGCTGTCCCAAGCGAACCTAGACAAGCTGCTTCGACATATTCAGACAACAGGTTGCCTAGGAATTTCAAGGGTTAGTCAGGCCCTTTGAACAGTGCTGGTGGCGGATGAACCGAAAGGCCAAAGTCAGCGCTCAATCCCGTAGTGGATACTGATGGTCCCGTGTCCTAGCGTTATCTAGTAAATTGGAACTGGTCCTCCCGGTTTGGGGTTGTGCTTTGGATTAACTACCCAACTATGGAAAAATCGAATGGTTACGAAGCAACCAATAGCCTCGGAAAGGACTGATTTTATTGTTGACAACACGGCTAAACGAAAAACGGACAACGACGTTCGTATCTGCACCTGGAATGTGAGAACATTAAACAGGAGAGGTGCAAGCAGACAAGTAGCGGAAGCCCTAAACTGCTACAAAGCAGACATTACTACCATCCAGGAAATACGATCGGATGGGCCGGGCAAAAAGAGTATAAAAACTGTGACATCTACTACGGACCGTGTTATAGAGAGCAGAAACAGCGACTATTCGGATGCGGATTTGTTATAAGTGCCAGACATAGGCAAGAAGTCTTATGCTTCCAAGACATTAGCGAATGCATTGTAACGATCCGCATCAAGGCCAAATTCGCCAATATTAGCCTTATATACGCACACGCCCCAACGGAGGAAAATGATGATATAGCTAAGGACCGCTTCTATGAGCTGCTTGACAAAACCTATGAGCGACTACCGAAATACGATGTTAAAATCATGCTGTGAGATTTTAAGACAAAGGTAAGAAGAGAAGACATCTTTAGCAGTATTGTCGGAAAACATAGCCTACACGACAATACGTCTGGTAACGGTTTGAGGCTAATTGACTTCGCTACGGAACGATTGTCTAGATATCTTCTTCAGAAACTTTTTCAAAATCTCTAACGGTTTTTTCTAAAATTTGTTTTTTCTAAAAAGAAGACGTAGCAGTGGGCGGATTTCAAACATTTTTACACTTGTTTGAACAGCACGTACGAGGATCGTACAGAATTTCATTATCCTAGCTCAAAATTTAAGGCCCAAAAACCGGTTACTTACAGACGGACAGATAGACAGACAGACATGACTTAATCGACTCAGCTAGCGATTCTGAGTCGATCCATATACATTGAGGTATACGTAGCTCAATTATTTTTCTAAGTTACAAACTATGTATCAAAACTAATATACCCCTATGGGATAGGGTATAAATATTTCCGAATGCTAAACGATTTAGACGAAGACAGCATCTTAAGTGGCGTCTTCAACTGAAGGCAACAAGGCAAAGACCGGGGATATACTTGGAGAGACATCTTGGTTGAGTCACATACTTACCCTGTTTGCGTCTAGAATGTTAAAACCATTAACAGAAAAGGTTAAGACCAAAAACGCTGCGGAGGTTTGTTTCTAAGGTTTTGAGCTCAAGATGCCTTTATCTCCTAGTCATTTATGTTTCTATATGTACTTATTGCATTGGGCCCCATGTCTGTGGCAATGATATTTGTTGAATCTTACTAAAGTGAGGGTTATTGGCTTGTGTAAAATATTTCTTTGCTCTTACAAGTAATCTACATCAACAATCCTGTCTATATTCTTTTGAGGTTCACAACCACATCCTCAATAGAGTAAGAATGAGCGCTAGAAGCAAAATCCCCAAGTGGATACCACAATTGAGCTGACTGTTACGAAGAAAAACAAACATTATCTAACACGTCCGTCCACAAATCTATCATACTTCGGTGAATCATTTTTTCACATGAATTCGTCTCACGTAAAATGAGCTTATTATTTTATTTACATATCCATTTCTCAGTGTGCCAGGTTTCAGAATATGCTGTACGACAATATTGCTATACAAGTTTTATAAGAAGATTAGCATCTTTTTTATTTTCCCGCAGGAACTCCAAAAAAAAAAAACGTCAAAACCTTTTGTCGTCATAATCACCCGTATCGTCTTTGTGGTGAATTTCTTTGATAATATCAAATCTCTAGAAATCATCCTACAAAATGCGTTCAATAAAAAAATCTCTTTGGGTTAGCTTCAATTTTATTTTTTACCATTTTTTCCACAAAAAAAAAGAAATTAATTTCCTTACAAAAATAATATTTTATTTAGTTTTTTTGGCCATGTAATGGATAAAAAATTTTTGCAGAGGGCGCTTAATGGAAAACAGGCCCAAAACTGATAAAGATATCCTTTGCAAGACCCTGATCATTCCAATCCTTTTCTACTGCGCTGAAGACTGATAAACACACTCCACTTTATCTACCATTATTGATAATTTAAGTTTCTCGGATTTTTTGGTTTTGTTGAACCATTTTCTAATGCTTGTTTCTAATGCTTGACACATCATTTAAGTATCGAAAATCTCGAATATTGCACAATCTTCTCACGCAACAGTTGTGGAATCACCCTTCTTTATGGAACTCTCGTACACACCATGAATGGCCTGCTACCAAAAAAGTTCGATGACAACTTAATTTCCTAGAGCTTTCTGGCTGATTGACATATCATCCGGGCCGCTAGTATTCATGGCGTTTACAGTAAACTTTATACTTTCTAAGTTCGGTTCAAGATATTCCCTAGGGCAATCTTATCTAAGAATGGTTTCATTACGACTCACGCAAAGTCGATCGCTTTAAGATCGTTTTCTTCCGGCATCAACCAGTAGCTTACTAATAAATTCAAGAGATGATTTGAATTCAGTATAGATTATCTACCACCTCTTTATTTATACAGTATCCAGGGGTTCGTACTATAGTTTATGCAACATACACAATGGCAGATTTATGTGAGCTATACATTTATTGCTATGGTGGAAGTGCTATCCTAGAAAATTTTAGTTCAATATCTTATATTTTGCTACCTTCGTTATTATGTTTGCGTAACATTTTCCTGCACATATAGTAGTGAATTGGGAACCAATTGGAACAACTGTGATACAAGGTACAAAGGATGATTCTTATGATAATAATAAGGGCGCAAAAACCGCTAACAATGGCAGTTCCTTTCTTTTTACCACCATTGGAGACCTTTACGTCGGTGAGTTCTAGCAAAAAAGCAAAAAAAGGCTTGGTAAGCTAGATAAAGGCAATATTCCTGTTAGATTATACGTACAGCAGGATCATTCATCGCTGTCATGAAGTCAATTTTATAAATTAGTACCTATATTGATGAATATGATTATATATTTCAGAAAGTGTTGTTTTTGCTTAACATTTGTTCATATTGACAAAATAAATTATAAGCAACAACCTCGAAACTGAGATTACAAAAATTGACAACAAACCCATTATTTACATTATCTCCATGACCCTTAAAAAACAGAACCTCTTAAATCTTGTCAATATACTTATAGTTATATGTGAATTCTATATACCATTCATCATCATTCTGATCGACTAATATAAGTGTGGCTTAAGCATGGAAAGTTCACAACCGAAATGGCTTTAAAAGTAAAAATTGCCAAGACCAAGTATATGCTGTCAACAAGAAACCATACAAAACATTCAAAATCGGCAGTTGTATACATGGCTCCGCTATTATTTCTTACAATAACACCTATTCAGAAATCGATCGAAGTTTTACTCTCAACAATTACCGCTTTGGGGGCTAAGAAAGTAATCTAGAATAAGAAATAGAAAAATAGACATAGTCACGCATTGAGCATTTAGAGACAATGTAGATAGAATGAAGACCAATACAGTGGCTCTTAGAGTCTTCGAATCCAGCCAAACATCGGACGTAATATAGTATCAAGTTAAAGTAGAAACATTTCGAATGCTAAACGATTTATATGAAGACACCACCTTAAGTTGCGTCTTCAACTGAAGGCAACAAGGTAAAGACCGGGAAGATACTTGGAGAGACATGTTGGTTGGGGCACATATTTACCCTTTTTGCATCTAGAATGTTAAAACCATTAACAGAAAAGGTTAAGACGAAAACGCAACGGAGGTTCGTTTCTTAGGTTTTGAGCTCAAGGTGCCTTTATCTCCTAGTCTCTTATGTTTCTATATGTACTTATTGCATTGGGCCTCTCATGTCTGTGGAAATGGTCTTTCTTGAATCTGACCGAAGTGAGGGATATTGGCTGGTGTAAAATATTTCTTTGCTCTTACAAGTAATCTACATCAACAACAGCGCAAAAAATCATTAAAAAGTCGATCCAATAGCAGATAACTTTGCGGCAGTCCAAATGATGTTAATAAATAATAGGAATGGAAAGTCTTAAATTTGATTTGATGTGTTGGAAATATCCATTTCGCAACTTTCCATACCTGTTTAAGAGCCCGTCTATATTCTTTTGAGGTTCACAACCACATCCTCAAATGAGTAAGATGAGAAGGAAAATCCCCATATGGATACCACAATTGATCTGACAGTTATGAAGAAAAACAAGCATTACCTAACACGTCAGTCCACAAATCTATCATACTTCGGTGAATCATTTTTTCATATGAATTCGTCTCACGTAAAATGAACTTATTATTTTATTTACATATCCATTTCTCAGTGTGACAGCTTTTAAAATTTGCTGATTATCATCTTTTTTTATTCACCCGCAGGAACCCATAAAAACTCCAACTCTAAAAAAAAAAACATCAAAACCTTTTGTAGTCATAATCACCCGTATCGGCTTTGTGGTGAATTTCTTTGATAATATCAAATCTCTAGAAATCATCCTACAAAATGCGTTCAATAAAAAAATCTCTTTGGGTTAACGTCAATTTTATTTTTTATCATTTTGTCCACAAAAATAAATCCCCCGTAGTCACAATTTATAAAGGATCAAAGAGGTACAGCTACCTTTCCGATTCAAGTTAAACCCAGTGCCTTTGGTGATTCTATTGCCGTATTAAAAAATTGAGCTTACTTCGTTGGATATTACATTTGATCCTTATTAAAGCTCTCGTGACAGCCGGAGAAAGAATCTGGGACTTCTCCTTTACAAGTTCTTGAAGTCCATCTGCACAAGTATAACCAAATTGATTACACATGCTCTCAGCATCGTAAATCCAGTGCTCCAATCGATATCAATCATCCCGCAAAGTCTCAATCGAAATTTGTCCCGCAATAATTGAAACGACAATAGATCGATCTGTAAAAAGGATTTTAAATGCCATAAATCTAAACTGCTGTTTAAACTTACACTCTTCTCGAGTCGACAATCTAACGGTGCCACTGCAGTCAGCAATTTTAGATGCTCACCGCCCAAGTTGCACTGCTTTACCACCGACCCGCAAACATAAATCAAAAGCCAAAGATTTCCTATACCCAATATAAACGCCAAGACCCCAAAATAGAATCCTTCCTCCGGCAAGTTCATCTTATTGTTACTCAAATACATTATGGCGTAAAAGCACATCATCACCTGTGCGATGAACAGCGTCAGCAGAATTGTCAAAATTTGAAATTCAAACAAGTCCTTAATGGTCGTTGTCAGGCTACGTACTAAGGTGTGCATTTTTCCAATAACTTCAAGCTCATCACTTAGAGAGCTGCACTCTTGCATTAGAACTCCGAGCTGCGTTCGTTTTGATCGCTTTTCGGATACAACGAGAATCTCATGGACCATCTCCTGAATCCGGTCGTTCAAAGCTTCAAACAAGTAATTCGTGTAAAGCATTCCAATGCAGAATTGATTCTCTACGACGATGATGAGATTTTCAATAACTGCAAAATACACCGACACTATTATGTAGATATAGGATGAATTTTGGCCTTGAGTATAACTCGCAGCAAATGTTGCGAAAACAAAAAAAATCGACAGAACGATTTTCGTTACAAAGAGAGTGGTCATTTTCTTGACAGACTTGGGATTCCTTTTGAGGTTAGAACACTCCATAGTACGGACATCGGTTAGTAATTGAAAGAGGGTTCGGAAAGTTGACGACTTCGTCCATTGGCTAATTAAGCTGGAACAGATGGCCACTGCACTAGTTAGCGACATTAGCCTTTGGATTTTGGCAGTTGTTGCCAGCTGGGCATCGAATGACTGGGTCCATAGAGAAATTGGTAAAAGTACTACCAATATCAAGTCTACTAGGATGGCGTATGCAACCACACCACAGGGGTACGTTAACTTATTTTTATCAAAATCGTAGTGATAATTACAAATACCGAATAGGCGCGAGTAGACAAGCGCCAAAGCCATGAGAATTTCTATAAAACGGTCAGAACGATTCGTCATTTTGCAAGGCTTGTCAAAAGTGAACTGACACGAGGTTGATAGCTGAGTGTCAGCGTTATACTGTATTTCGTGTCTTTTATGCATTTCGTGTTATTTATCTGTCTTTGCGATGTGTGATACCTTGACATGACATTACTTATGGTAATCGAAATTAAAAGTAAGGGCAAAATGCCCACATGCATGTTTTTGGACCTTATTAGGATCTAAAAAGATTGATTAATTAATTATGAGCTCATATTGTCATTCTTGAATCAGGTTTTGATTTTGAAGTAAGCGACAATAAATCTTGATAGAGGACTTTTAAAATGACTACCTAAACAATGCCGAACCTACAAAAATATACGAAGTATTCAATTAGCTGATACCAATTTTGACTCTCGGCTTCCATGTGGAGACTTTCACCATATATATTTGAAGTTTATCTTAGAATGGGTTTAAAGAAGCTTTAAATCTGCATGTTCTTTGTTGGTGTCGTGAAATAGGGCCAAGTGAAACAAGCCCGAATGTTTGTATATGGCTTTATAAAAGTCAAATAAGGTCAAATGGGAATGTCTGGCTTTATTTCACTTGGCATTTTTTAACGACACCAATAAAATGACGAGTGATTTATGTAAATCATTTTTGAAGCGGATTATACCGCAATCAAATAGCTTCTTTGACCCTATTCCAAGGACGTTCCAGCAAGATAGACATAACACACGCCTTGTGAATCAATAAATTTTTAATCAAAACATTGAACTAATGTTCTAGGCAACATCCAATATACATTATTATTAGAAAAGCAGATAATAAAGATTAAATCGTCTTGAGCAATAATTTCTTTAAATTATTTAACAAGTTTATTTTACCTCTGATTACAAATAATTGAAAGTATTAAAAGTAAATTAAAATCAACAAACGTTTTTTTTTATATGTTTCTTTCTCCTATTCTCCTAATATTGCATATGCTATAAGCTAATTGGAAATGTCAAACTTCAAGCGTTTACGTCTACCATCTGGAATGAAAATTAAAATCGTGTCTCGATTTGGATCCTTTTTTTAGATCTCTCTTAACGTGTATGCACAATCTTCTGAAATTTTTTATTTTTTAATATTAATTTTATTTTATTTTAGTGCTCTTGGTTTTTATTGTAGTGATATACCAATGCGTAGGTATATCACTACAATAACTTTAATGGTGAATGGATGATTTTTCATAATATTTCATGGCGAACCAAAATTTTGTAATGTCGGTACTCAGAAATGTTATAGTCAAATTATGGCTTCTGCCTCCAAAAGTGATGAACACATAAAAAAAATTATGTTTTACTTTCAATGAGACTGAAAATGACTTACGTTCATAGGATAGCTTAGTAGTATGAAATAATATTTTATGAGGCATTTTATTTGAATAATTTAAATTGTAATCGTTTTACAAGGTTTAACATAATTTCAAGATGTATTTTAAAATATAATGCAGTTTTACAGTTACGCCATCCCACGTCATTTGAGTTTATTGCACCATTAAACAAAAATACGACGACAACATAACATCCCAAGTGATGTCTTAAGACGCAAATTAGAAGAATGAGTTGCATATGAAAACAAAGCCACCTGTTAACATCTTGGATATGCCAAACACTTTTTGTGGATATTATGGTTGTTGAAAGGATGGAATAACTATTTTTTTATGTAATGCTTTGAAATGTCAATCCCACTTTATTATTACTAACTAAATACTATGAAGTAAGTTGAAGAAAATCGTTGAAACAAAAATATTAATTTTAAAAGTGCCATTATAAAAATTTTGTCTCCTTAATCCGGATTTAATGAACGTACGGCAAAAAAGGATTTTTTAAGCCTTTTTTAAGCTAGAGGTATATTAGTTTTTATATTAATATAAATTTGATTTGTTATTGACATATTACGTTACAAACCATATAAATACTAAATTTAGTATATGGATATACTTAGAATTTTATTATATTCAGCCCTCCCTTAGCATATATGCTGTTTGCCCGGTTTAGAAATCCTTCCCAAGATTGTCCATATTTCATTCATATAAAGTTTTTTTACTAACATAAATATTAACATAAGTTGAACGAGATGTTAATAAAAAAAACGTTGGTAGTATTGTTGTACACTTTTTGTTTGTCATTAAACTCAAAAAAAGGGTAAATAAAAAAAAAGACAAGTCATCAATTTGTGACCTCAACTGTTTTATTCGAGCAGGTAATACACGGTCGACAGTCAGCAACGAAAGAGACCGAGTCACATATTCAGAAAAACAAGTAACCAAAAATTGAATGTAGCTTAGTGAACTGTAAAAACATAGAATGAGATGAGAGAGTCGTTAAAAAATGATTTGAATTGCATTTAACTGCATTACAATAGAACAATCGGTAAGTTTAATACATTATACATTGTAGTATCAAGAGAATGTTACGTTAGAGAATGTTAGAAAATTAATAAGTATGTATATACTTGTCCTTGCCCGGATGAGTTTTGATTATGCCGCCAAGTATCCACTTCGATGGTGGTAAGTTAGGTTCCTTTAGGAGTACGATGTCATCTACCCTAATGTCGTGTTGAACTCCTTGCCACTTTGGTCGCTGTTGAAGTGACGTAAGATACTTCTGATGCCACCTTTTCCAAAACCCTTGAATAAGAATATGTAAGAGAAGCCAAATAGAATGAGGGGTATTAGTAGTTACGACTTCTGGATGTCGAACTGCTGTATATGGTTCGCCAATCATAAAGTGAGACGGTGTTAAGGCAGTCGGCTCACTGTCGGAAGTTGGCCACATGGGGCGTGAATTAAGTAATGCTTCGATTTTTGTTAAAAGGGTGTACAATTCCTCGTAAGTGAGGACACTGTCACCTATGATCCTTTTAAGATGCGTTTTCACAGATTTGATACCTGCCTACCAAAGTCCACCGAAGTGAGGAGCAGATGGCGGTATAAATTTCCAGGAAATATTATCTTTGGTGAGATGATCAGCAACGATGGCTTGATGTTGCTGACTGAGAAGACATGCATGCATTTCATCCAGCGCTCTTTTGGCTCCGTGAAAATTGGTGCCGTTGTCGCTCCAAATTTCTTTTGGTTTACAACGACGAGCAATAAAACGGTCTAGCGATCCTTTTAAGATGCGTTTTCACAGATTTGATACCTGCCTACCAAAGTCCACCGAAGTGAGGGGCAGATGGCGGTATAAATTTCCAGGAAATATTATCTTTGGTGAGATGATCAGCAACGATGGCTTGATGTTGCTGACTGAGAAGACATGCATGCATTTCATCCAGCGCTCTTTTGGCTCCGTGAAAATTGGTGCCGTTGTCGCTCCAAATTTCTTTTGGTTTACAACGACGAGCAATAAAACGGTCTAGCGATAACAAAAAAGCATTTGTCGAAAGGTCACCAACATGTTCTAGGTGAATTCCTTTGGTAACAAAACAAACAAATAGCGCAATGTAGGCTTTAACGAATTTGGGCCGGCATAATCACAGCCGACCCTGCTGAAGGGACGTGAAAAACAAATGCGTTCCTTGGGTAGATCTCTCATTAGTTGAACTGGCGAATGTTGTCGTTGACGAAGACATATAACACATTTATGGATTATGTGGCGAAGCAAATTTCTGCATCCAAGTATATCAAATTCTTGTTTTATTTGAGCAAAAAGTTGAGATACACCTGCGTGTAGATATTTTTTGTGTATGTGTTTGGCAATTAGACGCGATTTTGGATGTGCCTAGTGCAAAATGATAGGATTGTTTCCGTCGTAAGTTAAGTCCGATTCATTTAAACGACCGCCAACGCAAAGCACTCCGTGTGTGTCAAGAAAAGGGTTTAATGTTTTTAATTGATTTTTCTTCGAAAACCCGTTTTGTTTTTTGAGAGCACTGATTTCAGAAGAAAAGATTGATTTTTGTGCACATTTAATGAGAAGAATTTTCGCGTTTGATATCTCTTCTGTCGAAAACGAATGGAATTGACGATTTTTTTTTCAACCAACTGTTCGAAATAAAGCGCAACATAAATGCTACTACGCGAACAGATTTAAACCAATTGGAATATTATAATAGTATGTCTTCGAATACATGATTATTGTTTACGTTTGTGAGTAATACTTGCGGTTTTGAAGTAATTCTCTCTTCTAATTCCTGAGCTGTGACGTGTTTGGTGCACGGATCAGACACCGGCCAGTGACTCCTTTCCTTCCATAGCCATGCAGGGCACTTCCACCACATATCATTTACCTGTAAATGAGAGGGTGGAATTCCACGAGTAGCGATGTGGCGTGGTTCTAGCATTGGCGAGCGATTGATTAAAGGATCGCAGAAATACGATTTGCTACGAACACTGACCAATTTTTGGTGGCTAAGAAAGCCAGTGCAACACAATTGACGAATCTGTCCATGCAAAAACTTTAATGCCTTCATCCTGCAAAGATATTTTAAGTTTATTTATAAGTCGAATTAAAAGTGTAGCCCCACAGAGCTCAAGTCCGGGCAAAGTTAATACTTTAATAGGTGCAACACGAGTTTTGGCTGCTATTAGCGAGACGCTTTTCGATCCATCCGCGTTTACGCTTCTGCAATATACCACAGCTGCATATGCATCCAGCGATGCATCACAAAACTCATGGAGCTCAAAGTTTAGCTTGTTGTTCCACAAAATCCGTGGTATAGTTATGGTTTCCAGCAAAGAAAGTTCGCTGCGAATAAGTCTCCATCTTTCAGCAGAATGCTTAGGTATCTCGTCATCCCAATTAAGCCATTCTCTCCATAAGTCCTGAAATAGAATCTTAATGCCAATAATGACTGGAGCTAAAAATCCAATAGGGTCGAAAGTTCTTGAAGATTCCGATAGTATCCGACGCTTTGTTGTCACAATGGAGGGATCTAATCGCACATTGAACGAAAAGCAATCCCTGGCGGGACACCATCGCATACCAAGTAGTTTCACAGATGAAGATTCTTCAAAGTCTATCGGAGAAAGTTCGCGCTGGTTTTCTGGCAACGATAGAAGTAGTGGCCAACAGTTCGTCGTCCATTTACGCAGGTTAAAACCGCCCGATTTAAGTAAACTGAGTTCTGAACGTAACAAAGTCACATCTACAACTGAGTCAGCGCCAGTCATTAGGTCGTCTACGTAAAAGTCGTTCATCAATACTTCGGAACCGCGAGGAAAAGAGTTTTGAGAATCAAGACCCAATTGAAATAATGTTCTGACCGCAGAAAATGGTGCAGAAGCTGTACGGTAGGTCACAGTTAATAAACGATAAAGTTTCATTGGTTGATCCGTAGAGTGTCTCCATAAGATACTTTGAAAGTTGGTGTGGTTGGGAGAAACTCGAATTTGGCGAAACATTTTCTCTATGTCGACTGATAACGTAAAGCGGTGACGACGAAAACGTAAACAAATAGAGAATGAATATGCGGATCCATCGAAGACAACCCTTACCTTGGTGGTACTGCTGTCATCCTTCACTACAGCATGGTGGGGAAAATATTAGCACTGACTCGTTGGAACAGCTATATCACAGGGTGGTATCTTCTCCATGTGCCCTAGGTCGATGTATTCGCTCATAAGGCGTCTATATTCATCCACCAACAACGTGTTAGAGCCAATTTTACGTTCTGTATACTAAAAACGATTTAAAGCTACCTTTAAGGTGTCACCGAAATCAATTTCTGTTTCAGATTTGAATGGCAGATGAACCATGTACCGTCCGTCAGACAAACGCGAATGTGTTCGAACAAAAATATCTTCCGCAAGTTGATCTTCTGCAGAAAGACAAGGGGTGTGGTCAACTTCCTCGAGAGACCAAAACCGCTCGAGATCAAATGTATTTTCAATGTCCATTTGAGTGCAGAAGGAACCAACACTATCGCCAGTCTAGGAAATTAGTCTATCCATATTGCCACAAACAACACAGCCAACGATAGTTGGTACTAGATCAGGTTCTCCCTGTTTTCCGCGCACAGCCTGACCATTGAAAATACTAAAAGCCTTATCAGCGCCAATAAGAACATCAATGTGTCCTGGAACATTAAAGTTAGGGTCTGCTAATTGAAACGAAGCGAAAGTACTTGTTTCTGAAATGTTGTATCGAGAAGCAGGTACTAACTATGTAAGTTTTGATATCACTTATCAATGTACATCCACAAAGCTCTGAGCAAATCGAGAGAATAGTTTAAGCGAGGTGACTCCATTTGTCATACCAGCAGGTGTCGAGCCAACTCCTAAAATAGTGCTTTCAGTAATGAAAGACACTTGAGATCCCGAACCTAGCAAAAACCTAATATTGTGTGGAAGTCCTTGCCTGTCATGAATGTGTGCAATAGCGGTGGGCAATAGCGACTGAGTGAAACGAGAAGATTTAAACGTATTGCCTTTCGAAGGTAAAGCAGAGCAAAGCGAGAGTGATGGTTGCGTTGTTATGTTTTAAGAATTTGAGGATGGCGTAGACATTGGGTGGTTTGGCGACGTTTCGGATACTTCCTGGTTGGACGAGTTTAAAGACGATGATTGCGGATGTACGAGTGAATGATGTCGAGAATTGCAAGCTCTGCAACGGAAATTGGAGCGGCATTTGTTCGAAGCATGTCCAGACCTCAAACAATTAAAGCACATTGAATTGACCTTGACAAATTCACGACGCGTTTTAATATCGAACGAAAGAAAATGTGTACACTTGGAAAGTGTGTGATCGGATTTACATTTTGGGCAAACTGGTTTTGATTCCGTAAAATGAGATTGAATAGCTTTCGATTTTTACCGCGCGTTTGGTTTAAACGAGATAGTGCTTGGCAAGATTCCAAAGCATTACAACGCAGCTGCAAAAAAATAAGTAAATCGTTTATTGTGCAATTGTCCTTGGATTCTATTTCTTCCGTCCATGCTTGTTGCGTATCCTGTTCGAGTTTTTGTAGGAGCAGATATATAACCCATTTGATGATTGTAAAGCATACAGTCCCCGAATTGTTTCGCACCGTGCGTCGGTTAATTTGCGAAGACAAGCGACGCTGTTGCTACTCTTGAAAGAAACGATTGAATATGGGACTGAATTATCAAATTGGACCGATCGTACCTTTTTTCCAAACGCTCCCACGCATCTAAATAATTCGCTTCTGACACTGTTTTGTGACGAATCAAATTGACTGCTTCACCGCGTAAATACGAATTTAGGTATCGGAACTTGTGGGTTGTAGACAGATTAGGTTTCGTGTCGATAGAACCCAGGAAAAGATCCTTAAATGATGGCCGCTCTTTATAGTCACCGGTAAAGGGAGGAATATCGATTTTAGGCAGCGAAATCGCGGCAGATTGAGACGCATTTAATGTTTTAAGTAGGGATGCTTGTTGAGTAGCCAACATTTCGACTGCCGACTGTTTAACATTAGGTTTTTCCGATATTTTTCGATCGCGTATAAGTTTTGTAAGCGTTGACTGAGCTATAAAATATTTCGACTCGTATTCAGAGAATTCCGTTTCGGGATCTACAAAATCCTCTTCGCTTGCGAATTTTAATAACTGCCCTTGAAGAGAACGAAATTCCGTCCAATCTTCCTCCAGCTTTTGCAAACGTATTTCAAGTAATTCGAGCGAAACACGAGTTAAATGCTTTTTAAATAAATGAAAAACAGTTTTGACCTTTCATATACAATTCGTTTATTTATTCTTCGTAGAAGTCCGCCGTCTAAGCGTCACTGCAACTTACTAGAACGTTGGTATATGAATTAATGGTTGTGTGTTCAACATTTGTATTTGGTTTTTATTTGCAATATTTGCTGACTGCTGTTGACCGCTGTTGAACTTCGTTTCCGTTGGTTTTGCTGCTGTAGCGGAAAATGCTATGGATTGATGTTTGGTGTTGCCTTCGGCTGATGTTGCTGATGTTGCATATGTAACTCCTCCTCGGTTTGAATAAGAATTCTCCCGAATTCTTCTAGTAACACTATTTTCTTTATTTAGAATCTTTACATTCACATTTCTTTTTTTAAACCAAAATGTTAACATAATTGTACCTAAGATAAATAATGTACAAAGTGTGGCGATTATTCCATATGAAATATTTGTATGCCATTTTAATTCTTTAATTTCTTTAATGTTTTCGAAGTTATTATTTACAATGTTTTCGAAAGTAATCATTTCAACTTTACTATAATTATATATATTACTTGGATAAAGAAATCGGTCATTGATGATTTGTTTCTGATTATTAAATGTTTCTTGATATAATTCTATATCACAATTTTAAAAATTAATTAAGTTATTTTTATTTAAAATTATATTTCTGTCATCGCCGTTTTGTTTCAATTTTTCTTGCACAGCATTTTTTATTAGTATTGTCTCATCGTCTAATAACTCAATTTTAGTTCTGTTATTATATTTAAATTTACATTGATTTTTTAAAACACAGGTCTTACTAGCTTTTAAATCTTTTAACATAGAGTTTTCCTTATATTTAAACGTTTTATTTTCTATTGTAACAATATATTCATTAACTTCATCTATCTCTAAATAATCTTTATTCGGCATTGGTATTATAAGTTTTAAATCTGTTTTAATATAGTTCTTTGGTATCTTAACAGCAATAACTAATGATTGATCTTTATATTTTAATATTCCGACTTTAACTAATTTTAATTTATAGAAATCGATATCATACAATTTTATTTCTTTTGCCGTAAAAATACTCGGATGAATAACATTATTTTTTGCGGAGGCAATATTGTCTTGATTTTGATCTACTTTATTTTCTAAATATTGTAATTTTAACATTTGATCTAAATACATCGAATGTCTTTTAATTTGATAATTCTCTTTCCTAATTAATTGAAGTACATGTAGTGTTTTATTTCTGTCTTCCTCTATTGCCATATTGAGTATATTGAATGAGTCATTCAAATGAGTGTTTATTGAAATTTGTTTGTTTAAATTTGTGCGTTATGATTATTTTTTTCACTAACGTCTAATTTTTCTAATATCTCTTGCCTATCATTGTCGTCCATTGTTCAGAACAACCACTTATGGAGGGTGCCTACTAAATTAATCAGTCCCCTTTTTTGTCTATTTTCTTTTGGAATTATAGATGAAATTTTAGCTCTAATATTTAGTATTACTTCGCTTAGTAGTTCTTTACTGTCAATATCTAATTGTTCAATATCAGTTTAAATTTGGCTAAGTATGTTGTTTATGTCTATGGGATTAATTACATGTAAAATTGTATTCGTTTCATTAACGATTGCTACTTCTTGAACTTTTACTATGGTGTATCCTATTTCTTCATGTATTGGACTTACTTGCAGAAGTCCCTGGGTTACTGAGATTGTTATTAGAAATATTATTGCCACGACCAGTATCTGTAAATTTTAAAGGTCGTTTAATGTTTGCCATATGTACATTTCTTAAAGATGTTAGTCTATAGTATGGTTCGTCTTTATGTCTAAGTCTTTTGTAGTTTCATATATGCCCAGTAGATCTGTTTTCGTTGTATTGTTCTCTAGTCAGATTCCTTTTGTTTATTATATAATGTTTGACGTTATTGATTCTTTTTTATAATTCAGAACTGCTTATTTTTTCTTTTGCTTCTCTAGGAGTGCACTTAATAGTTGAGTGATATCGATCGTTATAGTTTAATATAACCATCTGTATCTTCATTTCAGTTGAGAGCTCCTTATCCTCGATCCCTGTTATTTTTTCTAACAAAGTTGAGTGTAATCTCTCTATATCTGCGTTGTCAGTATGATTGTTTGGTTTCGACAGATGAACCTCGACATTTTCATTTTGTAAATAATTAATTAATTGATCTGCTCTGAATTCATTGTCCGTTATTATTGTCTATGGTTTCCCGAATTTTGCAAAATGTTCTATCATAAGTGCTTTCTTAGCTCTCCAATTTCTATCCGTTATGCAATATGCGGCAGCGAATTTTGTTAATTTATCTATTGTCGTAACAAAAGCTTGTTTCTTAAAATGAAATATATCTAAGTGAATAATTTCGTTCTTTTCTGTTGGGGTTTGTGAAATTTGAAATTTCGGCTTTATAGGTTTTCTATCGTACTTAATTTGTCTACATTTATTGCAGTTGTTTATTATAAGCTGTATATGGTCTCTAAGTGTTGGAAAATATATTTTATCCTTTAAGCTATAATAACATTCATTTATTCCACTATGCATTGACTCATTTGTATGATATAATGATATCTGCTTATGTAATTCTTCTTCCGTTAATATCTCACTTGCTCTTTTTGAACATCGTATAAACATAATTGTTGGATCCGATGAAAACATTGATATTAGAATTAATTGAATTTTGTGATAATCTGTATCAGATACTTCAGAATAAATACCTGTTCTACCTTTTTTAATATATTTTCTTAGTAAATCTTTTATTAAATTTTCATTGTCCAATGGATTTATTTCTATAATTCGTCTTTTATGTAATATCTGAGGTTACGCAGGGCAGTAAGTCAGTATAATTTGTGTTTTATATTTGTTCACAATATCATCTTTTATACCTATGTGATCTAACATTTGCTCGTCCACTGAATGGTTTGTATCGGAAAGTTCCAACTTTGATTCCTCATCGTTAGTTGTATTAATCTTTTCCGTATTTTCTAATCTGCTTAAATAGTCAGCTACCTAATTTTCCTTACCCTGTAAATATTCTATTTCATAATTGTATTCTTGAAGTTTTAACAACCACCGTTGATGTCTCTGTGAAAACTCCTTGCCTTTATATCTGCTATTAAGATATTTTATTGGTATATGGTCTGTTACAATTTTGAATTTATTTCCATATAAATATGGTCTAAAATAATTGACTGCATATATAATTGATAAAAATTCTTTGTCAGTAGTGCTATAGTTCCTTTCATGATTATTAAGTGTTCTTGACACAAAACAAACAGGATGACCTTGTTGCGACAACACTGCTCCAATGGCATAGTCACTAGCATCTGTCGTTATAACAAACGGTTTATCATATTCCGGGTGTTTCAAGATAGGGTGGGATGATATTAGTCTTTTTAAGTTTTAAAATGCTGTTATATACTGAGGATCATTTATGTTAATTTTAGTATATTTTTTCAGATATTTTATCATCGGGTGAGTTTTTTTCGAATAGTCCTTTATAAATTTTCTATAAAAACCTGTTGTTCCTAAAAATCCTTTAAGTTGTCTCTCTGTTTTAGGGATGTCCAAATCCTGAATTGTTTTGACTTTATTAGGATTTGGCTTAATACCGTCAACTGTCAAAATGTGACCCAAAAATTCCGTATTATGTTTGAGAAAACTACATTTATCAACCTGAATTTTTTAAATTACGTTCTTGCAGTTTTTTAAAAATGTTAGCTAATGAATGTTCATGTTCTTCTAGTGTTGTTGAGGAAATAAGTATATCATCTAGATATACAACACATATTTGATTAATATATTCGCGAAGAATCTCATTCATTAAACGTTGAAATGTTGCCGGGGCATTTTTTAATCCAAACGGCATTCGGACATATTCATATAACCCTACTGGAGAAACAAAGGCAGTTTTTTCAATGTCTTTCTCGGATACCAGTGTTTGATGATAACCTTTGGCTAAATCTATAGTACTGAAATATTGCGCTTTGCCAAGTTTGTCAAGGATACTATCAATATTAGGCAAAGGGTACTTATCATCGACTGTCACCTGGTTCAATCGTCTATAGTCAACTACAATTCTAAATTTATCTATTCCAGAATTATCTTTTTTTGTCGGTACTACTATAATTGGTGAACTGTATCTGCTATTACTCTTTCTAATTATACCTTGTCGTTCCATTTCTTCCATTTGCTTTCTTAACTCAGCTTCGTGCTTCAGTGGGTACCTATATAGTTTAGAATTTATTTGCTCTTCTGTTGTCGTCCTTATTTTGTGAACAACTGTATTCGTATTTGTTAATATATCTCCCTCTTTATATAGAAGCTTGTTAAATCTTTGAATCAATTTCTCTATTACTGCTCTCTCTTTATCATGTAAATGGTCTAATTGGAGATTTTGCATTTCACTTACATCAAGTACATTAACCTTTTCTTGCACAGTTTTAGTTAAGAATGGAAGGCTCACTCCATTAGTCATGATAATTTCTTCTTTTTCTATACTAATATTACTCACATTTTTCAAGATCCAATCCATTCCTATTAGCATATCATATGATTTTTCTAACTTCATACTAATCCACTTTATTCTTGCATTTTCTGGATATTTAAATTCAGTGGGGCATAATGTTGCCACAGTTTTGTTAGGTGTTTTTACCCCTCTATCGTATTAATTGCTTTTGAATTCTGATCCAATACTTTGTATTTTAAATGGGATAAATTTTCTTGACTTAATATACTAATCGTAGATCCTGTATCTACTAACGCTAAACATTCCTTCTATAGTCAAAGTTATATAAATTTTATTCTTTTCCGAGGCTAATTTGTAAAAAAACGTGTCGTCGATAGAGTTTGTTTCAGATCTACTGAGGTTATCTACTTCCATAGACTGAGGTCGTTGTCTACTCTGTCGGCTGTCATTTCCATTGTTATTTTGCTGTGACCTATTATTCTGTGGATTGAACTGATAATTCGGTCTTGGATGCCAGTTATTATTAATTGATTGATTAGATCGAGAGTTATTATATCTATTGGTCTGTTCATTATTATTAAATCTCTCTCTGTTGTTGTTGTTTTGCCTACTCTGGTCTGTCGTACTCAAGTGTTTACTGTACTTATTATAACGTGAATTTCCTTGATCCTGTCCAATAAATTTATTAACTATATTTCTAATTTCTGACAAATTACTCTTTCCCATTACTGCGGCGGCTAGAGCACCAGATACTAATTCCTTCACTTTTTGAATAATCATACCACAAAATATATTTGTCATAACCTCTCCATTATCAATAAAAGCGGCATATTCAGTTATATCCTCTACTAATAACCTTATCTTATTGTCTAAATCACTGATAGTACTCACTCTTAATGCTCCGATATCCGTGGTTATCGTCATTTGATCTTTTGACGATCGGTAGTGCTGCTTCAGCTTGGTGGTGCACGATGTCCAATTTTCTGGTGGGCTGGTGTTTAATAAATTTTTTGCTCCTCCTAGAATTTTTGTATCATATAATATTATGAGATACATTCTAGTTTTTTCTGCCTCATCTGTGTAGTCATCCAGAGTTCTGGTTACCGCATTGATGAAGGAAGGCAATGTTCCCGTTTCTCCATTGAATGTTGGCAAGAATCGTATTTCTCGTTCAAGCCTGGAACTTGACGGCTGGTTGTTTTGGTGAAGTAGCTGTGTCAGAGCCACTAGACATTGTTCTATTGGATTTGGATTTGCATTCATTTCGCGATGTTGGTCGAACAATTGCTCTCGTTGTCTTTGGCGATCAATTTTGCACTTTATCAAGATTTTCACTTCAATCACGATTCACTATTTTTTTTTGTTTATGTGTTGTGTCTGCATGAACCACTAAATTTCACTTTGGTTCACTTCGTATCTCACTTTTAATTAATTTCGAATCACTGGATCTCTTTTATTCGAATGAGATCCTACCGACTGCGCCAGTTAAATGCTTTTTAAATAAATGAAAAACAGTTTTGACCTTTCATATACAGTTCGTTTATTTATTCTTCGTAGAAGTCCGCGGTCTAAGCGTCACTGCAACTTACTAGAACGTTGGTATATGAATTAATGGTAGTGTGTTCAACATTTGTATTTGGTTTTTATTTTCAATATTTGCTGACTGCTGTTGACCGCTGTTGAACTTCGTTTCCGTTGGTTTTGCTGCTGTAGCGGAAAATGCTATGGGTTGATGTTTGGTGTTGCCTTCGGCTGATGTTGCTGAGGTTGCATATGTAACTCACGTTTGTCTACACTTTCCGCAAAAGAAACAGCTCTAGTCAAACACCCTTTCACTTGACCACGTTTTGTTTTTATATGGTTCATTTTTTTTTTACTTTATGTTTTAAAAGAGTCAATACAAAAATTCACGAACCAAATCAAACGAAATAGAGTTACTAAGTAGCGACAGGATTACGCAAAGCACTGATAAATGTAATATGTTCACGTGTATTGTCTTGCTCGTCACGACTCACAAAAATCTTTTCACTTTTATGAAAACAAACCATACCATTAAGTCCTTTTGTACTGGTATCATAAGCTCGACTTATTTTAACACATATTATTGTTTATTGTTCAATTAATTTGGATCAGAAGGACCAAAAATGTTTGTCATTAAACTCAAAAAAAGGGGAAATAAAAAAAAAGATAAGTCATCAATTTATGACCTCAACTGTTTAATTCGACCAGGTAATACACGGTCGACAGTCAGCAACGAAAGAGACCAAGTCACATATTCAGAAAAACAAGTAACCAAAAATTTAATGTAGCTTAGTGAACTGTAAAAACATAGAATGAGATGAGAGAGTCGTTAAAAAATGATTTGAATTGGATTTAACTGCATTACATTAGAAAACAATCAGTAAGTTTAATACAGTATAGTATCAAGAGAATGTTACGTTAGAGAATGTTAGAAAATTGATAAGTATATATGTATATACAAAATAAAGGGTAATATGTTGATGGTAGGTTGAGTGATGCGCAGATTACAAAACACTTTTCATTAATTTTTATCTAATATTGTAATAACATGTTGCATATAAATCATTTGTGCATGCCTATAGCGAAAGTGTAAGCATTCAATACGCCCAATGCCAAGACCACTTCAAACAAAAATGTTGTTTTTGGACAAACCGTACTGCACTTTGGTGTGGCGGCAATTCGAAGCGGTTAAGATATATAAAGTATACCAGTAACAACAACAAAAAAACATGTGAAATAGATACAATCCACTGTGTGGATTTTTTTATACCCTGCCCCTCCCATCCTTAAAATTAATATCCTTTGAATGTTGGGTTTATGGCAAAGAAATATTAAAATTGACATTGTCACAACATATTGTTCAAAATCTTTTATGCTTGGACAAAAAAAAACGTTGTTATTCTACACATGGTATGGAGTAGGTTATACAAATAATTTTTGTATGAATACGCCTCCAAAACGTGGACTTGGGGAAAGACAAGATATAGAAGAAATGTTTAGGTTACCAACACCAAATATTTTGTTTCAAAAGTTTTTTTTTCTTCAAATATTTTAAAATTTGACCGAAAAGGGTTTTTTTACTTAAATGCCTCCAAAAAGTGGGCGGGGTATAAACGTTTGTATTGATGATATATAGATATTAGGACTGTCTAAATATCTTGTTCAAAAACTTTTTCAAAATTCCTCACCATTTAGTTAAAAAGAACGTTTATCTTAAGAGTGGGAGTGGCAGTGGGCGGATTTCAAAAATTTTTACACTTGTTCCGCTTCATCGGGGTATTTTGCATTTGGATTTGCATCTCCATTCTCCATCGTTATAAAGTTCAAATTACGCAACAATTGAAGCCCATTGCTGATCATTCACAACGCCGTAGATACACTTCTTGAGTGTTTGAACAACAGACAATAAACACCAATTTTTTTAACAACATTTTCTCACTTGATGGGTATGTAAACAAACATAGTTACCGCTGTTGGGACTCAGCGAACCCACAAGTTTTTTTTTTTTTTTTTATAATTTACACGTACTCAAGGGGTTATGAATACCCTTTTATATGTTACCATAGTACGAGCGTTAGAGAAGGGGAAGAAAGAGAGGATAGGAAAGATTTTGGATGTAGTGGAGACTTAACTCCATGGGTGGTGTCCGAACTAGCTTCGGGGAGTCACTTTTTCTTGTGTTCGTTAAATTTGAAGAAATTCAAGATGGTGTGCATACTTTTAGGTATTACACCGACCTTTTATTTCTCTTAAATAAAAGTGAAATGGATTTTGGTTGGGATTGAACGCGCAACCTTCCACTCAACAGACGAACACATTACCACTACACCGCGGCCACCCAGTGATCGAAGAGGTGCCGTTGCATCCAGGTAAACTGACTGCTTGGTGTGCTCTATGGTCGAAAGGTTTCATTGGTCCATATATCTTCGAAGAAGCCAATAGGGAGATAGATGGTTACATCCAATTCGGAGCGATGTAGTCAATAAAGATCATGACTTCGTTCCAACTAGACGGGGCAACACCTTACAACCCATTATGGCTTTATTGAGTGAGAAGTTTCATGGTCACATCCTTACACGCTTTGACGTCGTGAATTGGCCTCCAAGATCATGCGATTTGATTTTTTTGATTTTTTTTTCTGTGGGGCTACGCAAATGATCGTGCTTACGCGAATAATCCCTGAACTCTATACGCAATACAAAACTAATTTACTCAAGTTATGGCGGAGATAACTCAAAAGAATGGCATGCTGCTTATCTTCCCGAATTTAATTTTCTTTTTTGTCAAAACAGTTACAAAGTATTGTAGTATTGTTTCTTCTTCCTCTTCGTCCATGCAGCTTCTACAGAAGTTGTTTTAGTTTTTAGTATTTCTGCTTGCCTGCCTATTAAACAGTGTCCCGTGATGACACCTATTGTGCACGTTTTCTTAAAAAATGGTTTTGCTAAATCATTTCAATTCGGCAAAAAAGCAAATATTAAAGCCAGATTGTAGATTTTATATGGAAAACATTTCAAACCCACATTTTGTAAATATTTATTAACTGATGGATGAGATTAAACGATTGGCAGCTTCTCATAAGTTATTTTTAGAGGTGCGTTTTACATAGGAATTTCAGATAACCCTTAAATAGCGATGATTTACAATTTCAAAACTGTAGGTCTAGCGATTCTGTTCACCAATTGCGGGTACGCATTTACTATACGAGGTTCTTGGATCAATAACGAGAAGGCTTTTATGAATTGTATTGTAGAGCCAATAGAATGGCTATATTAAGCTAACATTCATGTTTTTCATTTCCTATTTCTTGACAAGTTTGGTTTTTAAATGTTTAATCATGTTTTCTCTTTCAGCCTGAGGAACACGTTTGTACAAATAAGCGATTTTGACGTTAGTTTTCGCTAAAAACCAACATTGTCTTATAGAAACCGTGAATTTTCCATCTGAATAAATGTTAAGAAGCTGCATAAGATACAAATCTTTCTTGAAAGCACATCGACTTACAATTGTCTTGTTCCAAAAGTGAACATTTATGCGCAACCTGTTTCATATCTTTAAAATTTCGTTTATGAATGCTCAACTGCTTAACGAAGATGATGATTTTAAGTGCATAAATTGCTTTTGCCGTCCACCGTGCTGTAGCGACCCTAGGACTCAGGAGTGACAGCTGAAAAAAACTTTTTGTAGTCTTCTCTTGGATGGCTTGTGAGTTTCATTCTTGATCTTATTAACCATTAAACTATTATCAACCCCCATTGAATAAAAACTTTTTGATTCATGATTATTAGATACATAATCATGAATCAATAAGTTTTTATTCAATGGGCAATTCATATCTATTATTTAAAAGGTAAATAATTAGAAATAATTTCATAATTTTAATATATATTATTAAACTAACATAAAATCTTTCAAACAACTACAAAATATTATTTCTGCTTTATATTAAACCAAATCTTATTTAAGTGTAGTGTACAATTATTGCCTTATATATTGTACGTAGGTTTAAGAAACAAGTATGTATTTAGAAATATTTTGTATGTATCATAATGGTTTGAAATAAAACGAGTGGTGGGTGCACGACTGGGTCGTATGCAACTTTCCCTTTCAGAGCGAGTAAATTTGACGTTTTTATTAATTTGGCTAAAATACACAATACCTAATATTTATTTTACATAATGATGCTAAAAATGTCGAAATGGGGTCTATGTGAGTAATAATGATTTTCCGGTTTTGGCCAAAACCGTAAATTGCGTTTGGGGATAATCAGGCCAAAACCATTTAGGAGGAACTCATTCAATTTGGTGAAATAGTTTGCGAGAAATTGAAATTTTTTTTTATATGGTCTAAATGCAAACATCCGTTATACAGATTTTCACGAAAAAAATGGGTATGCAGTTTTGTTGGAACTAATATGCTTATAGTATATAAGAAGCTTAAGCAAAATTTTACATTCCCTTTTTTTTCCTGTTTAACTATGTTTTTGTGTTATTGTTTCAGCTTGTTAGTAGGTGTTCATAATTTTAATTGTTAATAAGGGTCAGTGTGCAATATAATGAAATTTAAAAGTGTGTGAACAATAAAAATATCTCGCACATGTCAAATCAGAAAATGTTCCGGGCTACAGCAACTTTTTTCTTTCTATACGCATCGCAATTTTGGGGATACGCCTTATGAAGTTGTAGACAAATATTTCCGCTTTTTATCAGGAGAATTTTCAGATTACCAAGTTGTTACTCCAACTACTTGATTTGAGCCGGTCGAAATTCCGCTTTTCAAAATTCAGTTTTCTAAAATCCCGAAAAAAAATAATATATAATACCGTTTCTAAATTAATGTTTCTTTGAAATCCCGATTGTTATAAGCCCGTTAAAACAAAATCCAGTATCTCGAAAGCCAGCTCTTTAAAATCCCGTTTAATCCCGCTTAGCCCGTTTCGTATTTTGATAAATAATACTCAATATTGTACACCTTAATATAACCTGGCAATTCCTCAATGTGAAAAGCTGGGCTGAACAATAAAGTTGTTTGTGGTTTGTCTAAACACTTTTGATATATAAACTTCAACAGATAACGGCTAACTGTTTTTCTAGTTGCATTTTCTACAAAAACTGGATGGTTAAGCAAGAGAAATATTTAGTGGTTGATAAAGCGGCAAACGTATGTACATGTGCAAGTTTTTACAAGTGAGCAGAATGAGCCGATTAAATGAAGTTAAATCAAACAAGGGTGGCCGAAAATTAATTATTGATAGCTACGAACTCCATTTTGAAAGAAAAACTGTTGAACTTCTACGATGGAGCTGTTCCCAAAGAAAAATTAATTAGTGTAGGGTCACTACGACTTTAATCGATGGAGAACATGTGATTAAAAAATAACCATATTAGCATTGTCACAATTGGAATTTTAAAGTGTCCTCAGAATCACTGTCGTTAAATACGTCTCAAATTATACGTGATCGTGTTATTGATTGTGAACCATCTGTCAGACCGTGCCTGCCATCTACTTCTGTGCAAAAACAAAAAATTAAACGTGTTCGAGTGTCATCTATTAAAGAACCTCAAAGTATAAAAGACATTAATATTCCTGAAAATGTTATGCACCTTGTGGGTGAGTTATTTGTGTTATCCCAAACGGAATGTGATGGAAACAAAATTATTTTGTTAGGAACTATTTCAAACATTGCTGTTATGCAAACATCAAAATATTGGTTAATGGATGATACATTTTATGTTGTCCCTAGTATAAGTATCATGCGCCCGATATTTACAATTCATGGCCACATTGAAAATAGTGTGTTCCCATTAATTTTCTGCCTCATGTCTTATAAATCAAAGTAGTGCTACAAACTATTTTTTTCGGAATTAATAAGAATTTCAATCGAATTAAATATAGAATTGAAACCGGAACGAATTGTAACTGATTTTGAGAAAACAATATCATCGTCAGCAGAGCTTTTTTCCCTAATGCAGAATTTAAGGGTTGCTTATTTCAGTTCAGCCAAATGATTTGGCGGCGAGTGCCACAAAAAGGCTTTGCTTCCAAGTATGGAAATTGTAATGCATTTTCTCTCAAAATTCGTTTGATCAAGAGTTTGGCGTTTGTACCACCTAAAGAGGTCTCTTGCTATTTTGACGCGTTGCAAGATTGTTTGAATCATGACGAAGATGCTGTAACATTTGCTGAATGGTTCAAAATTAATTATATTCGCAATGGAAGTAGAGTTATTCAGTATTCCCCTGACTATGGCCTGTTTCAGACAGTGCAGTAAAGCAGTTCTCGCGAACTCAAAATAATGCTGAAGCCTGGCATCGAAGATTGAAAGTATTAGTTGGACGCAAAAGGGCAGGATTATATAAACTTATTGAAGATTTAACTAAAGAAAATATTATTATAAGAACTAAAATTGAAAAAATAAAAAGTGGATCTGAAAAGTATTTAAAAAAAATTAATGTTCTCAAATCAAGAGCAATATCAAAAAATATGAATGATAGGAAAACATATAATAATTCGAATTTTTTACGCCGTATAGCGCACAATATTAAACTTTAATTTTGTTATTTGAAAGAATATGTTCGTTTTTGAAACTACATTTTTGTTATGTTATATATTCTTCATTTGTTACGTAACAGAATCAATAAAAAAAATATCTGACCAAATATTTGTTTCCTTTTTTTCTCCTTTCAAACGAAATAACTCTCGTGAACTTTATGTCAGGGTATCATCCTCAGCATCTGGCGGTAAAATATATATCCCATTCCACTTTTGGAATCAACACGATTTTGCAATTTTTTTTATACAAACGGGAATTTAATAAACGGGATGGAAAAAAGCAGGATTTTATACATACGGGATTTAAAAAAACGAGATTTAAAAAAAAACGGGATTTTAATGGTGGGATTTACAAAAACAGGATTATGAAAAACAGGCTATCGACCCCAACCCCTACATGATATACATATTTGGAACGGGAGTAGCACTGGATACACTCAAATTACATTTTGATTATATCATAAAAGTCATGACAATGAATAGTGACTTCTTCAATGCTACGATAAAAAGTCAAATGTGTTATTGAGTGGCAAGTTTAAGGATTGGAATGCGGTTATAACCTGTCAGTTACACCAAATGAACAGTCGAGTCTACTAAAACAAAAATTTAAAGACTTATTGGATTAAACAGGTCGACGAATTTAATATACATTTGCAAACAAAGCTCAGACATCGCAATGAAGAGCTTACTATAGTCAATTGGATCATCATTAAGAGACTAGGACATGCTTTTTAATCAGCAATTCTTCTGATAAAATAAGCATTGAAAGTCCTTAATGGTGAAAGAGGTTGGGAACTTCTATTTAACTACACAGTGAATGCAATACGGTACAGAAAGTGTATAATAGATTAATGTTCAAGTGCAAGTAAAATTTTGTTTTGTTAATAATATTCATGCTAAATTGTAATTTCTTCGTTTATAAATATTGTTAGTGATGTGAAACTTAATAGCTTGCATATTCTGTTATCGTACTAATAAATGCATGATGAGCCTGTGTATATGCTGTGGCAAATCTCTGCTCATAGATGCTGCTTGTATTAAGCTCGCTACAACGCAGATCTGATATTGTAGTTTAAAAAAAGCATAGAGACTTAGATTGTATGAATTATGTAAAGTTAAAGAAAAAAAAATAGTCGATTACACAAAAAAAAAAAACTTACTATGTGAAATTCCGCATGTTGCAATAATTTAGGGATTGCTGTATTTATTAATAGATTCATTTTATTTGCTCTGTTTATTTTTTTGACATTCGTAACTTATGTCACGTAACACTTGATGGTATTGTAAACTTGATATTGAAATAGGAGGAGGATTACTAATTTCGTTATACTTACCTTTTTGACACAGAAATCTATCCATACGATGATACTCGATAAAAACACATTTGCTTCTCTCAAAACATGATATGCCTACGTTACTATATATAAGTATCTGGGTATATAAATGAAATTTAGCATGCAAATTAAAAACAAATACTCAATCAGAAACTTTGCCAGGTGCTCTCCAGAATAAGTAAATAAAACCTGGCATTCGAAATGGAAATCTATATAAATATCATTAACAGGGATAGCAGGCATTATGTTTGTCCCTTGATTACATGTCATAGTTGAGTGTTGTGTTATTGACTATTTGTATGGACTCAAGGAAATGTAACTGTGAATGAACACTTTAATTTCCTTCGAGATGTTGTTGCGAAATAATAATAAGTATCTGTGACAAGTTTGACAGAAAATCTATAACAAGGTTTATATTTCGTATGTGTAGCCATTAGGGTAAGAACAATAATGTCGACGGAAGACAGGTAACGGAATTCAGAAGGGGGTCATAGGGTGGCTTTAAAGTTTTGTTACCTAATCCAGTTCCGGTCAGTTGCCTTCTTAAGTTGGAAAAGTGAAAATAGTGCATTCGCCCTCGATTCCTTCTTCTCGAATACCTTTGACACACTGGTGGCAAAATTACAATTGCATTATTACCATTGTATTGGCAATACAATATCTAGTTTTTCAACGAACCACTTAGGAAGAATGGCGATGCGTTCGATAGAAATCCATTTATACTACAGTAAAATGGATTTCTACTGCTACTGCTTCTTCCGTATACAATAGTATTGATAACAGCAGTGTCTTTAAGGATGATGGGTTTTCTGGGATCGCGACCTAGCGCTTTCAAAATCACTTCATTGTTTCCGCTTTCCCGTCACCATGTTCGGACAAACGACGTGTGTGACAACTGGAATCTCTCGGCTTATCTGAGAACATTGAAGCAGTGAGAGAGGGCAGCGCGCAAAGATTCGTCTGCCCTTGGAATTTCCAATGGTTCAGTAATGAAAATTCTTTAAGTCATCCATCATTGTGACTGAAATTTCATTTCAGAAAATGATTTGCATTAATCAATATGGACTTGAATCTTTAAATATCTAGAGCAAGCTATAAATCAGAAATCATTAAAATGGTTTGAAAAAATTGGTAAGAGGCATCCAAAACTAATCAAGCATCTGACTGGCATCCTGGAGCTTGCATTATTTTATGGGTTTGTTCAAAATACGGTTTCATGGCAAACTTGCGTTTATTTTAAACACTTGTTCACTTACGAATATCGAATAGACTGATTAACTATCTCCAACTCTTACAACTTTTAGCAAATTTGTTCAACTATTATTATCCACTATATTAATCGCCGACCCAATTTCTTTCAGAACATATTTACCCTATTTAATGAAGTAAAATTGCATTTTTTTTTTTACCAAATTGAAGCGTACAGCTCATAGATCGGTCGAAAAGAATTATAATTTCAAAAAAGTTATTGCAAAATTGGTAAAATAATGTTTTTAAATTACCTTGGTTACAACAACAACATTGTAAATATACAAAGAAAGATAGCTTTATAGCTTAGCTATCTGTGCGGCGAGTGTCACGTTTGAATGATGGGAGTTAAGCAAAGAAAGAGAGAAAAGTATATGCGCAGGGGTGGGTTGGGTATGGGTAATTGGATAAGTCACATTTTTCTTTCGCTCAGTCGGAGTCCTGTGACTGTCTCCTTCTATTGTATGAATCAGAAATTAAAAAAAGAGAATCATACACAGAGAACTTTTCTATATGCGTATGCGTATAACTCTAATGTAGCTTTAACATAGTGTGGGGTGAATGGTGTGCGTTAAGCGAATTAAGAAGAGAAGGGAATATGCGCACGCGTATTGGTGATTGGATTGGATACGTATACCTACTCTGTCTTTTATAAGTTATAGGTTATCATAATGTTGCCCGAATATTGTACAAAATTGTATTTTCTGTGGTTGCGTTTGGCTATTATTATTGACCTTATTTGTATAGTGTAGCACTAGAGCAGCCACTGAGCCACCTCACCGAAACGAAAGTGTTTGGTGTGTGGGGGCGTGGCGGATGAATGTGTGTCGTGTTCGTTTGTGTTAAGCGAATGAGGGAGAGAAGTTATCCGCAGGTGTGGTTGCATTAGTCTGATGAACGGAAGTACATTTGGCTTCCGGTCATTCGAAGTCGGTTGTATCCTACACGAATTATTAGATAGCCATCCTACAATAATTGTGGTTTCACTGTGCTCTGATCCTGGTTTTGGCCAATTATTACCTATTCTTTGTTAAGTCATTTTGATTTCTTTTTTTTCGACGGAATATTAGGTAGACATGCCTCGGCAAAGAACTTTGACGGGTAGGCGTGAGAGGGAAAGAAATAGAGTTGATTATTTGTTACGTCGCGAAGCCGTACCATACGTACCATTCCGTACCATTTTAGTGCCAATATCTTTCTCTCTTTCCTTCTCATTGCCTTGCCCAGCAAGTTTATCGTAGCGGTGAACTACGCTGGATAATTTGAAGAAGGGCGGTAACTTCGGACCGTTCCTTGCAATCGTTCGAAATTTCAAATCGGAAAGGTATGGCCTTCGTAGGAATGTTTTAGCAGTGAGCAGTGGCATGAAGATATTTTGTTTTCAAATTTAAAAATTATTTTTTACTCTTTTTGGTCGCAGGTACCTTACCTTTTCTGCCACATCTGGACTGGACTGGAAGAAGAATGCTATTATTTTATTACTCTTCTATTGTGCGCATTTTGTTATCTCATAGCAAAAAATTAAAAATATTATTGAATAAGAAATATAAAAGTACAGCATGAAAAAAAATTTAATGCAATCTGTTTCATTTCAGTGCTATTTTTGTTTTTTCAACGTTATAGAAGTTAAGAACAATATTAGTTAGTTACTATCTATTCCAGAACTGACACGAATACCTACCTACGATCAGTAATTTTTAAGATTTCTTTATTTAAAGACAGACATTCAAATTCGCTTCAAATCAAACAGAGCTACACCAATTTTATTTATCTATATAGTAGATAATGATATAAAAAAAATGTGTGGTCGATTTTCGAGCACTGGGCGAACCTAGTTATTATTATTACCTTACGTTGTGGGCGCGTATTAAATTTGTTTATGGATGAAATATAAAGAAATACATTTTTTGCATATCTTGCTCAGTTCAGTTTTTTTTTTTCAAAATTCCCTAAAGTTTGACAAAAAATTACAACTAGCGGGTGTGGTGGTGAGCGGATTTCAGAATTTTTAACATTTGCTTTGTCGAACCAAGAGTCATATAACAAATTACATTACTCAATCTGAAAATTGATGGCCCACAAATCGGTGACATACAGGCAGGCATGCAAACATACATGGCACGATCAACTATGTTTTCAATTCTTATTCGACCCTAATAAGTACTTTACAACATGTTTATCTTAGTTATTTCTCTACATTACAAACATAACACCAAAACATCTACTGGAAAGATAACTTTAACAATTATCGCATTTCATATTGTTTGTGTTACTGAAAATTTTTTTTTGTTTTAGCTGATATGAATTGTTTGTGTGTTTATGAAACAACGTTCAAACGGAATGTACAAGTTATGGAGAATGAGCTGATGCCAATCTGGTCACACCAAAAAAACAATACCAGCTAAGCCATCCAATTATCAGCTTAGCAACCACAGTCAAGCGCAGCATAAGCAACAGCCCCGCTAAAAGGGAAACAACATTTGTTTATGACTAATGTTAACGGGCGACGTAGCAACAGCAGAAGCAGACATTTTTTGACCTAAATGGTAAACAACACCAAGAATGGTACCACAGCTTCCCCCAAGCAATGCAGCAGCGTAGCGGACAAATAGGCTTACTTAGGTAGTTTTTTTAAATTGTTAACTTAGTCGTAAGATTGATGAGCTATTGTATAGAACTAGTAAAATAAACTTCCTCATAGAGGAAATCAATAAAAAAAAAAAAAATAAGTAGATAAAGTCTTTAAATTGATATTTTACTCAAAGGTATATTTGAGTTGAGTTAGTTTTTGTTATGATAAACGAAATATGCATCAAGCTTGAACAAATTTATAAATGTTGAGTATTTTTTCTATTAAAGGTAAAGTTTTTATTTAATAGACTTCCGTTTGTGACTTCTTACATCAAAGGTCATCAAAAAGAAATCAGTCAAGTGGAATGCTTGCCATTTCTCTGTCATGTGGGTAACTCTGTCGATAAAAGAACTAGTGGTATATGCACGGCATGACTAATGTTTTCATACACTATCAGATCTTTGCCGTAGTGAAATAAATGCAAACAACATTCACGAGCAAATATTTTCTTAAGCATGTTATATGCATCCACTTGTAGTCAATATAAGTTTTAAAAAGCAAAACATACAATTTATTTAACTCAACATTTAAAAAAAAAAACAATAAAAACAAAATGGCATTATAACAACTTAAATTTATTTAAATTAGTGGATTTGATGTTTAACACTTTGGTAAGACATACGAACAACATTCTAGGAGTGACACATTTCTATATCTTCAATCACGATCTTGTTTCTTCTTGACCTGCAGTTTTGTTTGGGAGCACATCATTAGTTGTAGACGGTATTATGGCTTTTGACATCGTTACCATTCTTCGATATAAGAGACTTGCTGGGATCTTGCGATTTCTGTCTTTCGATGTTAACAAATATGCATTGATTGTTGTGGAGTTTGTGGCATCCGCATTTTTACCTTGGTTGCAACGAGGTGGTCCATTGGATGATAAACATTTCACACAAAATATTGGTCTATGCAATGTGATAAATTTGATAGGCCGTTCGTTGATCTAAAGTCCGAATTTTCAATTGATGAATACAGAGAGTACCTTGTGCTGGCTATAATAATGGCATTAAGTTCCGCAACGAAATCAATTAGCCTAAAATCTCAAATGCTAATATTTTACAACAAAATTATTATTTCATAAAAATTTTGTTGATTGGGAATTACAATGGAAAATATAGCAAAAAAGTCTTTGGACTATTTTAAAATTTAAAATGAAAAAGCAAAAACATACCAGGCATTCAATGATCAATCTTCATAAAAATAATGATTTATGGCTGAATAATCTAAAGACAACAAATAATTCTTAATGTCTTTCAAAAATACATTTTTTACCCTCTCACACCTAATAAGATCTGGAAGTAAGAAACAAACGGGGTACGCCTTCATAGTAAAATCTTTTGAAGTGTGTTTTATAAATTTTAGGAATAGTTACCAAACATCTAGTATCTACCCGCAAGTTAAAATATTTTTAGGACTATGTAACAGGGAAGAATTTCAAGGTTTCTGAATAAAAAAAGACTTACAGTTCTTCAATTTTTTCTGCTCTGCATAAAATAATACGTATTGCTTGTTTCTGTTTTAATAATAGTGACTACGTTCAGTTAAAACAAGCACCATACCCCAACAAGAGATACCATATTGTAACTTAGATTTAAAAACAAAAACATTATAAACGGGTTTTGTAATTGATTGTTGATAATATAGACTTAAATGATACATCTGTCTTACCACTTTATGAAGATGTTGTTAAAGTTAAATTGTTTGGTTACAACAGACCCTGTTATCTAAAACTATTCCTAAGTGTTTAAAATTTGCAACACACTCAATCCTAAAACAACCTTTGCAACCATATTCCCAATCATTTATATTGGTAAGGCAAAATTTAAAGCAACTTGAAGTGTGATAATAAATCGGCAGATCGTCACGGTTATTACTTTTAATATTAAGTATCAGAAATTTGATATTATCACTGATAATGAGTTTGTGTTAACTTTCTCGGTAGTCCATCTACTTCATAGGGATCTCGGAACACATTCTAATTATTTACAGTGAGAAGTGGACTCTCCATACAACTCGTATTACACAAAACAAAAGACTACAACAAATGCGTCGCATAAGTGAAAACAGGTAAACAGGATTGATTTTAAATCTTACGCGCAATCACTTTTAATAAAAATAGAACTCAAGACATTTTACGACCACTATCGCAGCCGCAATTTTGCGTAAGAAACATAAATGAAAATTTCCCATAATGTATTTCTCAAGGCGGTCTGGAGTGATTGTCAGTGTAGTACCATGACCAGGTTACCAAGTTTACTTAAAGTATGTTTTATTTGTGATTTTTGTCATTGGTAATTGATTAAAAAGATTTAAATGTTTAATGAATCTTCAATATCAATTTTTCAATGCAGATTATAAAAAATTAACATTTTTGCATTTCTATAACTTCGTTACATGGGTATTTCTCTACTCACGGGTTTGTTTTCAGAGGTTGGTTTTTCGAAAAGAGATAAAACTGTCATTTTGTGTTCAAATCGGGCAACTCTCATGTCATTTATGTTCAGTTTGGTTTGCCATTTCATCATGAACATGTTGACAAATGAACAACGCTTGCAAATTGTGCAAATTTATTTCGAAAATAATGGTTCAGTTCGCGAAAAGCTCCGTTCATTTTATGGTCGATATAATCGGCCATCAGAGCCATTAATTCGGTCAAACATGGATCGTTTTCGCACTATGTTTATTCTATGTGATAATTCGCATCCGCAGAGGTGTCGAACTGTGCGCACCGAAGACACAATTGCCGCTGTAGAGCAAATTGTTGAAGAGGACTCGAATATATCGAGTCGGCATCGTGCACAGCAATTGGAGCTTTGTCCATCAACTTTAAGTAAGATTTTGCGCAAAGGTCTTGGTTTACAACATTAAAAGATATAGCTTGTGCAAGAATTAAAGCCGCGAGACCATGCAAATGAGATTGATCTCGATGCTAATTTTCATCGCAAGATTTTGTTCAGTGATGAGGCTAATTTTTAGTTGAATGGCTACGTCATCAAGCAAAATTGCCGCGTTTGGAGTGAAGAGAATCCACATGACACCCTTGAGACGCTAAAACATCCTCAAAAAATGACTTGGTGTGCTCTATGGGCTGGTGGAGTCATTGGTCCACCAGCACAATGACTCCACCAGATTTCCGTGGGTGGTGGAAATCTCAAAAGACACGAAGAGCACGTGCCCAAATTAGTGTGGGACTTTAGCTCCACTAAAACCACCACAATTTTTGTGTTTTTTTTTATTGAAACTAAGTATGCGACTTATCTAGCAATTTTTTTATCACGAGGCTAATTTTTAGTTGAATGGCTACGTCATCAAGCAAAATTGCCGCGTTTGGAGTGAAGAGAATCCACATGACACCCTTGAGACGCTATAACATCCTCAAAAAATGACTTGGTGTGCTCTATGGGCTGGTGGAGTCATTGGTCCACCAGCACAATGACTCCACCAGATTTCCGTGGGTGGTGGAAATCTCAAAAGACACGAAGAGCACGTGCCCAAATTAGTGTGGGACTTTAGCTCCACTAAAACCACCACAATTTTTGTGTTTTTTTTTATTGAAACTAAGTATGCGACTTATCTAGCAATTTTTTTATCACGAGTAATGAATGTTTGCAGGCAACTTTCCTGTGAGAGTTCCTGCTCTCTCCGCAATTTATAACGTGTTTTCTTTTTATCGTGCAATGTTTGCGTGCAAAATTTTTCGTTTCATCTTTAACCGCGGGAATGCACAGGTCTCTGCGTAGATTTTCATTTCTGACATACCACGGCGCATTGTCGAATGATCTTAACATTTTGTTTTCAAAAGTTTGTAAAACATTTAGATTCGTTTCACTTGTACAACCCCATAGTTGTATACCACATGTCCATACCGGCTTAAGCACTTTCTTATATAACAGCAGCTTGTTATCAAATTTAAGCTTCGAATATTTTCCGAGTAACCAGTACAGTTCTCTATATTTATTTTTAAGTTCTTCGCATTTCTTTTTGACATGCGACTTCCATTTTAATTTTGCATCGAGTATCATTCCGACATATTTCGCTTCATTTGCAAAAGGGACGTGTTAACAGGAGGTACAAGAGTGGGCCAAGGACGATTCCTTGGCCCACATGGGGTTTTTATTTCATTAAAGCTACAGATTTGAATGGCTTCTTATGTCACTTAGCGATTGCTTTAAAAAAAAGGGATTCGATTTGTGTACTTAACTCAATTAACAGATTTGTCTATGTGACACAACAACTTGCTATCAGCTCCAAGTTATGTAGTTGTACAGATAATGTAAAATACAACAACACTTTTGCATTTTCTCTGTACACGCTGTGGCGTGGTCAGTGGTAACGTACTGTCAACGACAGCAACCAACGGCAACCAGTTACGCGATTCCACAACCAATGTTAAATGCAGCAACAATGCCGTGGATCGAACGGGATGATAATTTTGGCTGCTTTACTTTGAGAGATGGTATGTAGATGTACATTTTCGCGAATACAACAAATAGGAACAAAAAATATTTAAGTACGGTGAGTCAACGATAAACAGCGTATGAACAAACTAACAATTAAATGAACGATAACAAGAAATGAATTATTTAAGACCATAAAAAGCAAACCATAAAAAACGAAAAAAAAACAAATGAAAGTAATAAATAACAAATCGAATAATAAATAACAAATCATTTTAATAATCCAGAACATCCCGGCCCCCTGGACTAGTTTCAGGACATTGGAAGAACGGCAACTTTCGTAATGGGTCTGACGTATGTTCCTCGGCTTGTTTTGACGGTTGAGACTCGGACATGGTTATCAGAACCATTTTAAGGGTGGGAGATTTGGCTCCTTGATAACGACAGCTTCGCCAATCTTTAGCTCCTTTCTTATTTGCTGCCATTTTGGACGTTCTTAAAGGGATGTTAGATATTCCGATTGCCATATTTTCCAAAAAACCTTTAACCATGGCTTGTAAATGGTTCCAATGAGACAAGCGATTTGGTGAAGTATCTAAATAACTGGGTTCGGGAACAGCAGTGTACATCTCGCCTATAAGGAAATGAGATCGGATAAGGGGTTAACATCTTCATCGGATAAAACACAGAGGGGACGTGAACTCAAAACTGTTTCAATTTGACTGAACACAGTGTATAGTTCTTCAAATGTTAGGATTGTAGCTCCTATAACACGGCGTAGATGAAGCTTTACTGATGTTACGCCGGCTTCCCATAGTCCTCCAAAATGTGGTGAGGATGGTAGTATAAAATGCCAGTCAATACCATCCAGAGCGAGAGCAGCTGCAATATCTTCACTGTGCGTTTGAGAGAGTACCAGTTTCTGCATGTCATTGAAACAGCGACGAGCTCCCTGAAAAGTGGTACCATTGTCAGTGTAGACATTAGCACACTTTCCACGACGTGATATGAACCGACGGAACGCTGCTGAAAATTCTTCGGTGGTTAGGTCACTTACTAACTCCAAATGTATTGCCTTTGTCGACATACAGACAAATAGTTCCAGGTAGGCTTTGGACAGCTTAGGTGTACGACCCCGAGAAAGTTTAATTGTAATCCCGCGTAATCACTACCAGTGTTAGTGAATGGTCTATTTTGGCTAACACGGTGATGCGGAAAATCCCCCATAAGTTGTGAGCTGGTTGCTTTCCCTTGCAGAAAACAAGGTTTGCATCCGTGGACAAGTTTGCGGATCAGATTGCTGCTACCCAAAATCCAATATTGCTGGCGAACTATAACAAACATTTCTGACACCCGGATGGAGATGGTTCTTGTGAAGTTCCTTGACTATAAGTAGAACAATAGTAGAGAAGAATAATAGGATGTTTTATATTGAAAGACAATGTGACAATGTTTAATACGTCCACCAACACGTAATAGTCCATCCTTGTCAGAGAATGGATTATATCTCAGTAGTTTTGAGTTGTGTTGTAAATCGCGATTGTTTTTGAGACATTTAATTTCGAGGGACCGAGACTGGTCTTAGAGGTGCGACTTTTGTTTTTGGTGCAACAAGTACAACCTTGTGTTCATCTGCAGCGATTTTAGAGCGATCTTAAACTACGGCCGCGTATGCCACCGTCGACGCGTTGCAAAAGCCGTAAAGTTCCACCTCATAGAACGAGAAAGAAAGAATAGGTTCTTTCTTTCTCGTTCTATTCCATTGATTCGCCATCGCTGACGGTAGAGGATCATCCCAGCACAGATTGAGCTCAGATGACCACAGTTTTTGAAAAAGAATTTTTTAATAAATTTACCGAAGGAGCCAGGAATGCTAACGACTTTCCCTTGCAGAAAGTCGTTAGCAGTCGGGTAGAATATACGAGCAATTTCCGATAAAGGGGTTCATCTTGTTGGTGACGTGCACAGTCGAGAATCTGTCATGCGAAAAGATTATTCATCAGTGGTAGGGCTCCAACGCATACCTAGGACCTTTATGGAAGAATCGGAAGAATGCTTGTCATCTGACATTTTTACTACATCAGCAGTAAACGCGTATTTATGCTGACGAAGCGTAAACATACGCCGACTAAATTGCGTTGAATCGGAGGGCTGACTATTAAGCGAGTTGCCAGCAGAATCCTTAGCTAAGCCATCGAATACCACACGTAATTTCTTCGACGAACTGTCTGGCTTCAAAACGGCATGGTGAGGTAAGTAAAAATGCTTCCCTGGATTAGTGTCGATTTCAGCATGAGGAATTTGCACCATGTATCCGAGACGAAGATACTCATGCATAAAATGTTTGTATATTTCTTTCAAAGTATGATCTCTTTGGAATCGCCCTTCCATTGAGTGCAATCGACTAATTGCTTATTTTAAAGAGGAGCCGAAAACTGTTGATGGAGTTTTGAAAGGCAACTGAACGATATATCTGCTGCCTGACGCGTGCGAAAATGTTTTTGCAAAAGGTCTTTCAGCTTAGTCATCGAGAAATGAGTCGTTGGATATTGGCGTAACTTCTTCGAGTTCCCAAAAGCGTTGCAGAAGTCCGTCAACATCTAACGTGGAATGTAACGATTAAATAGATGTGCGATACGAATGTTAAACGTCTTAGAATTCTCCCGTTACCACCCAACCAAATGAAGTATTTTGTGGCAGAGGCAATCTTGTCGATCCATGAATTTGTCGCTCCTGGATAATGCACCAAAGCTTATCCCCAAAAGAACATCGATGGGACCTGACTCATTGAACTGAAGGTTCTGCCAACTCGAGATTATCAAGATGCGACCAAGCAGATACATCGGTTCACAGGGATGGCAAGTTTGAAGTCAATCTGCAGGGAATAGGAATTCTAGCATGCCTACTAGGAAGACCCAATCTTTGCGCAAACGATTCGACAACAAACGAAACTTGGGAACCAGAATCTATGAGAACCCTACAGCAAACAGTTTCCTGAGCGATAGCGAGTATGGTAGGTAGGATAGTCTACTTTGAAAAACCGATATCAATAGAGTGATTATTAAGAAATGGAACAGCAGTCGATGTCGAGGCGGTGGATAGAACTGTCTGCTGTTGAGTTGATTGTTGAAGTTGATTCGAAGATTAATTTAGTGGCGACTGATACGAATTGTTACGAGAATCAATGGGATGAACAAGCGAATGATGACGCGACAAACACGAACGACAGTTAAACGACGAGTGGCATTTGTTTGCCGAATCACCCACACGAAGACAATTGAAACACAAAGATTTTGAGTTGACGAAATCACGACGAGAGTCAATATCAAGAGCGAGGAATTCTTCGCATTGTGGTAGAATGGTTACTTTCGCATTTGGGACACTTTGCAGATGATTTCGTTGATTCAGCAACATGTGCTCGAATTTGAGCTGGTTGTTTATGACGCGTACCGATGGAATGATTGAATGGCATGATTCAAGAGCATCACAACGTGATTGCAGAAAAAAACCGTTAAACGAACAGTCTTCACGCGAACCGATGTGCCGAACCCAACTTGGCTTGGTATCACTATCAAGCTTACTCAGTAGCAAATATATTATCCACGGATCGCGACTATTTGAATTAAGAGCATTAAGTCCTCGAATGACTTCATCCGCCCCGTCAGTTACTTTCCGTAATGTCTGAACATTATTACCGACCACCGTTGGGAGCGAAACAAAGGTGTATATAAACGATTGAACAATTAAATTTTCCCGATCATATCATTTTTCCAGACGATCCCACGCTTCAAGATAGGTGGCATCTGAAACCGGCAAATGCTTGATTAATTTTTCAGCATCATCACGCAAGAATGATTTCAAATACTGGAACTTTTGTGTTTCCGACAGACAAAGCTGCCTTTCTATTCCTCCCATAAAAGAATCGCGAAACGAAGGCCAATCCTTATAGTTTCCCGTGAATGGCATTATACTTAGCTTCGGTAACTGGATACTGCTTGCAGAACGATCAGGAACCGCACTGAGTCGTTTCAAAAACGTGCTTTGTTGTTCCGCGAGTTGAGCTAAAGCAGAGTTTCCACTATATACGGATTGTTTTTTACTGCTTTCAACAGATTTTCTTTCGCGAATGTGTTTAGTGAGGCTTGCATGCGTGCAAAAAAAAACTTTTCTTCATACTCAATGTATGCACTTTCAATGACTTCACACTCAACTTTATTTGCGGCAATTTTCAATATATCTTGATTTAAAGAGGAGAATTCCGACCACGTTTCATTCAGCTTCGCTAATTTCACTTCCAAAAATTAGATAGGAGTTATGGGTACAATTATAGCTATAAACGAGGCTGCATGTGTTAATCGTTACGTTTTAGGTTGTCCGACATCACTGATCTTGTTTTATTTTATCAAGAACCAATACCAATTGTTCAATAAACTTTTCAAACGATTTTTCCGAATATGCTATACAAGCAATTGAGTAAAGTTCAATTTAAATCCAATGCAGAAGGACCATTTAATGTTTTAGATTGAATTGTTAATTTACACCAACGATGAAATAAACGAGAAAAAAATGAGTCAATTGATTTTGAGTGTAAATTACAAGGGGTTTTTATATATTTCATTAAAACTACAGATTTGAATGGCTACTTAAGTCACTTAACGATTGCTTTAAAAAAAGGGATTTGATTTGTGTAAGTGACGAATGCCACCTACCATCAAGCACAACTTGCCATCAGCTCCCAGTTATGTAGTTGTACAGATAATGTAAAATACAACCAGCACTTTTGCATTTTCTGTACACGCTGTGGCGTGGTCAGTGGTAACGTACCGTCAACGACAGCAACCAACGGCAACCAGTTACGCGATTCCACAACCAATGTTAAATGCAGCAAGAATGCCGTTGATCGAACGGGATGATAATTTTGGCTGCTGTACGTTGAGAAATGGTATGTAGATGTACATATTCGCGAATACAACAAATAGGAACAAAAAATTTAAGTACGGTGAGTCAACGTTAAACAGCGTATGAACAAACTAACAATTAAATGATTGATAACAAGAAATGAATTATTTAAGACCATATAAATCAAACCATAAAAAAACGAACCAAATAACAAATGAAAGTAATAAATATAAATCGAATAATAAATAACAAATAATTTTAATAATCCAGAAAAAGTTCTTTGAACTACGAATATTCGTTTCCAAGTTTCACACGGAAGAGTCTATGCTCAAGATACGACACGAGGATTTTATATAATTTTTCAGACAGAACTATGCCAAACTTTGTCAAAAGCTTGCGACACGTCAAGAAATACGGCTGAGCAAATTTTCTTTTCTTGGAAAGCTTTCTCAATTACATCAGTAATTCGATGAACTTGGTCAACAGTCGAATGTTTACTTCTAAACCCAAATTGATGGTCAGGTAAAAGCCGTTTCTGATCAATAACGGGGTGTAAGCGACCGAGTAATATCTTTTCAAAAACGTTTGAAATTATTGGAAGAAGTGAAATAAGTCTGTTTATATATATAAGTCTGTTTATATATATATATTTTAATTCATTTGGTGATTTTCCTGGTTCGAGAAATATAATCACTTCCGCGACATTCCACTGTCTTGGTTTTTTTTTATCTAATTGCTGCATTTACAGTATACAGGAGTTTAATGCTTTTCGAGGCAACATTTTAAGAAGTTCTGCTGTAATTAGGTCATAGCCCTGAGCTTTTTTAGGCTTTAATTTCTGTATTACCCGTTTAAGCTTGGCAATACTTTTGCATATCTAACTAGATTACTATCGGTTGTAGTCTCGAATAATGTTATGTTTTCTGGACCATCAAATGGTTTAGTGTTTCCTCAAGGTGTGCTGCAAAAACTTCTGCTTTTTCCTTATCGCTTTTTGCCCAAACATCTTGAGTTACCCTAATTGCTTTCCAAAGTGAATAATTCGATTCTTTTCCAGCGGTTACGCTTTGCAGATAAGTTTCTACTGCATCGTTTTTAAAGTTTTTAATCGAATTTGATAGCATGTTACTCAACTTATTGAGATGTGTGGGGCACGAGTTTGGTGCCGTCTTTTTCGAGCTTTTCTTTTTTGTCTAACCATCTTTTATTTCCCATGGGTACTTGGTATTACTATAGCTTTCTATTTTGCGTTGTTGAGGAGTATTATTCTTTGCTGCTTTTTCAACAGTATCGATAAAGGAGTCAACCACGACTTCGAGTTCCAATGGGGATCTAAGCGATACACCCAGTAAAATGTTATGTTCAATATCGTTTTTGAAGTCTTCCCAGTTGGTTTTTCCGTTTGTTAGTCTGGGTAACATCAGTTGGCCAGTAAATTGGTTTTCCCGTAGAATAAAATTCGGTATTGCACTTTCTACTAACATCGTAAACCATCATACCTTTCTGTGATATGCATCTAGATCCCCAGAATGTATGTTTTGCATTAAAGTTCCCTCCGATGACATAACGCCGTCCAAGAGAATTAAGCAAGTTTTCAAAGTCAATTATATCAACCTAGCATGGTGGAGGGCAGTAAATAGAAGATATCTTCAGAAAGGATTGTCTGCTTTTGACTTGTATAGAGCAAACTTGCATTGTTTCGAATCCTAATTTAAAATCAATCGAATCTAAAAATCTAGCCTTGTTTGATGGATGTAGAGCATGATAATCAAATTAACCTTAAATCTTTAAGTGGGAATTGCTCTTTGCATGAGTTTTGGATATTAAACAGACGTCGATATCTTTTTCCTGCATAAAGAATTTAAGTTCTCCAAGTTCTGCCAAAGGCCATTGGCATTCTACGTAAGAATTTTAAGAAATCTTTTCATGTTGAAGGTAATACGTATTTCTGTTGGCCGAGGTATTTGTTTATTTTTTTTGTTTTTCGATTGTTGTCTGCTTTGGCGTTGAGATATTTTAAGGCGAAATTTTTGGCTTTTTCTTAGTTAAATTTAATATCTGTGAAATCTTATTAGTAAGTTTCATCTGTCTTTTTTGCAACTCTTTAGCTACTTCGCAGCCGCGGTAACTTTACAATTAATGCAAATAACAGGAGTTTTCTTATCTGACCTGCAATCTACCGTCAGATGATTTCCGGCACATTTTACACACCGCAGCCCTTTCTAATAATTGGTTTGCATATGATTATATCCTTGGCAGCGCTTGCACTGAGGAACTAATTTTGAATATTTACGCATGGGTTCGATTTTTACAACAATATTAATTATTGCTTTTATTTAATAAATTTTTTTCAGAATTTCTGTTTTATCGAAAGTGAGTATAAATATAGGCAGAGCATGTTTTATTAATTTTTTCATTCTCTTTTCGCTGTTTGTTTCGCTCGACTTAACTTTATATTGTCTCTTTTTCAGATTCGCTAACTATGTCATCCTTAAGGCACGACGCATGTAACCCTCAGGCTGCAACGCGTGAAAGCCTTTCAGATTTATTCTCAAATGAATACCATTCAATTTTATCGATATTTAGCTTCCGAGATAACAGACGGTAACTTTCTGGATCTTTTACGCAGACTTTCCATGTAGTTTTTTTGAATGAAGTTACTTAGTAGCCTGATAATGGTAACGATTTCATCAAGGTATGCAGCTTGTTATAATCGTCTATGCCGATCACATTTATTGGCGGTGGGGGCCGTTGCGTTAGCTGTTTCGCTTTATTAGTATTCTCCTTATCTTGGTTTATTAATTCAGATGAGGATATAGCCTTTTTTTTCACCGGTCGTTTCTATAGAATCCAGTCGGTTTTGTAACTGAGTTCTTCTTCGTTGGTATGGTATTCTGATATAACCTGACAGTTTGCACTCGGTTTTGGTTCATTTTATTGAACTCTTTAGGGTCATGTTTTCATCCTTATGGTAGAGAATTTCTTTCCGAAGCTGTTCGCAGAGCAGTTCGACTTTGTTTAGCCTAGTTCGAAGAACGTCGTTTTCGTCCTCAAGGCTTTTTATTTTCTCTGAGTTTCGTTTTTCGTGAGCCGACACTTCTGGAGTTGTCGAGCTCCTGGAGAAGCATATAAGTTTTTGAGGTCCAGATGTAGGTGACCTCGTTACCCTTGAACTTTTTCCGAAAGGGTTACAAATAATTGGCTCTCCTAAGGATCCGTAGAGTGGTGGCTTCTTTTTGATTAGCCTTTTGGGATACTAACTACGAAAAATACGAGTTTTTGATGTTAATGTTAAAAGATGAAAATTCGGGCAAGTAAGGGCCCGGTTGTAGCTATCTCATTGGAAATGTTCTTTTGCTTCGTGTCGCTTTATTATAAATGCAATCATTGGCGAATTTATGTCAAAACAAAATTATAATTTACGAAAATGGTTATCCAAAAATATTTAAATTTGGAATTATAGTTTTCACACAAAATCAATACTTAGTTTTCACTGATCAAGATTTATTTTAGTGAAGAGATGATTGCCATTCCACCGAACAAAAACGGAATTTTCCAATGATTCCTATAAGAAGCTATGGGGGTGACATTTCAATTCCATCATGTGTTGTGTTCCAATGAAGTTGTGAAATGATAGCTATAACTGGGCCCGGAGACTTGACAACATATAATGGAAACATTCCGCTGTGGTATATAACAGTCCCCTGTGTTATAAGATGACAGGGAACTGTGGCCAGGACTTTTTTATTTTTACTTTTAAAGTTAAAATAAGGTTTAAATCTGTCACGTTTAATAAACAGACGTGGCTTCATACTGGCAAAGTTATGAATTCTTACAATTATCGTAATTAAACCTCTTAAAACAGTAACCAAAAGACTTACCAGTGGAACTTCAAATCGATTGCCTTCTCTTTCACAATCTTAACGTCCGCACCAATACAAAATGTGATTTCTGCATTATTTTCAAATAATGACAGAGGGCTGTTTTAAAAATTTGAGGACAACATTTGTTTCAATCTTAACAGTATAATTGTATTTTTTAAAGATTCTCATTTTATTTAAGTATAATTTGTACATTCTTTGCCTAGTTAGCAACGACAACGAAACTAAATAATTGTCTTAAGATTTCTAATTCTGGAAAAATGACATTCCAGGGAACTGTGTTTTTAGGTGTTTCCAGTTCAGATTGAACGGTTTTAAGTTTTTATTGAAAACACTTTTTAGGTTCAAATTGTTTAGATGAGGGCCACAGTAATTACGTAGACAGTCTTGAGTGGAGATTGTTAACATTTTATTACCCGTACTTTTAAAGGCGAAATGAAGTTGAATTTTCAAAATAAATTCAATTCCATCTATTTTTTTAAGAAAAGTGTGCGTGTGCAAAAAAAAATAAAAATAAAAAAATAATTGAAGTTAGACAATGGGAAAACATTATTAAGTATAAATGCTGTAACTTCAACAGTGATAAATACCGCTAAAACTATAGAAAAATAAATTATTTGATGTGATTTACGAGTTTAAGGCCGAACCTGATTATAAAACTGTTGACCTCGGTATTGGAAATTAATTTCACTTTTTCGCAGGTTATATTTAAATAAATTACCGCTTCAACCATGAGTGTGAATTAAAATTCAGTCCACAACGTAACGCTTCCTCTTATTTTACAAATTTGAAAGAATATGAGGTTGAAAATGGCCTATGTAAATACAAAACGTTCATGTTTCCATTACGGAATTATTTTCATCTTTCGAATTTCTTCAATTTTGTGGGCGATGCAAACAAATTTATATAAAAGAAATATAAATATTTAGATTGCCTAAATATCTTGTTGAGAGAGTTTTTGAAATTTCTTAACCATTTGACCAATAAGGTAGTTTTTCTAAAAGGTAGGCGTGGCAGTGTGCAGATTTCGAACATTTTTACACTGGTTCTGTAGCCTCGGACAGGGATCCTATATTTCAAATTTCATTATCCTAGGTCAAAATTTAAGGCCTTAAAATCGGTGACATACAGACAGACGGACGAACGGACAGGATAGACATGGCTGCTTAATCGACTCAGCTATATTCTGTGCCGATAAATATAATTTGTGGTTTATCTTCCTATAATATTTTTCTATGTTACAAACTATGTATCAAAACTAATATACCACTATGGGATAGGAAATAAAAATTATATTGTCACAACATGTTGTTCTGACAATTTATAAAAATCATATACCTATGGTTTGACGAAAAAATAACAAAATTGTTATCATAACCAATGATTTTGCATCAAAAATTTTTGGAAAAATGCTTTTTTGCTGAAAACGGCCCCAACAAGTGGGAGTGGCAAAATTACTTTTTATGGACGAAATTAACATGGCCTCCTCAAGAATTCTTAAACTCATTAGGGAGTCTTTAACAAACATTTTTTTCATGGTTTCCGAAAAAATTTCTCTGTATTTTCTAAAAAATTTAAATGTAAATTTTTAACATTTTGAAATATTAATTTATTTAAAATTGTTGTAAAAAAAATTATATTTGAGTTAGAGTTGATCACATAATTAAAACAGCAACAAACACAAACATGTAACCACACTTGTAAAAATAATAGTATAAAATGTTAAATAAAAATTGTGACAAATTGTTTTTCTCTTCTTTACGCCACACCCATGTCACAGTTCGAAAAACTTCTACGTCTCTTCTATCTCCCTTTCACTGCAATACAGGACCAAAAGATAGCGTATAATTTTTTTTTGAAAAACTTAATATTTACTCTGCTTTCCTATATATTGTCCAGCGCTCGACGCCGTAAAGTGGGACTGGTTGGATAAGGGACTGGTAGGTTGTACATTTGGACTTTGGTTAAGAATTTGGACCTCTTTTGTTTCGCTAAACCGAAATAGCATCTTGGGTAATTTGTTGGTCGTATCTATGGTGTCATTCGTGTGGTTGCGACAAATGATATCGAAATCGTCTGGGTACCCGAGTAGCTGAACCGATTTGATGAAGAAGTGATGGAGTGTACCGGATTCCGACAAAGGCGACTCTCCATCATGCGATTTCTGGAATCTCGTACTGGAGACGATATTCCAGAAATCGAATGATGGAGAGTCGTCTTGTCGGAATCCGATACATATTTGGAAAAGTGCAGATGAGCTGTTTCAGGTGACACAGCTGTATCAGTTTTAATGATATCCCGAACTCCACCATCGCTTTATAAAGCTCTAGGCGATAGATAATATGAAATACGTTATGTCTTATAAGCGAAGATAGTTACTCTTTTAATTACCAAGGAACATTTTTTCGACTCTGTCAGCCATAGTTTGCTTAAATTAATATTTAAAACAACGCCTTAGTAGAATTATATTATAAAAAGTTTCTCGATAAATAAAAATCTGTTCAAAAATTATTCAAATACATTTTTGCCAACTTATACGAAGCATGTATTTACTCATTGTTATAAATTATTCAGTTTGTCAAATCCTATTCACAATACCGTTGAGAAGCAACACTATACTTGCCCATCTTAATGTCAGTCAATGTAGATTTGTCCGCCTTTTACACTCGATAAAAAAAATCTTTTCAAATGAAAATCCTTAAAAAAATACGGTAGACCCCAGACGAGTTATATCAAATAAGCCAAATCCAATGTTGTATTTGAGTTGTGTGGGATTTCAAGAAGATTTCTTTTGAATAGCGTAATTTTTTTTTGCTCTGGACTTTGACTTTACGACAAATGTAACTTCTGTGGGATAGTGGAGATACAAACATGTCAATCGAATTATTTTCGACTGTGTTTTGATGAATATTTAACGAAGTTGTGGATTCGAAAACCTTTTTAACAGGAATTAAATAAACATGAAATATTGCGCAAGATAAAACGAATGAAGAAAAAGTTAAACTGAGATAAACTCATCGGACTTGCCAGCTAAATAATTCGACCATAATGCTCTACATAAGGGAACTAAGGAAAGCTTACATTACGACCCTAAGCCTTGAAACAATTTCTGCGGAAAGATATAATATATATTTCCAAATGAGCATAAAGCCCAACTGTTTTGATACACCCACATAATTAGTCCATGCATAGGTGCCTGCTAACGGTCACTCTATTCTCAGGCTGCACGCCAATTACTGATAATGTGTCTGCCCTGGTGTACAATGTTTGCAGAATCACTTTAACCTTATTTGTGGTGGAAACCTTGAATTGGAAGGTTTAGGTTTTAAATCATAAAGGACCAAATAATTTGTACTTTTTACTAAATGTTGTTTGAAAGTCGTTACGTAAAGAAGTGTTTCGTATTCTTATGTGATCTTATATTGAAGCAATAATTGTATTCAAACAAAATTAGGCAGGAAGGGTTCATCTAGATCCTAAAGCTAAAGTAAAATTAAGCACCGAAAAAAAGTTGGTGAAAGAACTTTGTACAACCTGCAGCGAGTTTTTAGTTGTAGGAGAGTAGAAATTAAACAACCTACTCGGTCGCCGACTAATACAGAAGTGTCGTCGAATTAAAATTTTCTTAACATGATACCAAGTTGGTGTGGGGACTATTTTTAGTACACAATTATTGAACGAATTACGCTTACATTGCTCTTGACAAGATATAATACAATAAAATTAGAAATTAAATAATGTAGGATGATATGATTTTAAATGTCGATTCTATACTATTTACTTTAACTTCAGCGTTTTTGATATAATAATAAAATATTATAGTCCAAAATGTTACAATTCGAAATAAAGAACACATGCATTAAATCAGAGGAATCCATTATACATGTATCTTCAGCGGGTTAGTTAAGAAGTAAAACCTTAATAAAACCGAAACATACAATGGCTTCAGACTAAGTAACATTTACGCAGGTTTTGATATGATAGTAGTAGTTTTAATCGACTTCAGAGTAATTAAGCAACTAAGCGGTCAACAGGTGTTCGAATCACCAACCAAATTAAACATTTTCATAGATATAGTGATTATAATCTAATGCACTGCATACAGTCGCATCCAAACCTATAGTTTGACAATCAAAGGAGAAAAAGCCACTAAAAAAAACTTCACTTTGAAGGCCAGAATTTACTAATTCTGAGTAAAAGTCAAATATACATGTCAAACGTCAGAAATTTAAAATTTAAATAATGCCTTTAAATAAAACCAACCAAAAAACTTGTCTGTCAACACAAAACGAAACAAAGTTGTAGTAGAAGTTATGTCATCTTTTAAATTGACATATGTAAGTTTAAAGTCAAAAGAGACAGTGTCTACCTCGGCTCCTGTATTTCCTCTGACAAATCAACATCTCTTCAGAAATAAAACACGTGAGAAAATTACAATCCGGTGTGCGGATCGTTTAATACCCTTTCCCATACCATCCTTAAAATTAATATCACCAAAATGTAGGCTTTATGGCAAATTAATATTGAAAATGATATTGTCACAACAATAGTGTTCAGACAATTTATAAATATCAAGTATGGTTCGACAAAAAACAACGTTTTAGTCCTGCATATGGTATGGCACCCCCAAAAATTGGCGATGGGATTAAATGATATATGGGCGAAATATTTCTGTTATTACAACCAATGATTTTGCATCAAAAGTTTTTTCGAAAAATATTTTTTGCTGAAAACGGCCCAAAAAGTAGGCATGGAAAAAAAAACTTTGTGTGGAGGAACTGTCTAACCGTTTGGCTAAAACATCGTTTTAATGGAAAGGGGACGTGGCGTTTTTAAAAAAATGTTTACACTTGTTCTGTAGCCTCGGACAAGGATCCCATATACAAATTGGATTACCCAAGCTTAAAATGTTAGGCCCCAAATCCGGTGATACACAGACGGACGGAAAGACAGACATGGCTAAATCGATTCAGCTAGCGATTCTATGGGATAGGGTATAAACAGATGTTTCTGTTGCCAACAATTGTTTCTTCAACCCTAGAAGACAATTCAAGGAACTTATCTACATCAGATGAAGAAATACTTTATCGTTTTTATACTAAAATGATGAAATGGAATTCCAAAACCACTTTTTTGATTCCGCTATCATCGCAATGTTAGAATCAATAAAAATCTCGAGGTCGAAAACTCTCTTTATAAGAGAAAGTGAAAAATGTTGTTGTTTGTCGAACAAACGATTTTGATAAACTGTCTGAACAATATGTTGTGATAATCTCATTTTCTATATTTCGTCGCCATAAAGCCCATATTTTGGAAATATTAATTCTAAGGATGGGATGGGATAGGGAATAATTTTTGTTTAACCATGTTAAATAGTGGTCGAATTAAATATCCATAAAATCTAGCAAGCTATGGCTGTTAGCATAGTAAGCAAAAATAAGTAATCATATATAATTAATCCGTTTACCCAAAATCATGAATTAGTTACTCATTTGGTGTTTAACTTTTCACCAACGATAAAAAGTCGAAGCAAATGATCATAAATCAATTACACATTTTATTAAAAAACTTCTCTATTCTAAATTCAGTCATACATACATAACTCCATAAGAATTCAGCAGACACCCTAGAAAGTTACACAAGTCTTATACAAAAGGATTCTCCTTTACTGTAACCCCTATGGGCAAGTGTATACAAACTATTGATATGAAAATATGAGTATTTGAAGGAGTTTGTCGAGTGCAAACCTTTAATCGCATAAACTGAAAACGTCTGTTTCGGTAAGTTTTGAGTTCACATATCTACTATGACACTAATCGCCAGGGAAGTTTTCTCATAGCTTAACGTACATTTTGTGGCAGAAAACATTTTCAAAGTTCGTCAACAAAACATACTGTGGGGATTATATCAACATATAACGGAAATTTCCAAACAATATATAGTCCTGTAACTAAGATTTGAATTCCGTTCACATAAGAACTATATTTGCATTTCAAATGTTAAGGGCAAACAATTAATACGAAACAGATTTCCCGGATGTAGCCACACATGCACGAGGGATAGTTACGTTAATGTAATTTTACTGAATTAATTCCAAAGTATCTACATGCATTAAATATTAAATATGTTTATGATTAACGCTATATGCGTTAGCAGTCCCTGTAGTTACATGGAGTTATAATATCATAATTCTGATCAGGGATATCATAAGCATTGCGAGATGAGCATATTTAATTTACATTAGGGGCCGCATACAACTGTATTCTTTCTTACGTATCCACGGAGTTTGGGATCAATAATTTTCACTGATAACCGTATATTATATTAAGATTTAGTTCGTTAAATTGAAAACAATCTTGTTGAAAATTTAGGTTTTATCTATCTGTTGTAAACACTGCGGCCTGCCTACACTTTTGGATAATTTTTTGGCATGTGATTACAGGAAAGTGTGTCTGTTTGATCATCTTTCAGCTTCAGCTTTTTGCAAGCATATCTTTAGTTAGTACATATCAATATCGAGATTTTAAAAGTATAAACTTCTTTACACTAGAAGATCATATAGGAAATATTACATGGGAAATTGTATACTACTTGACTTCATCTAATGTTAAGATTGATTTTTTTTAACGAAGAGATTCAAACCATATAAATACCGATCATTTTGAAAACTAGATTTATTCGCCATCAAATACAGCAATGGTTTACTTCATACATCAGAATACTAATGTTGCAGCGCGATCCAGCATACAACCATTGGAAGGTTTTCGTTTGAACGAGTTGTTCCATTAATGTTCCATTCGAAACAAGGTTCCTGTGGATATTCATAAAGCCAAATTGCAAGTCTATTCTAGTCTTCTAAATGCTGCTCTAAGCGGCTGTCAACTGTGGAATAACCTCCGCAGTATAGGCATAGGGGAATCTAATTGCAATCGATTGTAATCAACTTGGCAGGAAGTTTGAGGAAACAACATTACATCGATGCCACAGAATCTTATTAACTCTTGCACAACTACCAGTCGAAGTTTTGTGTTCTTTGAACACAAAAACGTCGAAAGCTTACTTTTAATTAAGTCATCAGCATTGGGACAGGATGGAATTTATCTAATTAATAGTTCTGTCAATTGTACTTGCGTACATAACACATATTTTCAACCCAATTTTCCATTGATACGAGAGTACTCGTATCAATGGAAAATAGCTAAGATTGTTCCAATATTTCAACAATTGTTCAACAATTTCTTTCAATAGTCTTTTTCTCAGGATATAAAAGCACTTGGTGGAGGTGCGGTTCTTTTTGGCCAAATAACATGGAATTAAGAAAAAGTGTCTGAACAACATACGTAGTTAGCCTGAAAGTTTTTTCCAAGCCCACTTTTTGAGCGCGTTTTCGGTAAAAAAAAATTTTCCATCAAATATTAAACATTTCAAAAAAATTGTTGGCTATGTTAATGTAAACATTTCTTCTATATATCATTTTAACCCACGCCCACTTTTTAGAGCCGTTTTCATACAAAAAACGATTGTATACACTACTATATTGTATAACCAGACGAACCATACAAGATGTGAGTGTAAAGATTGATGGCTTCTCCAATTTCGAAGAAGTTGTAAAAAATTTCTAATAGTTTATACAATGACTACATAGTCAATATGAATAACGCTCTTAAAAATGACCTTAAACGCTTTTGGGCATTAGTTAATTCGAAGAGAAAAACGGACGGATATCCAGCCAACTTCTTCTACAATAATTCAAAAGCATCGTGTTCTTAAATCTTATCGAACTTATTTGGAGATTATTTCAGTAAATCATTTATTGGTACCCCTCTAGTCTTAGACGCACATTAATTCAATTAACTTAATGATTGTCCTCAAGTAAGTTTCAGCAACGTTACATTTGACGATTTGACTCTACTTAAATATATCCAATGACTATTCCCACATGACTATAATAATAACTATACCCACTTTACCCTATACCTCTTTTGCAATACCTTAATTATATGTTAGAAAGCTCACTTGCAAAAGGAGTGTTCCCAAATCAATGAAAAAAAAAATGCATTTATAACACCTGTTTTTTAAAAAATGTTAGCGTGGAGACATTTCTAATTATAGAGTTATTTTAAAACTGTCTTGCATTTCTAAATTATTCGAACATATTATTTGTGACAAATTGGTATTTCTTATCTGTAAAGAATAGCTTGACCATGTCAAAAATCGATCCAATGTGGCAAATCCCTTTACTTTAATAAATCATTCTTCCAATAGTAAAGAAAATAAAAATGAAGTAGATTGTATATATATATTGACTTAAAGCATGTGGTATCCCTCCAGGCTTTATAAATTGGGTTCAAGCATATCTCTCATTGAGAACTTATCTGGTTAAATTTAGAGGATCTTAATCCAACCCACTTGTTGCACAATTTACAGTACCTCAAGGAAGTCATTTTGGACCTATCTTATTTATAGTTGCTATTTACGATGCAAGAGCTTGTATTCGAGAGTAAAACATACTGATAAATGATGATGACAAGCAATTTTTTTAATTGCGTAGGGGATCTAAACGAATCGTTTTCGCTAAAAACCGATTTAAATAGTTTTACCATATGGTTTTTTAAACACGGTTTGAATCTAAACACTTAAAATTGTCAGGATATGAAATTTTCAAGAAAGAAAGCTCCTTTAATTCTAATAATTCTAATTATACTTTGTCCGGGCATACTCTCTGTCGTGTAGACAGTTTTAAAGATCTTGGTGTTTGTTTTGACCTTTCAATGGAGTTAAATAAACTCATTAACATTATCATCGATAAATCAAATAAAAATCATAAAAAGGTAGTCAAAAGACTTTAATGACCCTTATGTCACTTGTTCGCTCTATATTTATATATATATATTTAATAAAATATACTAAATATAACTCTGTATAAACACAACGGTATGCTATTAGTCTCATGTTACAATAGAAACAACGATATAACTAGTTGAACTAGTTTAAAAAAACTAAAAAACTATGTTAGAGCCGTAATAAGTGTATGTTAATTCGTATTTTATTTGCTAATATAAATAGCTAAGTTTTAAATTAATTTTATATTGATTTGTTACTAGTATTAAATTTAATAACTTCTATAGGTGATGAGCCTGTGCATGCATGATGAAAAGATGCATATATATGCTGCGGTAAATATCTGCCCTTAGATGCAGCTTGTATTAAGCTCGCTACGACACAGATCTGACAGTGTAAAAAAAATATGTTAACTTGAAAGCAACCCGGTTTTCGAAACAATCATAGTTATACCACTGTTTTGATAAAAGTCACCGAGGGTATGCGAAAATGTTGGAAATCTCAAAAGACACGGTTAGCACGTGCCCAAAGTAAGTGTGGGACTTTAATACCAATAAAACAACCACACTTTTTGTATATGTATTTTTTTTTATTGCAACTAAGTATGCGACTTATCTAGCAATTTGTTTTATCAAGAGTAATGAATGTTTATCAGGTAACTTTGCTGTGAGAGTTCCTGCTTTTTCCGCAATTTATAGCGCAGTTTGTTCTTAACGTGCCAAATCTAAGGGCTTAGTTCTTTGAAGATGCCGCAATACATTTTGTTCGTCAAGAATTTGGAGGACCGATGCGTTAACATGTCCCAATAAACGTTTTTTATGTTTGCGTGCAAAATTTTTCGATTGATCTTTAACCGCGGGACTACCCAGATCTCTGCGTAGATCTGGTTCCTTATATACCACGGTGCATTGACGAATGATTTTAACATTTTGTTTTCAAAAGTTTGTAAAATATTTAGATTCGTTTCACTGGTACAACCCCATAGTTGTATACCATATGTACAGAACTTCTTTAGCTCTTGCTTGTATAATAGCAGCTTGTTATCAAGGTTAAGTTTCGAATATTTTCCGAGTAACCAGTACAGTTCTCTATATTTACTTTTAAGTTTTTTTTACATGCGAATTCCATTTTAATTTTGCACTGAGTGTCATTCCGTAATATTTCGCTTCATTTGCAAAAGGGACACGAACCGTATTGAGAAATACAGGCAAATTGTTTGTCCGCTTATACGAAAAATCTACATGAATCGATTTGCTCTCGTTAAGTGCAATCCGCCAGGACTTTGTCCATTCATTAACCTCGTTAAGTTTGTTTGTTTTCTCAATTGTTGTGCCAACTGCTAGTATAGCTGTATTTTCAGCAAACGTGGCAACTATTGTATCATTTGTTTGTGGGATATCACTTGTAAATAGGAGGTACAAGAGTGGTCCAAGGACGCTTCCTTGGGGTACTCCTGATAATATTTCTTTGAAATCCGAATATTCGTTTCCAAGTTTCACATGGAAGAGTCTACACTCAAGATGCGATACGAGGATTTTATATAATTTTTCAGGCAGAACTTGTCTGAGCTTGCATAGAAGGCCTCTATGCCAAACTTTATCAAAAGCTTGCGACACGTCAAGAAATACGGCTGAGCAAATTTTCTTTTCTTCAAAAGCTCTATCAATCACATCAGTAATTCGATGAACTTGGTCTACAGTCAAATGTTTACTTCTAAACCCAAATTGATGGGCAGGTACAAGGCGTTTCTGATCAATAATGGGGTGTAAGCGACCGAGTAATATCCTTTCAAAAGGTTTTGAAATTATTGGTAGAAGTGAAATAGGTCCGTAAGATATTATTTCATTCGGTGATTTTCCTGGTTTGAGAACCATAATCACTTCCGCGACTTTCCACTGTCTTGGAATGTATTCTCATCTAATTGCTGCATTTACAATGTAGGGGAGTTTAGTAAATGCTTTTCGGGGCAACATTTTAAGAAGTTCTCCTGTTATTAGGTTATGACACGGAGCTTATTTGGGCTTTTATTTTGTATTTTCCGTAAAAGCTCGGCAATACTTGTTTATCTAACAAGATTACTGTCGGTTGTAGTTTCGAAAAAATTAATGTTTTCTGGACCATCAAATGGTTTAATTTTTCCCCAAGATGTGCGGCAAAAACGTCTGCTTTTTCTCTATCGCTTTTTGCCCAAACGTCTTGAGTTACCCTAATTGGTAGCACAGCGTTTTTTGGCCGTTTTATGACTTTAATTGCTTTCCAAAATGAGTAATTTGATTCTCTTAAAGCGGTTAGGCTTTGCAGATAAGTTTCGAATGCATGGTTTTTAAAGTTTTTAATTGTGTTCAACATTCAACGGGATTGAACCAACGTACCGAACAATCCACTGTTAGATGAAAAAAATCAAGCGAAGAAAATAAAGCGAGAGAAGGGGAAAAAACTCATATGTAATTTGGAATATAGCTATTGAGATGTTTACTAAGCTGTGTCCGAAATCCAACTGGACGAATACAGCAATTTTCATATAGCAAGCGCAAGAAATTACAAGTAAAACGCTTTAAGTAACGTTTAACAATAACTGACTCTCTGTCTCAACAATGCAAAAAATGATCTGTTAGGCAGATGTAACAATTAACGAAAAAAACATATCGTGTTACTTAGCATAATTATGAGAGGTCATGAAAAATTAATAATTGATTATTTCATTCCTAACCAAATCCAATTCCAATTACTCAACCGATTGAGATGTGTTTTATCTTGCGGGGCACAAGTTTGGTGACATCTTCTTCGAGCTTTTGTTTTTTGTTTAACCAATTCTTTTATTTCCCATGGGTACATTATATTAGCTCTCTATTTTGCGATGTTGAGGAGTATTATTCCACTCTGCTTTTTTAACGGTATCGATAAAGGAGTCAACCGCGACTTCAAGTTCCAATGGGGATCTAAGCGATACACCCAGTCGAATATTATTTTCACATGGCCTTGTTTGAAGAACGTCGTTTTCGTCCTTACGGTTTTTATTTTTCACTGAATCTCGCTTTTCTTGAGCTGACACTTCTGGTGTTGTCGAGCCCTTGAGACACATATATTTTCTTGAGATCGAGATGTAGGTGACCTCGTTACTTGAGCTTTTTCCGAAAGGGTTACATAATTGCAATAATTGGATCTCCCCAGAATCCGTAGAGCCGACCTCCGAAGAGGGCGAATTTTCCAGTGATACTGCATTGCCACCTGGGTCATTAGATTTGTTTGTTTTACTCATTGCATTTTTGTTTTTGTGTACTTTTTCCACTCGGTATACGGGGAGTGGATTTTAGTCACCTTCTACGACAGGCATGCCTTACCTCGGGTATGTTCTGACCCATAACCCGAAGTACCATGTACACTTTTCGAGGGCGTTAGTCGTAATAAACTGTTTTTGGTACAATTTAAAATAAATTCAAAAAAGATTTTAATAAAAATATTAAGAGAATAATACGATAAACATTTTTTCTACTGATCATTTAAACTCACGCCCATTTTCTTGGGTACGTTTTTCCAAAAAAAAGAGCGACCGTATTATGCTTCAGTTTCGGGTGGGCAAGGTGAATTGTGTTTAAATCATATCCCATAAGGCATATTAGTTTTGATACATAGTTTGTAACATAGAGAAATAATTGAGCAAGATATACCTCAATGTATATGGATTGACACAGAATCGCCAGCTGAGTCGATTTAGACATGTCTGTCTGTTCGTCTCTTTGTTCGTCAACAATTTTTGGGCCCTAAATTTTGGCAAGGATAATGAAGTTTGGTAAATATGATCCTTTGCCGTGCTTACAGAACAATTGTAAATAATTTCAAAATCAGCCCACCGCCACGCATTCATTTAAGAAAAAACGTTGTTTTTGGCCAAACGTTAGAGAATTTCGAAAAAAAATATTTAGACAATCCCAATGTCTTTGTTTCGTAAATACAAAAATTTTGCCACGCCCACTTTTTGGGTGCGTTTTAAGCAAAAAACATTTTTGGGAATATGTTATTTCAAAATCCATTTGTAAACCTTACCCCATAGCTTATGCCATTGAAAATCGTTTTTTTTTGTCAAACGAAAAGAAATGTAGATACCTACTATCGGAACAAGATGTGTTGATAATTTTACTTTTTTATTTCATTCCCATTCAGTTCTAAGTCATGCTTGATTTTTGGGGACAGTAATTTTAAGGATAAGACGGGTATTCAACGACCCGCACAGCGGATTCTAACCTTCTCATATGTATTTGTATGCAAAACATATCTCATTTCGCTGATTCTCGACGAAATACGATCAAATAATGGCAGCGCTTTGGCCGTTGCATCATCTGGCATTGCAGCAACTTAAATGAATTTTATTATAACTACACATCATGAACGACCATTTAACGAACAGTGACGAGTAGCCAAATTAGATTACATCCTCACACTAAACTTTATCCGTCTATTAATGCTGTTTAGACGAACTCCGGTTTCAATTAACAGTCTTGCCTTATGTTCGTGTCCTACGTTTTCTTATATAACGTTTCGTTGTGTGGGTAGTTAAATTCTGAAGGGCATTCTCAAGTGGTAATTATTCACATTGTACTGTTTTTTACTATTGTGTCCACTTTACATATTTCTCTAAATTTTATATCCAATATGACCAAATTCAATAATGCAATTGAAAAATTATATGTTGAAAAGATACCACAATTTAAGAATTTAATTTTTAACTTTCTCTTATATAGGGAAAGATATTGTTTTCGTGAAAATTTTCGACCTCGAGATTTTGATTAACTCTAACATTACAATGAAAGCGAAACTAAAAAAAAATGGTTTTTGGAATTCCGTCCATCGCGTCGGTTCCGTCTGTCCGTACACGTCTCTCCAGCCAAACGACTTGACCGATTTTCTTCAAACTTAGTATCCACCGTTTTTTTGGTCATAATTCTAGGCCATTTTTCTGTTTGCTTTTAGCCTTGTTATTACTGGTACCTGTAATATAAAAATAATACATTACCTCGATTTTCTCGAAAACGGTTTTGGTTGAACTTTCATATATACAAAAAGCATATTAGTTCCATGTAAAGAAAATTGTCAATTTCTGGCAAACTATTAGGCCAAATTGAAAGAAATTTAATTTGTATACTACTATTAATGTTTTTATGAGTTCTACATAATTGGTTTTCGAGCAACTATCATTAAACGGAATTTTCAGTTTTGGCCAATAACGGAAAATCATTATTATTCACATGGACACCGATTACTTTCAGTTACAGAATAAACGTTCGTATAATCACATTTCGACTTTATTTATATCATTTTTAGCCAAATTAATAAAAACTTAAAATCAACTCGGTGAAAGAGAAAGTTGCGTACGACCCAGTCGTGGGCCCACCACTCGTTTGTGATGAATATCTACGGTGTCAAATATTTTTCGCCTGGCAAAAAAGGCAAGCATATAGTCAACGAAGTATAATTTCCGACTATCGCTAAGGAATAATCATTAGAGGGTATGATATAAAAATGAAAAGAAGGTTTCTTTTAGCAGATGATAGCATATCACAATTTCGGCAGTTGTGTTTTATTATTACTTTCAGAGAAGATACTTTACAGTGTAATAAAGACAGTTTTATTGCATATAAAAGGAAAAGAAAAAGTCACACGCGAAGCATATTGAAGACTGAAGGTTGATATTTTTATATAGCTGCTAGTAATCATTTTCCCCTTTTCTAGCGCTTTTCTTATTGAGAAATATATAAACAAACTATAATCGCCATGCCAAATTACTAAGTTACGTTTTCCTAAGTTTACTAATTTTCTTAAGTACCTAGACCTACCCTATAATGTGAGAAGGGAAGCGACCGTCAAAGTGTTTTTCGAATTGTTTATTGTTTTTATTAACATCCTAGCTCCAAAGACCGCTCGTGAATCCCCTTCGGTCTTTTGTGATATACATCAAAAACACACGTAGAAGATGTTATCCTGATCCAGGAACATTTGGTCGGCAATGACTTGGTAGGTGTACTCAAGATTCAAGACTATACTCACTTGTATGTAAAGAAAAAAGGTTAATCAAGATCCTGTTTACTCGTAAAGAGTAAACTGAAAGTCAAAGCACAAAAATATTGCTTGGTTTCGGACTATCTTGCCAAAGACCACGTGGAGCCCTTCCTTAAAAAAATCTGGGGAAGGCGAAGTGAAGAGGCCAAAAGCTGGACTTATTCCGGTAAATGATGTTAACGCCCACCAAACAATCTGGGTCAGCTCTAATATTATTGAACGGGCTGAGTTACATTTATAATTTATTTTAAGTACAAATTTTATTTAATGCACTATTGGTAATGAAGCATCCTTGAAATCATACTTTTCTCCAATTACATAAGCCGCGTGATCGAAACTATCTAATGAGCCCTTCTTTTCCGACAACAGATACATCCAATTCGATCAAGATGGTTATATTCCGAGCAAACGATTTTTTGAAATAATCGAAAAACTGATTGGCTTAAAACTGGTTCATAAGCTAACATCCGCGTTCAACGGATCCCTATCATCCTCTTGTTTATTAAGGAAACCTGAAGAAAACATCCTTTAAATTAATATCCCTTAAATGTGGATTTTATGGCAAAGATATATAAAAATTGAAACTGTCGCAACATATTTATTAGACAGTTTATCAAAATCTTGTATGGTTCCACCAAAACAACGTTTTTCTCCTGCATATGGTATGGCGTAGGGTATAAAAATGTTTTTTGTTTAAGAACGCCTCCAAAAAGTGGGCGTGGGTAAAAATGATTTATCGAAGAAATGTTTGTAATACAAAAGCTAATGATTTTGCATCAAATTTTTTTATCGAAATGGCTTAATCGACTCAGCAAGCTATTCTAAGTCGATTTATATACTATGAGGTATACTTAGCTCAATTATTTTTCTATGTTACAAACTATGTATCAAAACTAATATACCCGTATGGGAAAGGTTACAAAAAACCTCCATGCTGATCTAAAAATCTAGTAATGCTAAGGCAGAAGTGTAGAAAACTTTTCAATAAAGCTAAAAGCCGCTATATATTAAATGGATAACTATATAGATAATATAATAAAAGAAGTATATATATTTTTAAAAATCCTCTCCACTAGTGTAACTATTCCCAGCTATCTCAAAAAAAAAACAGATGACACTTGGAGGACTTATAGCGAAGAATCCTTACAGCTACGAATTTACACCCATTTCCCAAGCAGCTCCCAGGAAGCTTTCCAAGACTATATCAATAGAGCTTATCTATTGGCCAGTAACTTGCACAATCTTATCACAAAAGATAAAATTCTTAAGGTGGTACACAGTTCAAACCCTGCATTGTACCAGCTGACCTGCAACACTCCTTAGATCTCTGGTAAGAATTCTCACGTCAATCGGCATTCCTTCTAAAAACGTTTAAGAAATTAGGTGATATTCATCTCCGCAGTTGCATTGATATAAATTAGCTATCCACATATCAATATGCTGCTGAAAAGCAAATCTGTGGAAATTATTACGTATTATCGAAAAGTCGTTCTGATGTAAGAGTATAGTAATGTTGCATTCCTACACATTGAAGGTGTTTTTAACAACGTGAAATTTTGAGCGATCATTAATGCAATAAGATATCTGCTATTTTAACACTCACTTGTAACGTTGATTAATTAAAGGTGGTGTCCTACCTATCACCTCTTCTGTGGACCTTGTTAGTAAGCGATCTTTTACTCATGATGGAAGCAGAAGGATGGTATGTAATTGAATGCATGGAAGACGTTGCTATCGCAGTCTCAGGGAAACGCTTGAATAAACTCAAGGAACTTATTCAGAACGCCCAACACAAACTTTCCAAATGTTCAGTTAGTTGTGGTTTGGGATTCAACCCACATGACTGAACTGGTACTGTTCACTTGGAAATACATAATTTCTTCCAACGCCCTAAACGGAATTGGCCTTCTCAGAAAAACACCTGTATCATATTTTGGACATATTTCGGACAGCTTACCTGGAAGATATACATAATAGAAAGAGTAAAGGAAGCAACAGTCTCACTCTATTCTTGCAAGAAATCCATTTTTCAGGTTTTTTTTTATAATGATTTTAAGTTTATTACACATATATATATATATATATATATAAATATTTTATTAATACATTTTTCTCTTATTTCATGTTTTTTCTAATACTTTTTTAGTCTGTTGATTGTAATAATAATGTTGGACTTAAAAAAGAAAACAAAATAATTATCTATAAATTCCAACGCTTTTGCATCGATTTATTTTTTACATTGCGAAAGTGTTTAACATTTAACCGAAACGCGTTTTTTACCGTTAAAATTTATATTGACAAAATATAGATATTAAGATTGTCTAGATACCACGTTAACACACTTTTTCAAGCATTTGACAACGTTTATTCTGGAAAGTGTACGTGACAGTGGGTGGATTTTGAAAATGTTTACACTTGTTCTGCTGGAAGTTATAAGGAGTACGTTTAGCGAAATTTATTATTCTAACTCAAAATAAAAGAACTAAAAACTCGTGGCCTGCGGACGGATAAATACTCTTACACACACTCAGTTGATATAACCCTTGGGAAGACAATCTGAACGCTGCTGTCGCCAGTTGGGCAATATTTGGAATATTGGTATATAATTTACTTTTAGACCGGAATAAATATCTGCTTTTATTTTGGATATAAATATATTCGAAGTTCATGTAGAAGATCGATAGTTCAAGAAAAAAGGAAATATTATTCGTTTGATTTCCGACGAATTTTCATTGTCGGAAGTAATATCGGAGCAAAGCCAGACAACGGCCCTTTACACCAGTTAGATTCAAGTGCGCGGAAAACAATAAAAAAAACAAATTAAAATATTTTCATTGGACTTGTGTCCACTTTATTAGGGCGATAATTTTTAACTCAAACTTAAATCTTAAGTACAGGTATATTTATTGTAAAAGAGAGTGCAGCGTTGTCAAATGTTGACTGTGGGAATAGCAGCGTCAGCGTCTAGGTTGAAAGTTACACTTGCGATTACCTTTCTTGCGTGTGAAGTCTTTGTGCCGGATGTAGGGGCATTGCCATTTACTGAGAGCTCAACTTATGGGGTGATAACTTACCTAAACTTTATAAATGACGATTATGATGTTCTATCCTCTTAATACAATAAAATATGTCACCTTATCTATGGCTGTTTTTTAGTTTGAAAGTTTAGGTGGGATCGTTGTGACCTAAACGTTGTTAGTAAATCAAACGAAACGTTTTCGTTATTCTATTACTCCTTTGTTTAATTATCTCCAAAATACATTAACTACGATTCTCTTTATGATCTGTATTTACCTAATCAAATGAACAGAACCTATTTCCATATAATACGTCCGGGCCCACAAGCATTGTAAATTTCTTTGAATTCCCAACCAGATACATTTTATCTCCGCATTTCTTTATTCAATTTGGGAGCACATTTCATTTCATTTCGGAACATGCATCTATGAAAAAATCGCACTTCTTCGATAAAGCTACACCCTCTTCAAATGTCTACGTGGTGGCTACGGAAGGAGTCGTTAAGACTTTACTCATGGATACAACAATACCACACAAATCGGAGCACGTACTCATGTGTTAATGTTCGTTATAGGTTTCAAGACCTAATAATGCCAAATCCAATATTGTGAAGTAAAATACCGTAAAATGTTCAATCGATATTGCTTAATAAAATAAATTTACACGGAGTGGTGCTAATGGAGGCATACACAAAATGCGGACAGGGTTACCCCAAATCGGTTCAAGTGACTGTTACAGGTGCTGGGCAATAAAACCAAATAAAATGTTTTGCAGATGTCAGTTTGGTTCCAATCATACAAGGCTATCCAGTTGAAGGGTAAGGGAAGATTTTTAGAAAGGTATTTAATTTTTAGTTTCGTAAATATAATGAAGAGCGACTTTTATATTAACTCTCAACATAGTTCTTGTCCCTGGTTTGTATTTGCGCAGCTACTTTTTTGATAAACACGGACTAGTTTTCAGTGATGCGAATCTAGGCTTATTTACTAATATTTCAAAAAGGACAATCAAGGACAATAAAGTAATGTTTTCGGTCATGTAAGACAAATCCCAATGGGAAAAACCCAATTGAATTTCAAAGAAGTCAGCGGCGCCTGTAACGACCACATTAAGCGTGTTAATTTCTTTACGACCAAAAGTTGATGGAAAAATTTAGCTTAGTCCCAAGGGAAGTCAAACTTTTGCTCGTGTTTAAGAATATTACAAATTCAACATCATCCTCTGTGCCAATGCTTCTGCTTACTGTTAATTTCCCAGCCAGTTCCACATCGCAATCTCATTCTGTTCTTGATAACTTTCCAGGTATAGAACTTTGAAATGGAATAAAACAAAGATGGTTTATTTTTTAACTGACATGAAATTTACTTTATTCGAAAGATGATCTTCGTGCATTAACATTTTAATATTAATTCCGGAATATGACCGCCACGGCTGGCTCGAGCTTAGTCTTGGAGCTTGGAGGTCCAATTTATAAATGACGCTGTGAAAGTTGTCCTCCAAGTGGTCAATCGTTTCGAGCTTATCGGCGTAGACATCCGACTTCATATATCCCCACAGAAATATGTCAAGCGATCGTTAAATTACACGATCTTGGAGGGCAATTTACAGGACCAAAACGCGAAATTATTTGCTCACCGAACGTTTCATTCAACAAATCAATTGGTGCACGAGCTGTGTGACATGTTGCGCCGTCTTGTAGAAACCACTGTTGTTTAATAGAACGAAAAAGTCAGTAATCATGGTTCTATATCGGTCACCATTGACTGTAACGTTCTAGCCAGCATCGTTTTTAAAGAAGTACGGACCAATTATTCCACCAAGCACACCAAACAGACAGTTTTTGTGGATGTAACGTTGTCCCTGCATACACTTGAGAATTATTGCAACAAATACGGAAGTTTTGTAGATGGACACACATCCAATTTCTGTGCACGATGGCGGATAGACTGATTCGGGTCTTCCTCTACGATACGCTTTGAATGCGTATCATCATTTAGAGTAAACGTGGTGCAAAACGTTCCATACTTAATCTAATTAATAGCTCTGATGGACGATTATGTTGACAGCAAAATTGACGTAGTGCGCGATACGTATCCCGAACAGAAGCATGATTTCCAAAATAAATTTGCACAATTTGGAAGGGTTGTTCAGATGTCAGTCTATTTATGTTGAAATGATAAACCAAACTATAAATAAATGAATTGACAGCTGACACAATGGTCGCCAGTTAATATATAGTTTACAACATGCGGCCAATAGCCTAATGCATACCGTCGCTTTGTTTATAATTAGGTTGTACAAACCTCACCAGGTAGTAAAACCAATAGAACTTGAAAGATAAATAGTATCTCATTATCCAGATAATAATTGGTGTAAGAAAACCATGTCACTGTTTTTTCTACTTTGAGACATAGGCAATAGTTGCAATAGTAAATCCGACACATGACGGACACAATATGTGTACATCATTCCATGGCAGTTTTCTCAAAGTAAATCTTATAAATTTATGTTGGACTGATTCAATGCTACTAGAATGAACTGTATAGAAGGGTGTCCAAGCTTATGAGGGCGAATAAGACAATTTTAAAGATTTTAAGGATCCACATTTACACCTAGATCTTTCAGACACGACAGAGAGTGTATCCGGATAGATTATAATATAAATTTAAAAGAGCATGTTTTCGTGAAAATGTCACATGCTGTTACTTTGTAGGGTTCAGATTGAAAACATTTTTAAGACACAATAATGGTAAAACTATTTAAATCGGTTTACAGTGCAAAGGAATTCTTTATATCTCCTTCACATTTGAACATTTTCATATAATCAGCATATTTCAATATTTTGTTAATTCGAATACAGCCTCTTACAATTTAACATTGTAAGAGCTAGATTTAATCAAATTGGTTTTAAATGATTTGTTTGAGGTTCTCCAGATTGAGCAAGAGGAGGGTTGGTCCAAGTCCAATTCTTTTGTTTGAGTTTTTTTTTTAAATTTTACCTTACAAGTTCTCAATGAGAGACACTATTGAACCCAATGTATGAAGCCTAAAGTAAATTCATATGCCTCAAGCTTAAAAGTTATAATGAAATGTGATAACTAGTCAAATGCCTTAAGGAAGTTTGTTTGTTTCTAATTTTTGATTAAATGAAAGAGAATGTATCTTATATTAAAAAATGTTTTATATAATGTTGGAAATTACTCTGTTAGTCTCACAAATGCGAAGCCTTTTGAATACATTTATCATTACATTCTCACACATTTCGCTCTGTATTTCATTAATTTCATCACGAATATTTTGCTTGAGTTGCTCAAGCGTTTTTTGTTTGCTTGCATAAACCTTGCTTTTCATATATCACCACAAAAAAAGCAGTCAAATCAGGCGACCGTAGAGGCCAATCAACATCACAGTTTCTTGAAATAACTTGTTGTGGAAAGTGGTCTCGCAGTAGTTCCATTTTGTACCAAAGCATGCAGTTGTGGCATTAAAAAGTTTTCAATCACATCACGATATGGCTCCCCATTCACAGTTACCGTTACGCCGTTTTCATTTTAAAGAAGTAAGGTCCAATGATTCATTCTGACCAAATTGCACACCAGACTGTAACTTTTAATTGATGCAAATGTGACTGGTGAATAATTTGAGGGTTTTCCATTGCCCAGAACCGACTATTCTGTTTATTCACATATCCAATCAAATGAAAAGTCATTATGATTTTTGCATACAAATCGTCGGTTCGTCGCACAGTGGGGCAAGCGTGGAAAAAATTAATTTTGCGAGGTTGTGAATTTTAATGATTAATTATTCCTTTTTAACACTTAAATAGTTGTAAAATCAAGAAAAGATAAGCATTTGCCAAATAAAATATTTTGAAACCTGAAGTTTGGCGCTCACAGTTGAAAATTAGAATAAATAGATAAAAATATGGTTAATTTTTACACGATCCGTGCACATGCAAATCTGAACTTTTTTCAAATTGATTCTTCTATTTATAAGATTAAAATATACCCATTAATAATATAAGTATATTAATTGAGCAGAAAAAATGAGAGTATTAATATTTTGGGCATAAAGAACTTAATATTATCAACCATTCCCAGTCTCATAAAGTTTTAAGTACTTGTGCCAATCTGCTCCAGCGATTCGTTCTTTTCGGCAGATTGTCTAGAGTATAACCAATAATTTCCAGCGAAGAACTCATCCGTAAACGTCCTGATTCGACTACCAATGCAGTTTGATGTGGGAATGTAATACTTTTAAAAATATAATTTAAAGTAAAAATTATGATATGGAAAAAATCACAAAATATTTTTACAGTTATACATCAATCATATCGAAAAATCTACAACCGACTTCCATTCTCTATTGTCGAGCTCCTTATTTTTTGAAAGAAATGCCTGACGTAATAAAGGGGAACGGGAACGCGTAGAAAGTGAAATACGTGATCTTCGGGACACTAAAATCGAATACAACTGATCACTCATCAAAATCAACCATATTTTGAATTTCACCATGATTGATTGAAAAACCGCGCAAATTGTTACAAATACCACTTCCTGTCGTAATTGTATCATTTGTGGGGCAAAGCCATCGGAGATAAATGACATCTCAAAACATCAACCGAAACTAAAACATGTTGATTCGTTCAAGTTGGGAATGTCAACGATTCAGATAAATTTCATGAGTATGCCCTTCAAACTGCGAAAATGGCTATTGAAATGTACCCTTGGTACTACTTACCTGCAAGGAAATAATTCAATCGTTTTCTTTACCAATTGGCTTTTTATCCGAGGAAGTGCAAGACAGCCGTAATAAAGATTACAGATTTTTCTGGTCACACAATAGCAGAAAATTATCAAAAATTTTCACAAATAAAGTTGTTTTTCATATGCTCTTAATTTCATCTGAGCCTTACATATCGCATTTACGGCCGGAACCGAAGTGCAAAAAATCTTTTAATCAGCGAAGAAGCAAAACTTTTGTTAAATCAAGTAAATAATTTTATTTTAAACTATTTATTTATGAATTTTCTTGTTTTTTTGTTTTTCTTAATTTATTCCTCAAGTTGATTTAATTAGTTTTAATTAAATCACTTCTTAATAAATGTTTTTTGAAAACTGTGGGCATGGCAGTGGGTTTTTATTTGGTGTGTTCGTTTCGTATCCTGCTAATTACAATGACTGCAAGTTTCATCAACATCGGTTTAGTGGATCAGTTTTTAGGGACTTTTTTCCAGCTTCCCATCTTATATGCTATAAGCATATTAGTTCCAACAAAACTGCATATCCAGTTTTTTCTCCAGAAAATCCATATAACGAAATTTTGCTATTAGGCCATATAAAGCAAATTGTCAATTTTTCGCAAACTATTTTGCCAAAGTGAATTATATTGAATTTGTATACTACAATTACAGTTTTTATGAGTTATGTGTGGTTTTGGCCCAATTATCTATAAACGGAATTTTCAGTTTTGGCAAATAACGGAAAATCATTATTATTTACATGGACACCGATTACTTTCAATGACGGATTAAACGTTTGTATAATCACATTTCGACATTATTTATATCATTTTAAGCATCATTAATCCAATTATATATTATTGTGTATTTTGGCCAAATTGTTAGAAACGTCAAATTAACTCGCTGTGGAAGAGAAAGTTGCGTACGACCCAGTCGTGCACACACCACTAGTTTATTTTCTTCGATTTTTTACAAGGCCTCGATGTCTAATGTCTATTTATTTAATTCTACCAAAAACAAGACTAATTTTACACAAATTATTTTCAAATAACTTAGCAATGGTAGTAGTTTTGAGATAGGACAGCTTACTTTTTTTTAAAAACAGGTGTAATAAATTAATTTCTTCATTGAGTAAGGAAAACTCCTGTGACATGGGAGCTTTCAAATATATACTTAAGGTATAGTAAAAGAGTACGAACTATCATACGAGTCAGCATCTTCGTACAGACGTCCCCCATTTTCAATGAAAATATCCAGTGGAGGATGATTTTTGTCTATTTTAGTAATGCTAGAATCTAATACAGAGTCAGGAGAAAAAACCTTATTGAAAATGCAATAAAATCGGGTTGGGTACGATTGACAGCGATTGTTGGTTTACTATTGCATTTTTAATAAGGTGCTGATAAACATAGATGACACAACACAATTTTTGACTCGGAACTTCCTTTTAGTCATACTATGCTGCAACTCATAACAGTGTAGTTAAATTTGACCGGCAATTAATATCAGCTGTCTTATATTGAATAAAAATAAAAACAAATTGGTGATGGATAACCTCGCATACTGTTTGCAAAGGTAGAGTTAACACTACTATTGTTAACAACAAACACAATGCGTGAAAAGCCCTTCGATTCCTGGAACACTCATGTAAATTTGTCGACAATTCGACCGACATTTGTAAACAAAATAGTATTATTTAAAATATAGTACATAATTTTAAGAGGTTTTATCGATATTTTCAAATATCTATAAAAATATTGTCAAGGTCGACCCTATTGGTAGTCGAAAATTTTTGTCGGCTCTTCGTAAGTTTCCTTTTTAAACTGTCAACTTCTTTTGTCGATCGAACTTCGGTCGACATATTAACAGTCGATAAAATTTATATTTGGCCTTTCAAAATTTTTTTTATAAATTTTAATTTTATTTTTTTATTTAACACCTTGTTGCAGAACAACAATGCTTTTTAAACCCAATTATATCCTTTCAAAAACTTTTAATATTATTTGAAGAAGTGATATGTGATAAGTTTGCTATTTTCTTAGTCTTGCGAAAAAAATATTTTGGAACCATGCGATTATAAAAACTTCTGTTCCGAAATTTTAAGAAAATTAACGTGCATTGGGAATCTCTATTGGCCAAAACTCAAAATTCCGCTAAGGATTTAGTATGCCAAACCTAATTGTATTCAATTTGATGAAATAGAAATTAAGAATTTCCCTTATAGTTATAACTTAAATCCGAAATCATACCTTACGTAAAGTTTAATGTAAAAAAAGTTTGAAAAAATCAGGACAGACAAAGGAACGGACGGAATTCCAAAACCACCTTTTTGGGCTTCATTATTAACGTAATTTTGTAATCAATCCAAAGCTGGGGGTCGAACTTTTGCATGACAATAATATCTTACTCTTTGTAAGAAAACATTCAAATAGAAGTTTTCTGTTTAATGAAAATCTTGCGTACATTTTGGGACAACCTTGAAACAATGACGTGCATGTAGTTCGTAGTCAGGGCATCAATGATATATATTATGATCCATCGGCGTCGTCAAGTTTATTTATATTTCTGTAAAGACATGAATGTGTGGTTAATTTTTTTTTTAGTTGAGTTGTTTATCTACGCAGTTGAAATTGATGTTGCTACATCTCAGACTTCGAATACAGAATTCAGTCACAAGTTTGGTATTAATAGATACGATTTGAATGGTAAAAAAATTTACCTCCGGAATTCCTTGGATGTTTAACTTTTCAATATTCGAAACGTATTAACATGATTTGGTTTTTTTTTTTTTTTTATAATTTACACGTACTCAAGGGGTTATGAATACCCTTTTATATGTTACCATAGTACGAGCGTACATGATTTGGTCCCACTAAGTAACGAACCTGCAAACTCGAAATCTAAAATCATGGATAATTCAAAATATCCACAGAACACAAAACTAACCCAATAAGTCGTTATGGAAAATGCACACATTTAGCTTTATCCGTATCTCGTGAGGGTACGTTTATCTGACAAAAAACACTAGATAAAATACATGTGAGCATCTGCAATCCCGGCACGTCCCCCAAAACAAATGCGTTTTACACTGGATCAGTATTATCTACAAAATAAGGACCTGGATGTGTAACAAACATATACAAGAAATTACATTTAGCCAAATGTTGATGTTGATTAATTCTCAAAACGTGACTAAATCCTATATAAAGCGTGTCACTTATCTGTAATTTAAGAACTTGTTCTCACATAATGTTAATCAACATGTTACAAGTCTAGATAATTACATTGTAAGTAAATTTCGTGATAAACTCTTGCATAAAGGTCCTTGTACCACATCGAATGATTTAAAAAAAAAAACGTTTTCAAACAATTTAATGGGGTTAACTATTACGAACCAGCTTTAACATAAATTTTGCAAATTACCTGCTCTTATACTTTGCATTTATCCCCTACCTCGTAAGCCAGTTAGTAAGGTTCTTGTGTACCAACCACAAGTGTTTATTTAGGTCGAACGAGGAGTTTAATCTAGACGAATTTCGTTTGGCGAAGGCATACGCCCAACATACCGAGAAAACTCATTTCTTTTTGGTTCCGAGCTGTCTGAAGGCTACCCTTCGGATAAAATTGGTCACCGCTTAGACGTCAAGGAATATAATGCAATACCAGAAGGTATGATGTTGTGATAATCATAAAATAATCCATCCCATCCGTTGCTTTTTAAGAATACCGGGACACAAGTGCATATACAGTTTTGTATATCGAATATCCTTCATCTGAGCATCAGAAAAACGCCCAACTTAACATATCGTTAGTATTTGGAGTAGCCATCAAGCCGAATCGAGAAAAGTAGATCGTATGTCAAAAATGCATAAATGCTATTCATTAAGAAAAAAAAGGTTTTATGAGGAGAGCTTAATAAGAGCTAAAGGACCTCTAGTGGGCAGCGGCTGGTGCCAAGTTAAAAGGCGTCATGACGTCGGCTTCAATACTCAGGTGCAATATGAAGTTTTCAGTGGTCGTTTTGCTCTTTGCAATTGCTCATCGATTCCCTTCAAAATATTTTAAAAATTTTCATTCGGGCATCCTAATATTACGATACATATAAAAAAAATAATTCATATTAAAACACAATACTTGAAATCACCTGTTTTTGCAAATTTTTTGAACATGTGCTCTTAGAGTTTCCCAAAGTTAGTTGGGATATGTGCCAGCAATTCGTTCCGTGGTTATAACAACCAATTTGTTTTTACGCTTTCCAATAGGGATGTAATAGTTTTAATACATTACATGTAAAATGGAGAAATAATTAAGCTATATATAACTTAAATTATATGGATCGACTTATAATGATGATCTGAATCAATTTATCTCTGTCTAGGTTTTTTTTCTAAAAGGGGGTCGGATTTAAAATTTGTTTTTACACTTTTTTAGCTGGGAGCAACAAAGAGCCAGTGTACCAAAGTTCATCATTCTAGCTCAAAATTAAGGCTCACAGGCATGGCTAAATCGACTCAGCTATTGATTCCGTCTATCGCAATGTGATCAATTTGGTTGACCGTTCGTTAATCTGGAGACCGCCATGTCCCTTATGGGTATCGAGGTGAGGAAACCGTGTGCTGGCTATAGTGGCTTTCGTTCCGTACCGAAGTTAATTAGCCTAAGTCCGTCACCAGACGTGTTTTCGTGTAGGCTATGATTTCCGACAATACTGATAAAGATGTCTTCTCTCCGACCTTTGCATTAAAATCTCCCAGCACGATTTTAACTTCGTACTTCGGTAGTGGCTCATACTGATAAAGATGTCTTCTCTCCGACCTTTGCATTAAAATCTCCCAGCACGATTTTAACTTCGTACTTCGGTAGTGGCTCATAGTGTGAAGGAGCTCGTAGAAGCAATCCTTAGGAATATTATCTTTTTCCTCCGTTGGGGCGTGAAGCCATATAAGGCTTATGTTGTCGAATTTGGCCTTGATGCGGATTGTTACAATGCGTTCGCTAATATCTTCGAAACAAAAGACTTCTTGAACAAGTCTGGCACTTATAACAAATCCGGATCCGAATAGTCGCTGTTGCTGCTCACTATAACACGGTCCGTAGTAGATGTCACAGTTTTTCATTCTCTTATAGCCCGGCCCATCCCATCGTATTTCCTGAATGACAGTAATGTCTGCTTTGTAGCAGTTTAGGGCTTTCGCTAGTTGTTCGCTTGTACCTCTTCTGTGTAATGTATCCAGGTGCAGATACGTCCTTTTTTCGTTTAGCAAGGTCGTCAAAAATGAAATCAGTCCTTTCCGATGTTATTGGTTGCTTCGTACCAAATGCTTTTTTCCATGGTTGGGTACTTCCAATTTATGTATCTAACCCTAGGACACGGGGCCATAAGTATCCACTACGGGATTAAGCGCTACCGTTGGACTTTCGGTTCGTCCGCCACCATCTCTGTTCCTAGACAAGCTGTTGTGCGAATATGTCGACGCAGCTTGTCTAGGTTCGCCTGGTACAGCAGGTCGTGTATTCATTCCTTGCCATTCTGACCTGGCTGATTAAAGTGTTGCTGTTTTTCGTCGTGTTATCAACACTTGCGCTTATCGTTTACCAAGTCAAGTCTGGTTGGATGCGCGTGAGCGCAAAAAAAGCCGAACTACTAAGGCTATCCTATATAAGACCTTGATTATCCCAGTCCTGCTCTACGGCGCTGAAGCATGGACCATCTCAATGGCGGACAAAGAAATCCTTGGTCGATTTGAGAGGAAAATTCTTCGAAAATTCTTTGTGTTGACGGGCTATGGAGACGAAGATTGAACCAAGAACTGTACGACCAGTACAGCGACATGCCCCTGGTCAAAAAACTTAGCTTTGGACGTTTAAGATGGCTAGGGCATGTAGAAGGAATGGACAATAATTCTCCGGCTCGAAGGGTCTTCGATTTCCAGCCAGACGTCGGACGCAGTAAAGGAAGACCTCGCCTTAAGCGCGCACAGTTAGAGTGCAGTTAGGAGGAGGCAGTTAGATAAGGACCGGGCTAATTGAGGAGGAGAACTGCAGCGCCGGTTAAGTAAGTAAGTATTAGATACCCGCATTCTTATATAGGCTGCAGCAAATTGGTTGTCCGAGTACATGTTAGGCCCGCGTCTAAATACTGAATAAATATCTCGTTCCTGCCGTAATTATATCAATTTGATTTTGTTGATCTAGAGACCGTCATGTTCCCATATAAGAAAACCGTGTGTAGGCTATATTTGTATTTTCTTTCGCATTAAGTCAATTAGCCTATGTACGCTGTCAGAAATTGTTTCATGAAGACCGTGTTTCCGACAATATAAGATACTGCTAAAGATGTGTTTTGTGTTAAAACGTACCGGCACGATTTATATATCGTACTTCGGTATCGGTCATACGATTTGTTCCGTAGCTCTATAAAACACTGACCGTATATTCGATTTTTATCCTATTAATTGCAATGTAATTGTTTTATTTCTGTAATGTGTACTTTGTATCTGCTTCCTATTTCTAACAAACAATTTTTACGCGACTGGATTAACCCAAAGCACAAGCTTGAGGGTCTCCAGTATCCACTACGGAACTCAGCACTGCTGTTGGATTTTCGGCTCATCCGATCTATTTAGGAGCTTGACAAACCCTTGAAATTTCTGTATGACCTGTTGACCGATTATAGCAGAAGAGCTAATCAGGGTTTTTTTCTTCGTCCAGCCTAACTGCAACTATAGACATCAATTCGATTATGGGTATTTGTCCGTATATTTCCCTGCATACCTACAGAACATAATTTAAGAGCTATCTCTGATGCCGATTTTTATAGAGGCTGAAATAAGAACTATAATGCTTAATACGCAATTGTGGCTTTCCCACACTATCATATTTTTTTAAGAATATTTAAAATATTTAAAAAAATGTCTTCTGTATCAATTAATTTATTCTTTTTGCACTGCACGATATAACTTTCCCAATGCATCGGCATCACCACTCAAAAAACTTACGCTATTATTCCAAGAAGCAATCAATAGGTCAGATGGGGTAGGAATTATTTCATTTCATTTCATTTCATTTCATTTGTGTTTATTTAGCAGGTAATAAGCTATTATAACATTTAATATATTTTCTTAAAACTAAAATGGTATACATTTATCTTTCACAATTATTTCTTACATACGTAATAATGTGTTTTTTAAACCTTATTAAATTAGTTTCATTTTTTATTTCTGAGGGTAATTCATTATACATCTTAAATCCCTTATAAAAAACACTGTTTTGGGCGTTTTGAGTTCTTAATAGTGGAAGACGAATATCATTTCTATTTCTCACATTATAATTGTGTACATTTTCAACATACGTTATTTTATCACATAAATAATTAGGCAACATTCCTGACTTCATTTTAAAGACAAAAATTAATACATTCATTACTGTTCTTTGTTTCACATTTAACCATTTCAATACACTTAACATATTCACAGTCGGTGTTAGCCAATGACATTTTAAAATAATTCTCATAGCTTTATTTTGAAATTTTTGCAATCTTTCCATCATTGTTGCGTTTGATGAATATATTATTGTTGAACAATACTCAAAATGAGGTTTAATAATTGAATTATAGATATTAATTGCACTAACAAGAGGTATTCGTTTTCTAATTCTTCCAAAGAATCCAATTTTTTTACTAATTTTTTTTGATATGTATTGAATGTGACTGCTAAAATTCAAACGTGTATCAATAACAATTCCTAAATATTTAATTTCATTAATTACTTCTATTTTTTCACCATTTATTATAATATCTGCCTCAGGTTGTCCATTTATGACCATGCATTTGGTTTTACTTATATTTAGACTTAGTTTGTTCATTTGAAACCACTTGTAAAGGCTTTCTAGATCATTATTTATTTTGTCTATACATTCATTTACGTTTTTTGATGATATGTAGAGTAGACCATCATCTGCGAACAACTGTATTGAAGCGTACTTTGATACTCTTGGCATTTCATTTACATAAATAATAAATAGCAGCGCTCCCAAAACTGATCCTTGTGGTACTCCTAAATTAACTTTTATCGCCTCAGAAATTGCCTCCTCAACTCTTGTTCTTTGCCTGCGTTCATTTAAATATGACTGGAACCATTTAAATTCTGCATCTCTTATACCATATTGATGTAACTTGTTCAGAAGGATGTTCCTGTCTATTGTCTCAAAAGCTCTTCTTAGGTCGATAAAAACAGCAACAATCTTCTTATTTTGTTGAACTTCATATTTCCAATCCGCGATGATCAGGTTTAGTAAAGATTCACAACTATGCCTGCCTCTGAACCCAGATTGACATTCTACGAACAATCGATTGTCTTCCATATATTTTTGAAGTTGAATTTGCACCACTTTTTCCAGTATTTTAGCTTCATTTGGCAACATATTAACAGGACGAAAATCAGATGGCTCTTTCGGGTTATTCACTTTTGCAATCGGTATTACAATCGCCTCTTTCCATAGGTTCGGATACACTCCTTCAGTCATCGATTTATTTATTAGTGCGCACAATTTCATACCGATAATGTGAAACGCGTCTAAAATCATGTTCATACTTAACTTATTTGGATCCTTCTTATTTTTCATATTTTTCAAAATACAGCTCATTAGGTATTATGGACTTAAATTTAAATATTGTGCTTACATTTGAAATAATATTTTCGTAAGAGACATTGGGAATAGATCTATTCAATAGACTGACACTTTGTACAAAAAAGACATTAAAATTTGTTGCCAGCAACGCGCAGTCTTTTACTAGCACACCATCAAAAACAACACTTTTTATTGCACTTTTCTGCTCTTTGAGTACTAGCATTTTTATCGTTCGCCACATTGTTTTCTGGTCACTAGAAGATTGAATCTTATAGTTTACATAATTACTTTTTGCTCGATCAATAGCTGATTTAAACTCATTTCTAGCCACTCTATAATTTTCCCAGTCACTTGATAGATTGGACCACACTGCTCTTTTATGTTTGTAAATTTTCATATTTCTCATTACTTTAAGTTGGTTATCGAACCATGGATTTGTTCCCTTAATATTTATATTTCTTATACATTTCAAACTATTCACCGCTGTTTTCAAACAGTCCGATACAATGTTTGCAGTCAGGTTTACATCCCCAACTTCCCATAAATTTGCGAAATCTTCGAGTCCAAGGTCCAAGGATTGATCCATTTCTATCTTTATTTCAATGCTTTCGTGATCACTAATTTTATATATATCTATCACATTGGCTTGCACTTTATTTGAGTTTGATATCACGTAATCCACAATAGTCCTTGTTGTTGTCCCTATGTTTCTTGAATCACCCGTATTTCGTGAGGTATGTGCTATCCTGGTGGGTTCGTTAACTAATTGAATAAAATCACTGTCATTTATAATTTGTTCAATTCGTAGTTTATATGTATCACTTTTTAACCAGTCTATATTGAAATCTCCCATAACTATTATTGTGCTTTCATTAGACGGAAGCTTTTCCATACACTCCCGAAATTTATCACAAAACAACCTTTCCGATGTACTTGGTGATCTGTATAGTCCCACCAGCAACATATTATGCTTTCCAAATTTTATTTTTAGGGCTAAGCACCACAATTCTACGTTTATGGATACGTTTTCTAAGATATCAATTTGCCATATATCCTTTATACAGAAAACCACACCTCCTGTACGTGTCGATATTGAATCACACCTTACCGTCAAGTACCCTTTGATAAAAATTTCTTTGTCTTCAACTTTCGATGTTAGATGAGTTTCCGTTAAGCATATAAATTCAAAATTATTCGTTTCGATTATATTTTCAATTTCATCAAAGTTATTGACTAAGCCTTGTATATTCAAGTAAAGGTTATTACACATTTTTAATTGCTAATATTGTATTCTATCTTTGAATGTTTTAAATTTTTTGATGAATACAGGACAAGTCTTGTCATTCGCCTCATGCTCGCAATTATAGCTCATGCCTAGATTCTCATTAATCTTTGAACAGTTTATACATTTAATAATTTTATTTGTGCATTCCTTTGTGTTGTGTTCTTCGCCGCATTTAATACAGGATAATTTGTTTTTACAAACATTTGCTTTGTGATTAAATCCTTGACATTTGTAACACCTTGTCAAGTTGTAAAACTCTCGAACTATACATTTTACCCATCCAATTTTTACTTTACCAATTTTTAATATATCATGGAAACTGTTGCTATCTAGTTCAATGACAACATTTAGGTTTCTCCACCGACTTGTATTTTTGAAAATCTTCACTATTTTCATTTCACTGTTTCTTAATTCAGGGTTCTGATTCTTTATTTTTCCCACAATTTGATCCTCTAACTCATCATTTTCCAAATTCATTATACACACTTTTGGTTTAATTAACTTTGGTATTTCGATATTATAGTCCTCTTTCAAAGTTTCTTTAATTGCATCTTTTAATTTTTCACTAGACACTCTATCTGCACATTTTATGGCGATCCCGCCCTTGTTCTTGTTTACCACACTGTTTATATTAATATTAGTTGGGTCAATCTTTGATTTTATTTCCATCCTTGTTTCGTTTGATGCCTGCTTCTTCTTAGGATAAACAAGGACAGACGGCTCACTTGATTTTATAATATCAGAAAATAATAATTCGTTTTGTCTCTTTTCTGCTATTGTTGCACTTTGTTTATTAGATTTCCGTATATCATTTCTCATTTCGTTTACCGAAATCGATATATTTTTTACACTTTCCATTAGTTGGCTGTTTTTCTCACTCACACTTTCTTTTGTTTTCAAAAAAGATTCTTGATTTAAGTCCGTTATTTTTGTAGAAATAAGCCGTATTTCTTCAATTACCCGCACGTCGTCTTTCTCTTTTTGTTCATTTTGTTTACATAGAGCATTTTCAATTGTTTTTGCCATTTCCGCGATTTGGTCCGTTAACAATTTTGTATTAGTGTTAAGTGCCTCAATCATAAATTCATATTTAGACTTTTGAGACTCAAGCAACACTTCGTAGAGTTTTAGAATTTTTGCCGGAGTTCCAAAACAATCTACACAATAGTAACCCATGTTCCGATTTGCCTGCAGCCTTCCCACATCATATTCCGTCAATTTTCCTTCGCAACACGCCCGATGAAAAATCCGCTTGCAGAAACCGCTACACGGAACCATATATGGATCATTTCTACTGAACTGTCTTTCGCATTTTCCACAAAAACCATCCATTGCACCGTCTCAATCTCACGATCAGCACATCAACCAGACAGAATTCGAATTTCCTTCTTGAGTTTATTTCAGAAATCCTTTTCCCAATTGCAAAACATCCAAAATTCAACGCGATAAACGATTACACACCGTACCCTTTCGCGTATACAATGCTTTCAATTATTATCCAAAGAACCTAAGCACGTGCTCTTTGAACAAGTATGCGCAGTTTTCTCCATCTTGTGGATTCTATTAACACACCCATTACTGAATCATTTTCCACAATTCATTCCCGACTGAGTAATACTGAAAATGTTTCGAGCATCAATGATGTTACATACTCGGATTTCAGTTTCAGTAAAGGATGTGAACAGTCCAGTCGGCTTTCTAGTATGCCAGCTTCCCATGTTATCATTTCAATCATTTAACGTATTTACATGCGTGAATTTGAATAGCTGTGGGTATTGTGGAAATTTAAGTCTGTTCCTGCGTGTGTGAACCTTAACCCGTTGCTCCGTAGGCGTTAAGTGTGATTTTATGGCTGGGGTGTGAAAAGTGAAAAAAATGATTTTCACAGTGAAATAAAAAGTTCACAATAAAATATACAAATATCTTCATGTGCAGAGCTTTCACGTTTTATGCAAATTTGGCAACATTGAATATTAAATTGCGCGAGTGTTTCTTCTTTAAATCCAAATTGGTGTTGGAATATTCAAAATTGCACTGGTGTTATATAGTATTATGTAAATGTGCAGAAAACGGTTCTTGCATATTATTACAATCAACAATTGGGTGTAGTAGGTGCATAGGTGTTTCTATACATTCCAACACATTTAAATCCAATAGGTCTCATTTTGGTATGTTTATTTTAATTTTTAATTTTTTACGCAGAATGACATTTTTCAAATACTTTATGAACATTTCTATCATCACGATGATCATGGAAATAAAAAATCTGAAATTCTGTCCGTCCATACTTCTCTTTCACAAGCGCATGAACCAATTTCTTCAAACTTTTTCCATCATAGCCTTGTTAGGTTGGTTAAATGTGGAATTCGAATGAAGAACAATACCTGCTCTAAAGAAGCAAGGAAAAATGACCAGGAAGGCCAAAAGGTTCCATGTCTTTACAATATTTAAATGACCTAGAACGATGGTTAATAAAAGCTGTACAAAATCAAGGGGAATTTTTACTATCTCCTATAGTGCAGGTATTGGTCTCACATTTATGTATTTTGAAACATATTTATATAACATATCCCATATTAGTTTTAATGCCTATTTTGTAACATAGAACATATTATATTCATTCAAGCACAAGGTGGGTGAAAGTCATAAGACAAATTAACTACCATTTTGTTAGAAACTAAAAAATTGTTCTCTGCTTTCAAAGAGACTCATTTAAACGTGTAAATTCCATTTAATTGACACGATTGGGTCGCACGTACTTGCTCCTTATGCACTCGACTTATAATGATAATAATAAGCACTGATAGTACTGAATTTGAAGAACAGCATTTGAGCATGTTGTTGTTATAATGTCCACCCACTTAAGGGAGAATTAGGTCAATATATAGAAAACCTTCACATTTATATTGGTTATTGTTAAAACTTGAAAGAAAACCATATGAGAAGGCTACAATCTACTGTGTGGATCGGTTTATACCCTATCCCATCCCATCATTCAAATTAATATCCCCTAAATGTGGGTTTTATGGCAAAGAATTATTAAAATTGAAATTGTAGCAACATATTGTTCATACAGTTTATTAAAAACTTGTATGGTTCAACCAAAAACAAAGTTTTTCTCTTGCATATGGTATGGCGTAGCGTATGGTTTTTAATGGTTATTGTATGAAAACGTATCCAAAAAGTGGGCGTGGTTAAAAATGATATATAGAAGAAATGTTTACGTTACCAAAACCAATTATTTTGCATCAAATTTGTTTTCAAAATTTTTTAAATTTTACCGAAAAACGTGTTTTACAAAAAACGCCCCCAAAAAGTGGGCGAGGCAAAAACATAAAGATAAAGACATAAAGGTTGTCTAGATATCTCGTTCAGACAATTTTTTGAAATTTTAAACGGTTTGGCCTAAAAAAAAGTTTTACTAAAAAGAGGGCGTGGCAGTGAGCGGATTTTAAAATTGTTTACACTTGTTCGAACAGCACGTACAAGGATCACATGTACTGAATTTCATTATCCTAGCTCAAAGTTCAAGTCCCGAAAAACGGTGACCTACAGACGCACGGACGGAAGGACAGACAGACAGACATGGCTTAATTCTGAGTCGATCTTTATGCTTTGAGGTATACCTAGCTATATTATTTCAGTATGTTACAAACCATGTATCAAAACTAATATACCCCTCTGGGATAGGGTATAAACATTATGTGGAAATATGATGACAAGAACTTTCATACGGGAGTTTTAAGGGAATTGGTGTCCATGTGAATTAAAATGAATGAATCCATGTGAAATAAAAAATCTGTTAATGCTCAAAAACTGAAAATTCCGTTAGAGAATAATTGGGTCAAAACCAAACATCTGAAATGATTACATACTGTAATAGTAATAGTGATATATATATACAAAATCATTAAATTTGACAAAATAGTTTGCGAGAAATTAACAATTTTTCTTACATAACATAAATTAATATTGATTTTATCGAAAAACTTTTTTTGCCTTTTTCGACTGTTCCACTATTTTTTGTCCTATTTAAAGTGATCAACAAAAATATTTGGTTTGTTGGCATCACCTAAAATTTTGTATTCTTAACTTTCTCTTATAAAGAGAAATTTATTGTTTTCGTGAAAAATTTCGACCTCGAGATTTTGATTGATTCTTACGATTCTTACGATGATAGCGGAACTCAAAGAAGTGGTTTTTTGAATTCCGTCCGTCGGTTCGTCGGTCCGTCTGTCCTTAGAGGTCTCCCTAGCCTAAGCGACTTGGCCAATTTCCTTCAAACCTCGTATCGATAGTTTTTTTGGTAATAATTCTAGGCTATTTTTTTTATAATTTTTTATATAAAAATATAAAATTCATACAAAACCTCAATTTTCTCAAAAACGGCTCTAACGATTTTCATTAAATTTAATTTATACTATAACCATATTAGTTCCAACAAAGTTGCATGTCCAGTTTTTTAGGAGAAAATCCATATAACGGTTTTTTGCATATAAGCCATATAAAGAAAATTGCCAATTTCTCGCAATCTATTTGGCCAAATTGAACAAAAAATGTTATTCATAAACTACTATTACTATTCTCAGTAAATAGTAACCAAATAATTGGTTTTGGTCCAATTATCCCTAAACGGAATTTTCAGTTTCGGCCAATTATCTACGGAAAATCATTATTATTTACATTGACATGGATTACTTTCAATTACGGAATAAACGTTAATGTGATCATGATCACATTTCGAAATTATTTATATCATTTTTAGCATCATTAATCAAAATCAATATTAATGTGTATTTGGCCGAATTGTGAAAAACCTCCAATTAGCTCGCCGTGAAAGAGAAAGTTGTCTACGACCCAGTCGTGAACCCACCACTCGTTTTTACTATGAATACTTGTTTAGTTTATTTATATAAAAAATATATTATTTAATATTCGTTGGCCATTATTGAGCAGTTATTTAATGACCTGACTGGACCACCGAAGGAATCTAACAAAAAAATTTCAAGAGGCATTCAACACCACCATCCAGTAAATACCAAGAAGTGTGACTCAAGGAAAAAGAAACAAGACAGTTGGCGCTTCAAGAACCTAAATAGTTGCGTTTTAAATTCAATGCAAATATTTACTGTCAACTTGAACAATTATCTTACGTCATTAAGATTAATCATAATCGTTAGAGCTGTTTTCGTGAACAACTGCGTATACGATGTTTGAAAAAACCGGTCTATCAATTACGGCTGTATTGACCATTACTGATAGACGGACCGATGGACGGAATTCCAAAACTACTTTTTTGGATCATCGTAATAAATATTAGAGTTAGAATCCAATAAAATCTCAAGGGCGAAAACTTTTACGAAAACAAATCTTTCTCTTACTTAAAAAAAAACTGCCATACGAAATTTGAGGTATCAAGAGTTGCACTGATTTTTAAAATCATTCCACTAGACAATATATAAACCGAGATATTGATATGAATAGACACATCCGACACTTAGATTTTTTTGGAAAGAACTGTGTATGCAGTTTTGTTCGAAACCTTACAGTCGATATAAACATAAATATTTAGAAATTCCATTTGAACAAAACCTTTATATGCTACCTAATATTAGTTTTGGCTCTCTAATGTTTATGCTTTTTTGTTCGAGATCTGAAAGCGAGCGCGACGGTGACTGATTAACAAAACGGGATATATATAAATATTAACACATTAATAGATGTTGCGCATGTTACGTTATTTTCCTCCCTAGGATGATGTAGTGTAAACTGCATTAATTCTTAATTCAATTGGTATGGGGCTTTAAGGCATGGCCTTTCTTGTAAGTGGCATACCGTTTGTAACTTTTGAAAATATGGTGCTTTAAACATCTGACAAAAAAATGTATATATAAAGAGGTTTTTATATGCAGATTCAATTTTGAGGACCGTTAATGGTGCGGAAAAGAACCTCACCTGTAGCATCATAAAGCCAAAGCCGAGTGCAGACCAAACGATATATGAACCATGTCTTCAAATAGACTTATGGCAATTATTCTGTGTATGGTATGCATATTTGAAACATGTTGATAATGAAAACCCATCAAATATGCAAGAACTACCAACGACTATTCTACATTATTCCACATCAAGTGGCTTTCTCATTTCTCAGAAGCATATTTCACATTTAAAATTTATTATCCTCAAAAAAATTCATTATTATTTTACATCATACGTGCGTAAAATTCCATATCCCATTGATGAGGCTGTTGTGGGTAGAATGTTATTTGAATCTGAAACCATCGTTCTCCTGTGAGTACAGCAACATGGCATATTTCATATTAAGAAATTCAACCTCTACATGTAAATATGTATATGCAATATAATGCAAAAATATATATGATTTTTCATAGTAAAAAGTGTGTCCTGAAAAGGAATACGAATTGACTTACTGTTTGCCCTTCACACAAACATCTTCAGGTGGTGCTTTGGAAATATGTATGTACTCACATTTTTGAATTATTAGTTCTGTTGGAGTTTCAAAAAGAACAATCCGTCATATATATTTACCTCATCATTTTTCATCCAAAGAATTGCAATCCACCTTACAGACATTTCTTTTCTTGCTTTAATTCTGCAACCTTTAATACAGCTAAGACTCGTAAGCGATCTGTCTCTTTATTGCAGATATTAAAACGAAAGTTGTTCGAAGGAGCTTAGAGAAATGGTCCCTAGACTTGTTGCAGATAAAGTAATCATTTAACAACGATTCAAATAACACAGTACCAAAGTTTTGACAGAAGAAATGTACATCAATATTTACTTTGATTTTTTTTTTAATTAAAAAAACCTAAGAACGTTACTTAGAGAAAACGTCCCAAAGGTGGGTTCAATTTGAATGAAATATAGGCTTTCTAAAAAGTTGGTTTATGCAGAGGCATGAACAAATAACCAAACTTCACTATCCTAGCTCAGAATTTAGGAATTTAGGACCACAGATCGATGACTTAAAGCTGGACTGACGGGCAGACAAGCTAACTTTCATGGCTAAATCGACTCAGCTATCGATTATATGTCGATCCATAGCGTGGAGCGTGGGCAACACCATAGAAATAAAGGGTTGTAGGAGATGATTGCTGTTGTTTTCAAAAATATCATATACCTTTGACAATTTAACAATTTATGACAATTTATCCTAGCTAAGAAGACGTCGGAGTTATATTTTTATTGGATGTACCTTGAATGAGAAAAATGTTTAGAATCGACGTTAATATGTCCCTACTTCTTAATTTATACCTCTTGTTTGGGGAATAAATGATTATCTGAATAAGCTCTACATGGTTATAGCTTGGTTTTGTTTCGGCTACTAATGTATCCATGTATTTAAAATTTTCATTGAATGCTTTTGCAATGTACGTACACCATTCTACGTGGCTTTCAGATTCTGAACAGAAGACGCCCAAAGGAAAGTATTTTCAGATATTAGCTGAGGAAAATAACTTAACCCATTTTATAAATAGACTTACAAGAACTCCTTGCACAGTCAAATCGCTAACACCCTGGATTTGTTTCTTACTTATCACATCTATGTCAGAGAGACCATTGCATCATATCGGCTGATTTCTCCCAACCACACAGTTTAAGAACATATTCCCAAATTTTTTTGTATTTTGTCAAAATTCACCATTTTATCCGTTTCGATTATCTCTTGGAACCTCAAAAGTACATAATCTAGTCCTCAAAAGCTTAAGTGAAATTATTTCATACTTGAGGTGAAGTTATTTCCCACAAATGGACCATGTATGGTCCTAGGCATGGTCGTTGCATATATTTCGTATGCAACGAATGTTTGCGTATTCACAGGGAAACCACCTGTGCACACGGTTCAAAAGTATGTATCAACGAAAAGTTGACAATCTCTTTGTCTTAATATCATCCTTTTGAAAATATGGATGAACAGACAGGCATAATAAAATCGATTCTGATTCGAATTACTTACTTTAAGATGCGTCGACCCAAAATTTGGTCCAACCAATCTTTGTGACATCATGGCTGCATGAACTATACGTAGTTTTGGAGTGAATTTTACTTGTCGGATTTTTATTTTACTCTGCAACCTTAAAATTGTCATCTAGTGTATTCTTGTGTCCGTAACATGTGTAAGAACTGACACTTTTATGAGCAAGCCTATAAAACACTGAATTCACTTTCTGACCGATACGATTAAAATTCAGAACATGACACAAATTCCACTTAGAGGGTGTCTATGTGCCACAGGTACCAAACATTTAAGTTCAAAACATCCCGCAAATATCTAAAAATAAATTACAGGCGGCATTATTTGACAATAATCGCTTGAGTTGGCTAGACTGTAATAATTTGGATGAGAGTGTGTTTGCATACGTAATTTGTTTTTGTCTTGTAAAACCATTTAATTAACGATATTATTGTGGCGTTTTATTTTGTGTTATTCAAGTCATGAGCATATTGCACCAACAGTCATTATTTTCAATAAGACTCTGCCATTTATCCTGTGGCCAATTTGATTACTCTCATCTTGGCACATGATTTCACCTGAAATGATGTGATTTAATTTTATTTGTATGTGGTTTTTGTCCTATTTGCAATGTCCTTTTAGATGAGCAATGAAATAGAGTCTTTTGGGTGGTATTAACGTCATAAAATTATGCTAATAAAAGTTCGAGTCATTTTTCATTAAACGGGGAGTCATAATTCAAGTCTAAATTGGGTAAGCTTTTGGATAATAAAGCAGATTGGTATCCATGTTTTCATGGATTTCGACCAAATTGGGGTATATACTATAACGAGTTTAAGAAAGGAAGCGAAAATGAGTTGGTGCATTTATTAAACCTTGGATATGTAGAACTGTTTCGTGGGGCTATGGGGCTTCATGCCGCAAACAAAAAATCAATCGAGTTCTCTAAATAACTTTGGAAGTACATACTAATTGGGATTTGAGTAGGTACTCTCCAAGTATTATACTCTCTCAGAAAATTACTGCATTTTTTAAGAAGAAATTAAGTATTATTAAGAATTTCTGCCCTATATTTAGAAGACAATTATTTCGTATATTATTATTGCGTTACATATGCGTTAACTATAAAACCAAAAACATGTCTCGATTTAATTAATTAAATAACTTTGGAAATGCATTCCTTTAATTTTCCAAATAAAAATTTGGCTTTATAAGTACTTGTAGGTTGTCTGTGTCCATTCATCCTTCAAGTCCTAGCCATCGTTAACGTCCTGAATATTCATGCCTCTGGTGTTGGCTCGGGAGTTTTGCACAATCCTCTTAGGAATGATGTTAAAGAAGTCACATGACAGACGGAATAGTTTGGAAGGTATACTAAACCTAAACCTGGATATGTACAGTTCTGCTCAAAAAATATTGTAATATACCCTATCCCATAGGGGTATATTAGTTTTGATAAATTGCTTGTAACATAGAAAAATAATTGAGCTAGCTGAGTCGATTAAGCCATGTCTGTCTGTCCGGCTGTCCGTAACATTTAAAAAAAAATTGATGGCAAATAATTGGATTTTTTAATACAAACATTTCTTCCATATATTATTTTTACCCATGCCCACTTTTTGGGGGCGTTTTCATACAAAAAACATTTTTATGCCCTACACCATACCATATGCAGGAGAAAAACGTTGTTTTTGGTCGAACCATACAAGATTTTGATAAACAATTTCAATTTTAAAATATCTTTGCCATAAAATCCACATTTTTTAAATGATGGAATGCGATAGAGTATAAATCGATCCACACAGTGGATTGTAGCCTTCTCATATGTTTACTTATTAGATTGTTTCCAGGATCTGTCGAAGTGTACGAAGTGAACGGTTTCAGGTACTCTTAGGATGTGGATTTGTTAAATTTACAGGCTTAGAAAAGACTATGTGAAGATTTGAAGGCAACGAGAAGTTCGTCAATAATAGTCTTGTATGCGCTCTCGCTGTCAAATTTGTACTGGGTGTTTTTTATGTAAAGGTAGAAAGAGATATCATCTTTAGCAGAGTTGTCAAAAAAACAAATCCTATGACCTATGAACATGATAGTCTTCAGGTCAACGTTGATGAAACGGGTTTTGTAATGAAAGCGTTTGTTTGAACATTTATATCTTAGGTAGAAAGCATACCATTTATCTACAAAACTGCCAAAGAGAGAATAATTTGCCGCACAAAATTTTTTACAGAGAGCTATAGCTTCTTTGAAAGCATATTACTTCTGAAGAACTTTCAGGAAGATAATAAAAGCGGTGGACGAACCATTGGACAAACAGTAGTTGCCTCTTACTGATGATGAACTTTTTCAAATTTAACAAGGTACAGATGAACAAGTTTGCCTGAAAATCACAAAATGACAATTTTTCGACAAAGGAACTGTAAGTTTTTTGAACACATTGAAGAGGATTTAAACATTTAAAAAAATGATCCAGACAAAGAAAGAAGTGAAGCAGTTACTTTTTCCATTTCTAACAGTATTTTAAAATAAAAAAAATGTTTGTAAAACGAAGAAGTTGGAGGCAATACATACAACTGTAGTAAGGTTTTTTAAGCCTAATAGGTACATCTCATTCCGCAGAAGAAAACCAACCACATTCGATACAATGCTATTTCTACAAAGTGGGTAAGATTAATTTTTGAATAAGTTACCGTTTGTTATAGTTTTTTTTCTTATATGCACATTTCAAATCTGTATGTTTATGTATTTTATTACATAAAAAACACTGAAATAATGAAGTTACCTAGCAATTTTTTTGTCTGAGTTTTACACCTTCAGTGCTTTGGCTTAATTTATTTTTAATTTAAATGGAGCCTTTCAGAACCTATTAGTAACTTAAATCGAGGTATTCCACAAACACTTTGGTTAACCTTACCGTTAGTCGGTGATTAATATGCGAAAAAACTTAATTGACTTGGTCAAGCAAATTTAATTTGGCCAAACTATGAAAATCCTCCAATTATCGCATGCTTGGCATTTGAGCGTTTAGTTACTTCGCAGTGAAAGACAATGTTACATACGACCAATTCGTGCACCCACGAAAATCCGGTGTCCTTCCCTCCTTCTTTGCGTATAAAAATCAATGGCGGCTCTCGTCTTAACCTGCAGCGATGCATTGTAGGCCTAATTTTTGTGACCAATTTTCGATTATTTGTTATTTCTGTTAAGTTACCATCGCTTACAAAACCCAAAATATGAGGAGGCTTTCATTCATATGTTCCTGTTCCTTGACTTGAAGGATTACTTTAAAATCCAAAGCATTTGCTCCTGATGTTGTTGTTCATGTTATGTTTGTTAGCACAACACACTCTCAGTTGAGCGTTTCTTTCAAAACGTATATTTTCGATTCTCTCCCTTAATAGCTATAGTTGCCTGCAGTTGCTATTTTTTTTTTCAACCTAAGCCATCTGAAAACATTTTTACTTTTGTAAATTAGGCCGCAAACGAATTTTGTTTGAGACGACTATTAAAAAGTTTTCTCTACATTTTGTAGCAGAAAGTTAATTTTAATTGAACAATGCAATTAAAAGTTGTTAGTTCGATCAACAGAGAAAAGTAATTATTGCGAGCATCCCTTTAGAACGACATTTATCTCAAAAAAAGTCTAATTACCAAAAGTTCTTCATAGAAACTTTGAAATACTCTTGAAAACTATTGAAGTAACTATTTCGAAGAAAAATTTTGACAAGCTATTAAGAAGTGATAATTTTTTAATGATCCATTATAGGAATCTTTTCTCGCAAATATTTAATTTAATGCGAGGTTGGAATCTAATAGATGTAACACTTGGAATATAACTTAAATACAAGATTGTTGAGAACATAACCTTTTTTTCATAGCGAGGTTAAGGGTAAGTGCTTAGTATGCGAAAAATGTCCATACCTAAGCAGACATCCAATACTTATTTTGCAAAACAGGGGATACATAGTTTATACCATGCACCCTCCATCTATGTTAAGATGGAATTTCGGGAGCGCTATTTTTAAGTTCCGCTATTATAATTAGTCAGTTATAAGAATAGATTATTGAAATCGAGAATTAAGATTTCCAATGCAGCCTTTGGTTAGTAATAATCACTATTACGCGTATTAAAACGATCTGACAGAATTGCATAGATCTATGGAATTCGATGTTCTCACCAGAGATGGGACTAAATTACCAGTTATTGAACCCGAAACGGGTGCACTCGATATTACTGTCGCTACATGTAAGAGCTTACGCAAAACGCTAAAAGCAAATCAATTTCTGTGGGAGCTATTGATGAAGAGGAAGACGAAACAATACTTTATCTCCTTTGTAACTTGGAGCCTACTACTTTCAAAATCTCAGCGATTTGATAAAAACAGAAATGAACAATTTTCTCCATTCAGTTAAAAGCTCAGAATCGTTCTCTGACTGATAAAAAGGAGTATGGACAACATCTACGTGGTATCACAATGGACCAATATCGGTCAAAGGGTAATGGCGAACTTGCTGGCAGCCACTCTAACATAACTTAACCATAGATCTATTGGGCCATACAGCCAAAGAATTACTTACGTTTTCAATTTTTTTCCTAAAGAACTGCAAAATTGAGTGTAGTAGCCTCCAGTTGAAAAGGTAATCCGCGTACAGTTGAAAACTAACTCGCTAATGATTTAATTTATTAAAATGTCACATGAAGTTAAAGAAAATTTCTAAAGAGGTTTTTGAATGATAGCTAAAACTGGACACTAATACCATTGAGATTTGTTAATTGCCATTACAAATAAAAGGCGTACATGAAATTTCAAGCGTTTAACGTGGAATGGCAAGTCAGTCCAAACCATCGGGATTCGTGGTATAAAAGCGTCTTCTCCTTTGTATTTCCCTCTAAGTATTTTTGTTCAAGAACATTGTTCATCAGCTTTTTCACCGCAAGTTGAGTGCCACTACAAAGACGTTGTTTGTTTATATTTCGTAAGGTTATGATTACCGACATTAAGTTGGATAATTTGAGGTGGTAATCCGGATAGTTCCACGTCAACGATTCGCGAGAATCAATTTGAAAAAAAATTCAATTCGCCGACCACCAAACATGATTTTTGCAAATTAGTGCAATGTTTGAAAGAACATTTCGGGTGAGTTCGAATTTTGATTCGGTAAGCTGACAGAAAGCGACCGCTGCTAATGTCCAGCAATCGCATTGAAAACACTTCTCCACATTGGTCGTTCTGCACATCGTCTCGAATGTTCGTAGCCGGTTTGGATTTGTTGAAGTGTTTCCACAAAACGGAGTTTACCGTGAAATGAATGGCAATATTTGTCGAAAATCCCCTGGAAACAGAATTATCGTACTACCAAACCGTCTATGATTGTTGTATCGTATCACTTATCCCAAACGATCAGTTTGCTTTGCTGCAAAACTTTGACCATAGCACTGTTCGACCGCCTTTCAACAATGTTTATGCAATTCCTGATGAAGCAAGCAAGCGCATCGATGCCAAAATACATTCGATCAAAAGTCCCTATATATCACTCGCCCACAAATTTCTTTAGAGTGTCGTACGCATATTTTTGTTGACGATTAAACAGTTGAATGATCGTTCTAACTGATTTCTTCAAGGCATCGTAATCATATTGTTTTTCGCGTCGCAATTCTTCATCAAATGCGTCGAGTGTCAAACGATTCCTAGTTGTTGCATTTCTAAGTAAAATATTACCTTGTCCGATATCAATCAATTAATATCAAAGCCACGTTGTGAATTTCCTCGCATAGTTTTAAATTTGGATGTAATGCTGTAATACGCAAAATATAATCACACAGGGCATCTTTGTATTGGCTCCACAAACCAGCCTGTTTGAATGGAATATTTATCGAAAACAATTTTCGTATTTGATGAGCATTTGTTTAAAGCGCAAGATAAGGATGTCCTTGAAGAGGACTCCAAAAAAAAAACGCGAACGCGTGCCCGTAAAGAACGGCTTACTAGTATGCACGTTTATTCTCCTATACAAGACGAATGATCGTTATAAGTTCAACTTAAAACTATACTAAATGATAATTGTTTCCCGTTAGGAAACATATGGTCCCACGATGTGTAATGCTGACACGTCCAAATAGGTCACGCCACACGTATCCGGTCGCGACAGCATATATACAACATGATCCCAATGCACCTAGACTGTGGGAACATACTGAAACATGAAAATGATGTGTCAGCGAATCTAATATGATTCGCTGGCATGCACTTATCCCGTGGGGTAAGTGCATCTTGTTAACTCATCCCCTTTTAAATATCTACGTCCCGTATATCAGTGACGTTGGTATCAGGGTTGTTGACCTCTAGTACACGTCCTTCACGCAACTATTACTATATGCGTTTTTCCATCAGGAGCCTTCCACCAGATAAGGGAGATGATCGAAATTACGAATAGGAATATTGCAGCGTCTGTAAAGATAGAAATCTTTACTTTTTTACTGAAAATATGTAGCTGCTCTGTGTTGATGGTGTTGAGTTCCTACGCACATATTCTGGCTGGTCAGAGCTGGCGGCAGGGCTTGGGGCACAGTGCTCGAAAACCTCTTGTTACCCAATTGAATCGACTATTTTTAAGTCTGGATAAAGAAAGTGCCTGTAAATAATCTAGTAATTTCGCTGACAATCCTGCCGATTTATTCCTTATAGAGTAGGTTGCTCTTTATTATGCCGTTCTTTGCCATCTGACATGCGCGTACTATTTGATTAATTTCCTCTTTTATCACCAGTACCTCGTTTTCTGCGTTATGTCTTGGGTAATGCCGCAAAGCTTTACGTTGACCTTATACTGGTAATTGTTGTTGGTGACTATTCGTTGTGCGCTATCGAGAAGAGTTTTCCAGTCGAAAGCATCTAGACTCCATCCTTTCCCTTACTTGAATGGGACTATGGATGACTTGTACTCGAAGATTTGGAGACCATGTGTGGCGCTCACTAGGCAGATGAGTCAATCATTGTTCTCTTTTGTCTCTTGTTGCTTTTTTTATGCACGAATTGTGTAATTAAAACATTTAATTCTAGGATTATTTCGCGTTTCAATACGCGTGGTTAAATGAGCCGGCTTTGGATGAGTTGTGTAATTTCTTTTTGGTTGCAAGCGTTAGCATTGCAAGCAACCTACTAATGGCACATGCATCTTCACAATCAGGTCTCTTAGTACTGACGAAATTGCGTGTTTCCATGGGAATGACAATGTCCTATTGCTGGGAAATTAGAATAGGTAATGTAATAATTGTTTCCCGTTAGGAAACTTCTCGTCCCACGATGTGTAATGCTGACACTTCAAAATAGCTCACGCCACACGTATCCGGTCGCGACGGCATATATGCAACACAATCCCAATGCACCTGGACTGTGGGAACATGTTGAAACATAAAAATATGTATCAGCGAATCGAATGCGAATATTGTGCAAATTATTTCGAAAATAGTGGTTCATTTCGCGAAGTTAACCGCAGCCTCCGTCCATTTTATGGTCGACATAATCGTCCATCAGAGCAATTAATTTGGTTAACCATGGATCGTCTTCGCACTACGTTTACTGTATGTGATGCATCCACAAAGACGGCGAACTGTGCACACCGAAATAACAATTGCCACACAGCAATTGGAGCTTTGCCGAACAACTTTATGAACGATTTTGGGCAAATCCAGTTTGTGCAAAAATTAAAGCCGCGGGGCCATGCAATGCGTCAAGATTTTGTTATATGGGCCGAAAATGAGATTGATCTCGATGCTGATTTTCATCACAACATTTTTTTCAGTGGTGAGGCTCGAATGGCTACGTCAACAAGCAAAATTGCTTCATTTTTAGTTAAGAGAATCCACATGAGACCCTCGAGGCGCCATTACATCCACAAAAACTGACAGTTTGGTGTGCTCTAAGGGCTGGTGGAGTCATTGGGCCATACTTCTTCCGAAATTATTCTGGGGAGCCAGTTTCCGTTAATGGAGACCGGAATAGAGCCATGATAACCGACAATTTTGTTCCCAAAGTGGATGGAATGAATGTGGAACAGATGTGGTTCCAACGAGACGACGCTATACATGCCACAAATGCTCGAAAAGGTGGTTGAAAATTGGACCGCTTAGCTTGGTTTTATTCTAAAGAGGTGGCCACATGCCCGAAATAACTTTAAAACCTTAATGGCATGAAATTTTACTTCCAATTAAGACAACTTGATGGACATTAAAACGATTTTCTTGTGTTTTTTTCAATTTGAAATTCTATAGCTCTAAAATAAAACACCCTTTAGTTAAACTATTCGAATCTCACTTCAAAAATAGTTTTCGTGAGTCACTTAGGAATCCGTAAGTGGAACCATGCTAATGCTTCTCCATGTTAGATACTTACTTACTTACTTAAGTGGCGCTACAGTCCGGAATGAACCTGGGCTTCAACCAACATTCCTCTCCAATTAGCCCGGTCCTTAGCTAACTGCCTCCAGTTGCGCACTAAAAGTTGGTTGAGGTCGGTTTCTACTTGTGCGCGCCACTCAAGGCGAGGTCCTCCACTACTGCGTCTGACGTCTGTCTGGGAATCAAAGACTCTTCGAGCCGGAGTATTGGTGTCCATTCGTTCTACATGTCCTAGCCATCTTAAACGTCCAATGCGGAGTTTTTTGACCAGTTGCATGTCGCTGTACAGCTCGTATAGTTCTTGGTTGAATCTTCGTCTCCATAGCCCGTCAACGCAAACGGGACCGAAGATTTTTCGAAGAACTTTCCTCTCAAATCGACCAAGGATTTCTTCATCCGCTTTTGAGACGGTCTATGCTTCAGCGCCGTAGAGCAGGACTGGGATGATCAGGGTCTTATATAAGATCTCATTAGTAGTTCGAGTGAGGGCTTTACTACTGAATTTCCTTCTTAGCCCGAAGAAACAGCGGTTGGCAAGAGTAATTCTTCGTTTAATTTCTGACGAGATGTTGTTATCAGAGTTAATAGTGGAGCCGAGATAGATAAAGTCCCGTACTACCTCGAAGTTATATCTGTCAATGGTGACGTTCTGTCCAATTCGTCGATGTTGTGTGTCCTTTCATGTTGACAGCATATACTTCGTCTTGCCCTCATTTACTTCCTATGTCTACGGAGCAAAAAAGATACGCATACACCAGGATAGATAAAGTCCCGTACTACCACAAAGTTATATCTGTCAATGGTGAAGTTCTGTCCAATTCGTCGATGTTGTGTGTCCTTTCATGTTGACAGCATATACTTCGTCTTGCCCTCATTTACTGCTAAGCCCAGTTCTGCCGCTTCCTTCTCTATACTAGCAAACGTGGCTATGACATCACGTTGGGTCATATCAATGATGTCAGTATCGTCGGCGTATGCTAGTAGTTGTGCAGATTTTTGGAAAATTGTGCCTCTGGTGTTGGCTCGTGAGTTCTGTTGCTCTCAAGTCGTCAAGAAGTCACATGACAGCGCATCGCCTTACCTACATCCTTTTTTGGTATCGAATGTGTCAGTGAGGTCGTTTCCGACCCTGATGGAGCAGCGGGAATTCTCCAACGTCATCCTACACAAACGGACGAGTTTGGGAGGTTTATCAAAGCTAGACATGGCTCTGTATAGTTCGTCTCTATAAATGCTGTCGTATGCGGCTTTGAAATCGATGAATAGGTGGTGGGTATCGATTTGGACTTCTTGGGTTTTTTCCAGGATCTGCCGAAGTGTGAAGATTTGATTGGTTGTAGACTTTCCTGGCCTAAAACCACACTAATAAGGGCCGATCAGGTTGTTGGTAAACGGTTTCAGGCGTTCACATATTACGGCAGATAGAATTTTGTATGCGATGTTGAGGAGACTTATACCTCTGCAGTTGTCGCAGTTTAGAGGATCTCCTTTTTTGTGGATCGGGCAAACGATGCTGAGGTTCCATTCTTCAGGCATACTTTCTTCCGACCAGATTCGGCTTATGAGTTGGTGGATGTTACTTACCAAGTCATCTCCGCCGGCTTTGTAAAGCTCGGCGGGAAGGCCGTCATTTCCGGCAGCCTTATTAAGCTTCAGTTTAGATATTGGTATCCTCACTTCACTCAGGCCGGGTGGTTGGCAGCTTTCGCTGTAGTTACCAATATTGTATGGTTCGTTCTGCCTGACAGCGGAATGTTGTTCGTCATCGCCGTTTAACAGTCTGCAGAAGTGGTTCTACCATATCCTCAGCATAGACTGTGTCTACTACGATTTTTCCTTGTTCGTCTCGACAGGATTCTGTTCGAGCCTTGTATCCTTGGCTTTGACGTTTTACACTTTGGTAAAACTTGCGAACATCTTTCCTGGAGTGGCACCCCTCTATATCCTCGATCGCGTTCTTTTCTTCCTCTTTTTTCTTCTTTCTAAAAAGCCGTTGTTCTTCCCTTCTTCTCTGCCTATAGAGCTCAATGGCAGCTCTCGTCTTCACCTGCAGCTTAGCCTTGTAGGCCTCGTTCTTCCCTGCGAGCATCTGTCGGCATTCCTCATCACACTAGGTGTTTTTTGCTGGTGGCCCGAGAAACCTAGCACATCAGTTGCGGCTGATCTAATGGCTTGTTGGCATCGTTGCCATAGTTCTTCGACATTCGATGTTGGTGGTATGGTGTTAATCGAGAGGTTTAGGGATACGCGTTGCGCGAAGGTTTTGGCGGTCTCTTGCGATTGCAGTCTTTCGACGTTAAATTTTTTACAATATTTCTGGATTGTTGTGGCGTAGTGGATATCCGCATTCTAACCTTGGCTGCAACAATATAGTGGTCCCAGTCGATGTTAGCTCCTCGGAATGTTCGGACATCCAAAATACTGGATGCGTGGCGCTTGTCTATCGCTATGTGATCAATTTGATTGACCGTTCGTTGATCTGGAGACCGCCAAGTCCCCTTATGGATATTGAGGTGAGGAAACCGTGTGCTGACTATAGTGGCATTTCATTCCGTAGCGAAGTCAATTAGCCTAAGTCCGTTACCAGACGTGTTGTCGTGTAGGCTTTGATTTCCGACAATTCTGCTTAAGATGTCTTCTCTTCCTACCTTTGCGTTAAAATCTCCCAGCACGATTTTAACATCGTACTTCGGTAGTCGCTCATATGTTTTGTCAATGAGCTCATAGAAGCAGTCCTTAGCTATATTATCTTTTTCCTCCGTTGGGGCGTGAGCGCATATAAGGCTAATGTTGGCGAATTTGGCCTTGATGCGGATCATTATAATGCTGTTTCTGCTCACTATAACACGGTCCGTAGTAGATGTCACAGTTTTTCATCCTCTTTTTGCCCGGCCCATCCCATCGTATGTCCAGGATGGCAGTAATATCTGCTTTTTAGCAGTTTAAGGATTCCGCTAGTTGTTCGCTTGCACCTCTCCTGTTTAATGTTCTCACATTCCAGGTGCAGATACGAACGTCATTATCCTTTTTTCGTTTAGCCATGTTTTCAACAATAAAATCAGTCCTTTCCGAGGCTTTTGGTTGCTTCGTAACCGTTAGATTTTCCTATGATTGGGTAGTTAACCCAAAGCACAACGCCCAGCCTGGAGGGCCAGTTCCAATTTATTAGCTACCCCTAGGACACGGGGCCATCAGTATCCACTACGGGATTGAGCGCTGCCGTTGGCCTATCGGTTCATCCGCCACCAGCTCTGTTCAAAGGGCCTGACTAACCCTTGAAATTCCTAGACAACCTGTTGACCGAATATGTCGAAGCAGCTTGTCTAGGTTCGCCTGGGACAGCAGGCCGGGTATTCATTCCGTGCCATTCTGACCTGGCTGTTTATAGTGTTGCTGTTTTTCGTCGTGTTATCAACACTCGCGCTTATCGTTTAGCAATGTCAAATCCGGTTGGACCAGTACCCGATGGTTACCACTTGGAGGTAGAAATAAGCACTTGATGTATAGACAGAGTTACAACACTTTGCATTGCCAAGTTAAAGCCAATCAGAGTCTACCCTCGTTCTACAACACCCAACCATGGGGTGTGTTATTTTCTGTCTTTCTTATTGAGGAGAGTACTGGCTCCTCCACAAATGTTCTTATAAAAGCCAGCCTGCATTCACGTTAAAAAACATTCTGTTTTGACACACCACTCAAGAAATAATTAAAAACAAAAAAAACAAAGAATTCTTTTAGATATCTTTTAATTCTAAAAAAACATTTGTATCAAATTAAAAATTTCATTAAAATCATTTTTTTAACTTCTATCAAATTCAAAACAATTAACGAGTATTTTTTTGCAGCTCGTCATCTTTGGAATGCGCCCTTTTCAAATTACATAATGGAATTTCAATTGTTCAATTCAATTGTTGTGACTGTTCCTAGAAGTTGCCACTTCGGACAGTTAAATGTGGTGTATGATAAGAAACGAACTGCGATGTTTAAGAATGAACACTATTCAAGAATTTTAAATCAGCACCTTAACATTATTTACTTGAAACAGTATGTAAAACCAGTTTAAGGAAAATCATTACTTTACTTACTTAAGAGAGTGCACTGTATTATATAAAGTAGCCTTGTTATTCCAAACTAAACGCGGGAAATGGTTGTTTAATGGATGAAATTTTACGATATTTTATGTAATGAGGTTTTTTTTTATTAAAGTGCGGAGAAATATTTTGCATCGCTCACATTTAACGAGTCCAAAGAAGTAAAATTAACAATTTATTACAAATGCTTTGTATTTCCGTAATGGTTTGAGTTAAAACTTAAATTCAGAAAATATTCCTCTTCCATGCCATCCGTTCGGAATTTCAGTTGTATTCAGTGGTAGTTTTCTATGCCATGGAACAGAGTCATGTTTTATTTGCAAGGCTCTGTCGCGCAGAATTTCTGGGTTCGAGTTCCAGCCGTTGGAACACCTAAATAATTTTTCACAAAATGACAAATCAGTTGTCAAGAAAAGCTAACCTATCTCAATTAGCTGTTTGTAGTCGGCATAAAAAGACCTAATGGTAAAGTGGTAAGAAGATTAAAACGGAATTTTTAAGAGTAGGTAGGTAGAGTTGGCGGTTCAGCATAAAAACCAAGCAGCACTGATGTGCTTTTCTGTTACCACAACTGATTCCTTAATTCTAGCAATTTTCTGGGCGGGTTTTGTTCAATATGTCGTTTGTTCTGTTCTTGTCGTAGGTAGGCCATATCTTCCTCGATATTGTGCCATTCCAGCCTTTGTCTAACATAATCCGTCCCGTTGGAATTTTGAGCTTTTGCCCATACGCCGCTGTCCAGTGCCGTTGAGCAGAGCCATAGTCCAGTGCCGTTGTCCAGTTTCGCTGAGTCCGTTGTCTTGAATTGGATTTGTGCTGTTGATATTATACATTCTACTGCGCTCTTTTTTCTTTTTTTTATAATTTACACGTACTTAAGGGGTTATGAATACCCTTTATATGTTACCATAGTACGAGCATTAGATAAGGGGAAGAAAGAGAGGATAGGAAAGATTTTGGATGTAGTGGAGACTTAAACTCCATGGGTGGTGTCCGAACTAGCTTCGGGGAGTCACTTTTTCTTGTGTTCGTTGAATTTGAAGAAATTCAAGATGGTGTGCATACTTTTAGGTATTACACCGACCTTTTATTTCTTTTAAATAAAAGGGAAATGGATTTTGGTTGGGATTGAACGCGCAACCTTCCACTCAACAGACGAACACATTGCCACTACACCGCGGCCACCTAGAATCAAATAACTTTTTTTTTTGGAAAAATTACATTGAGTACGTCAGTGTTTCTTAACAATAGTTGCTATTCACACATACCTTTTTATTGTTGACTTGGATACTACGCCATCGCATTTTCGCCAAATTGTAGTAATACGCAGCCGCAATCTGTCCCGTTGTCCAGTTCATAATCCTTCATTGCATATTTTTTATTGCCGTTGACCAATTCCGTAATCCAGTGCTGTGAATTTGCCGTTGTCCATTGCTGTTGAACTATATGCAGTTTCAATCATCCGTCTATGCCGTTGGAGTCCGTGCTATTGCAGTCCAAATCAATTTGAGTGTTGTTGTGTCAGTGGAGTACAGAAAATAGCAATTAATGCTCTTCAAAGTGAGTACAACTCATCTTACTATTTATTCAAATATTTTACTGTGCATAAATCAAAATGAGCCTTACAGCGACATGGAAAATATTCAACAGGATCTGTATCCAAATCTGCATATATCACACCAAGTTCGAACAGATTAGTGACAATCTTACTACAAAGAATTACATTACGGGTAGATTGAATGTGTTAGAGGATAATTTTAGAAGCATGTGTGAACATCGAGATGAAATCAGAAGAAAAGGAAGATAAATTAGCAAAATTAGAAGAAGCGTATGATAAGGTTATGGAAACATACCTTCTTTATAAAACGGCACTCCTTAATGTCCTCGATAAATTGGATATCCAGGATGAAGTAAAAGGAAGTTAAACGAGATTCTCTACTTAATATCTCTAAAATATCATTGTCTACTGATTTGAAGCTTCCTTGCATTAACATTCCCATTTTTGCTGGTACTTATGATAAATGGCGTGCATGGTTCATACCAATAAGTCATTATCGAATCTGCAGAAGTTACATTACTTAAAATCAAGTTTAACTAGTAATGCTATGGATTTGCTGCATAGTATTGATGTAGATAATGACAGTTATGAATCAGCGTGGACCATGTTAAAAACACGATTTGATCATAAGAGAATTTTAGTTAACACTCAATTGAAGATTTTCACACCCACGTTTGGAAACATGTTCCTACACATCACAACCCTGCTGATTTGGCTTCACGAGGAGTTTTACCATCGGAGATACTCAACAACAGTCTTTGGTGGAAGGGACCTACATTTCTCCAAGGTAATTGGCAATTCTCTGTTCCAAGAGAACCATCGACTTTGGAAACTGAGGAAGAAGTACGTCCAGTCAAGACACACACACACTGCATCCTAAAAAATGAAAATGAGTAAACTATACTAATTCACAAACACTCAACGTTACAAAGGCTACTGACAGTAATTTCATATTGTAGAAGATTTTTCTACAATGTGCGTCCAAGACATCGAGTAACAACCCCACTTTCTTCCTTAGATATTCAAGAGGCAACAAATATTTGCATCAAGGCTGTTCAGGAAGAGATTTTCTCAACAGAAATGGGAGAACTTAAAAAAAAACCATTAGCATTCAAACATTATGGATCCCTTAACCCTTTTATTGATGATAAGGGTATCCTACGAGTGGGAGGACGATTGAAAAATTAAAATTTGAACTTCCATCAGAACCACCCAATCATCCTTAAAGCAGAATGCTTCTCCGAGACGCCCATGAGCGTACGTTTCATGGAGGAGTGCAGCAAATGGTCGCTTATCTTCGAACGCATATTTGGATTCTTAACATCAAGCGAAGCGGAAAGAAATACATCCACCACTGCATCATCTGCTACCGGCACAAGACTAAACCAATGCAGCAGCTAATGGGAAATTTACCGGCACCTCGAGTAAGGATCTCAAGGCCATTCACCCATACCGGAGTAGATTACGCTGAGGCGATAGATGTTAAGGCGTGGAAGGGTCGCGGCGCAAAAATGTACAACTGATGCACTACTTCTCATTCATAAAACTTTCACACACACGTTCAATCACTCATTGTATCTATATTCACTCATTCAAAACGCATGACATATTCACTATCATTATCAGCAATACAGCACATACAGACACATGTCATGCAGCAGAATGAACATTCATCGATGAATGAAAATAAAATTCAAAATTACAGCTTCGATAATTATAATTAAACTTCAATAAAACTCACCTGGATTATATCCAAAAGCGTGTTACACATTTGTTAACACGTCAAATTATTGTACGCGCACAATTAACAATATTAAACAAATAATAATTTGCGAACTTTAACTTTTACAACCGACGCCGCGCCGGCCACTGATAACTACTATGTACACAAAGTACACCGCAGCAACACAAGAGAGCTCGGTGGCTCACTCTGCTATTTGACCACCGGCATGACAAAGATGTATATTGTGTTCTTAATATTATCTGTTTATCAATATTGTCCATACTGTTATAGTTTCAAATTAACTTATGCTGTTTCTATTTTCATGTGAGAGATGAAGAAGGTCAGATGATGAACACTTTCAGCGTAAGGTTATGGTCATCACTCTTCAGGATGACTAAGGGTGAAGACACATTGAGAAGATGATTCCTATCGAGTTAATATCTTATTGAGTCGGGGAGAATGTTGCAGTTCTATGTTTTTGTATTAATTTATATTGTAATGTCAATGTAAATTGCCCATTCTATGATGTAAACAAACCTAAACATTGTTGTCATAATTCAATGTCATTTGCTATAATTGATAGCTGTCAATCACAAATTTAATCAGAAGAATAAAATTATTTCTATAACGATTTAAAACCCAAGGAGTGTGGTCGATCATTTTAATAAGGGGTCAAACGATCTTAACAATATAGATACGAAAACATAGCATTCTCAATAGTTTATACTTTTTCTTCCTTTTCGTCGATTGAAAATTTGATACAATTAGCTCTTTTGGGATTCCTAAATGTTTTAATGGCCTCGGACTCTAGACACAATTCATAGAGGTCCATCTGTGATCAGAAAGTGACTCCATATTGGAAACTATCCATTTACCATCCCTAAAACTGTCATTGTTTGTTTTGAGTGTGATATCCAGACCCTCTTCCTACTTGGAAGTACTTGGCAAGAAAAAAGGTTGGAGTCGTGACCTTGTTGCAATCTGATAAATTAGTAGTAAAAAGAAAATCAGAAAGTGGCTCACCTCTTTCATTACCTTCTGAGCTCTACTATATCTTACGCCTTGCGTTGGCGTCGCAGCCCATAAGAATATTATCCGCTATTATTGTTTGTTGTGGCTATGAGTTGATGCAACTCCTCTGGCGGTACTGTGCCATCATGGTCCATGTACATTAAGGTCACTTAGGTTGATTTGGTCTCTCCCTCCAGTTTGACCACTGCTAGGTCGTCTGAGCTAAGATTAGGACATAAAAAGATTTTATACGCTTCTTAGCTATTATGCATGTTCTAGGCTTACCAGTGGCCTGCTGTATGAAAAAAAGGTGTTATTTTACGTCCTCTAGTCCCTTTATGGACGAGTCTCTCAATCATGGCACCTGAACAATGGCGATGTACAAGTTTTCCTCCCTTAATAAAACTCAATTATGAGATAATCCAACAGCTTGTCGATTTCGACGATGTCCACATCGTCTTCGGGGCCAAATGAGGGGAATATCTTAAGCTTTGCATGCCTTATGCCAAGCGTAAGTTTGTAAACAGCTATTTATCAATAGCAGGAAAGAAATTGTGTTTTGTGGGGTTCCTCCTCCTTGATCAGTGATCCATTGGAACTGTCGGATTTTGCAGTTTAAGACATTGGAGGAGACGTTCTCTTTCTCTCTTCATATTGGGCAACCAAATGTGGGCCCCGGGTCTCATTGGAATGTCCTTTGCTGGGATGAAATTGAGGTTCAAGCCATCTCAGGCGTCAATAACCTTAGCAACACACTAGCTAAGGAAGTCCGTGGAGAATTTTGTCATCGCATTTGATTACACTATATAGTTTACACCCTCACGACCTCGGCTTATTCAAAGTTCACTGTATAAATTATGTGGTCTAACCCCAGGTCGGAATGTCTTAAGAGTCAATACGTATTAAAAATTTCTACATGGTATTAAAAGTCTTTATACCACGCATCTCATGTGGAATTAAAACAATTTATACTATGCATACGTACTTGACGAATCAGTGGCGCTATGATTAGTGCGATAAACTGACGCGCAACAAGTTTGGGTTCGATTCCCAGCCGTAAATGATTTAAATGATTTTTCACTGGCCCTTCTCTTGTATCAATTATCAGGAAAAGCTTATCTCAAATTCGCCGGTCGGAGTCGGCATAACACATGAGTTCCTGCCATAGTGCAAGAAGTACACACGCACACATGAATCGTTGTGAGAAAGCTCGGGCCTGGGTACTAATTACTGTTCCACACACATCGGCCGGAACGTTGGCAACTATTATCATCGATATTGTTTCTGTGCTCAGGTTCGGATACTGGCGTCGTGTCATTAACCTATGCTATCCACACCGCACTGACCCTTTTTTTACCCTATCCAGGGAGTTATTTCAGTTTCATATAAAATTTGAAAAATTGTTTATATGTATACCCATATTGTAAAGCATATGGCTCGAATCAGAATCGAATCAGAATCGAAATCTTAGTCGATTTAGTCATGTCTGTCTGTGTTTTTTTTAATTAATTTACCATCAAAAAGCTTCTTTTTTGTTAAATCATTCTGTGAAAAAAAATTTATCTGGCACAACTGCTTAAGACAATGGTTTCTCTCTGTAATCGATATATTTGAATTTTTATCGCGTTAATGATTTAATGTTTCAGTAACCCAACTTCATGGAATTTCACTGAACAAAATATGCCCGACATAAAAACACATGACTTCCAATAAGGTAAGCTTGAGAGATTCGATGGATTTCATTGTAATCAATATAGCTCTGAATCACATTTCTTATCAATTTCCAAATGGGGTCATGTGGCTCAATCGAACATAATTCGATGGAAGGTTTATCAATCGACCCACTTAACCTCGGTATCACAGATTCTTCTTTGTGTAAAAAATATCCTATTCCTCTTGTCATAAAAAAATCTAACAATGAAGCTTAAATTAATTATGGTAATCTGAAATTGCTGTAACGCCTAATCGACAGCACTTTAACGAGGTCCCGGCATTAATCAGCACTTAAAAGTAATTATTTATCACAGAAGCCAGCAACGACAATGACCGTCGTAAGATACCTACTAAACAGCATGGCCTATCATTCAGTGAATCATTCTCAGGAGACAAGGGTGTAAAAGAAAAGATCTACGTCCTTAAGTAAATTTAAATGACATGACAACAGCGTGATGCAGAATGAGAAAAGAAGATGATTATGAATAAGTTATCGCATAGAAAAAAAACACGAGTACACATTTTTAGGGGTTGTTTCACCATTGGCCATTTGATATCTTCCGCGTATATTTATGTATTTCTTTTCCAAGGCTATCTATACTCCTTTTCAATGGAATCTTTGTGAGAATAATATCTTCGGAGTGGGTCGTATATGTCTTAATGATCGAAAGCAGATACGAGGATGTAATGGTATTAACAAAGGTCTCCATTATGATGACTAAAGCGATTTATCATCGGGGGGAGTCATTCAAAATCCATTTGACAGATGACCAAAGTCCTGTGGCGACAGAAAATAAAAATGAAAGAAGAAGAACACAAACATTTAGGAGGACAGTTGTATGGCGGTGTATCTCGTGTAGAAATTTGGAGATGTATCAGTTGATGCCTTCTTTCATGTTATTATGAAAAGAACCATTAATAGTTAGAATCGCTAGCTGAGTCGATTAAGCATGTCTGTCTGTCTGTCCGTCAGTCCGTCCGTCTGTAGGTAACCGGTTTTTGGGCCTTAAATTTTGAGCTAGGATAGTGAAATTCGGGACATGTGATCCTTGTACATGCTGTTCGAACAAGTGTAAACATTTTTGATATCCGCCCTCTGCCACGCCCCCTTTTTAGAAAAACCTAATTTTAGGCAAAACCGTTAGAGATTTCGAAAAAGTGTTCCAGGAAGATATCTAGACAATCTTAATGCCTATATTTCGTCTATACAACGTTTTTTGCCACGCCTAGTTTTTGGGGCCGTTTTCCTTAACAAATATTTTTCGGTAAAATTTTAAACATTTCGAAAAAAAATGTATGCAAAATTATTGGCTTTGGTAATACAAACATTTGTTACCTATATCATTTTTACCCACGCCTCCTTTTTGGAGGCGTTTTCATACAAAAAATAGGATAGGGTACAAAACGATCCTCTTGCTCTATTGCGCCTGTCTTTTGGCTTTAATTCGCTCTACTTGCTCTGGCTTAAAGCCACCAAGGATTATTTTTATCCAATTTTTACATCGCACTACTCCATAGAGAAGGACTAGGATAGTCACAGTACTATATGAAAACTTTAAGTGTTTTATTACTAAATTGCTTTCTTAGCCTGAACCAACAACGGTTTGTATGAGTAATATTTAACTTCATTTCTGACCAGATGTTGATGTCAGAGTTAATTCTTGTAGATATTTATTGACGTCTTATGGAAGTTGGTTTGATTGTTTTTCAAAACAAACAGTTTTGGTATTGGTATTTGGTATTTTTTGTATTTGATTGTTCGTCTAGGACTGTGTGTCCATGAGCTTCTACTGTGTTTGTCTTTTAGATAGCTTTAGTGTTACAAGTCTAGAGTTTTCAATAAGTAACATTAGAGGTTTGATCTAAGAATCGTCGTAACAGGCAAATGCTCGCTTTTGGACAGATTCCAGTGTCCCTCTGGGCCGAACTCGAAACATAATATAATAATAAAAAATAATATTTAAGATCGTAATTGGGCTTTATAGACAATGGACTGATAAAAAATATATCTTAGTTCAAAAATATTACTTTTACTGCAAAACCCATTTTAGCCACTCAATTGTCTTAAATAAAAAAACCATGCCCTTATATCAGCACCTTTCCTAAATCATTTTCCGGCATCGAACGTTTCAGCAAGGTTCATGAATTTCCATCTGGAAACTTGTTGTAAGTTTTTGTGCGGTGAGTATCACCGAAAGTGAAACTAAATATAATAAAAATGGACTCAATATACATTTCGTTTGCTAATGATTTTTTGTAGTGAATGTTATAAATTCATACATACCAATATATACGAGATTTCTGCTGATCTCCAAATGGTGGCTGCTTTAGGATATTTAGGGCGAAATGAGGTATATTCTATTACCATCATTAATATAATTATTAAAAGATAACATTATTCCCTTTTTAGATGCAAGGCGATAGAGCTGACATTTATGCATTCAGCCAATCTACGCTGTGTGTTATTTGTCAGGTAGTTGCAAAGGCATTTACCTCGAAAAAGCCGCAATTTATACATGAACAATTTATGCTAGAATAATGAAATTTGGTACACGTGTTTGTTGTTGCTCCCAGCAGAACAAGTGTCAAATCTTTTTTAAATCCACCCACTGCAACGCCTCTTTTTTAGAAAAACGTAGTTTTAGCCTAAGCCGTTTGAGATTTTGAAAAAGTGTCTGAACATCAAGTCTAAACAATTCTAATGTCTTTACTTCATCTATACAAAGTTTTTTGCCACGCCCACTTTTTTCGGAAAAATTTAAACATTTCGAAAAAAAATTTGTTGCAAATCATGGTTTTGGTAATATAAATATTTCTTCCATATATCATATTAACACACGCCCACTTTTTGGAGGCTTTTTCATACAAAAACCATTTTTATACACTACCTCATAGCATAACCAGGTGAAAAACGTTGTTTTTTGTAGAACCATAAAAGATTTTGATAAACTGTCTGAACAAAATGTTGTGACAATGACATTTTTTATATTTCATCGCCAAAAAGCGGACATAGGGTATTAAACGATCCGCACAGCGGATTGTAGACTTCTCGTATATTTATTTTATAGTAGATTTGTAAATTCTGCAAATTCCTATGACATAACCTTCGCCTAGTTAGGCAGCAATCTAATATTGATAACAGATAAGAAATTCAGGCGACGTTGCCTACAGGCAATATAAATTTAACACACAAATTAGGCAACCTCTGAGACAACACCTTAGGAAATCTAATAAATATGGATGTAACTGGCTAAAAATGACTAAGAAACAACGGATGATAGCTCACTTCTAATGTAAAATTTCGAAAAAATACGTTCCATTGCTAATTCAACCACAAAAGCAAAGACAAACTACATAGACAACAAAACTGTAGTATCATAATATATTAACAAACGAATTTATTGGCATGAATGAGTAATAAACTCATATATGTAAAAAAGACTTTATTTATTATTACTAAGCCGATTACCTAACAGAAAGGCATGAAGTGGTTATTCAGAAGTAGGATTGGTCTTATTAGACTTTGCCTAAAATACAAGCATCAAACCTGGCAACCGACTGAGCAGGAGTTGCTAAAACGCAGAACAGAATAATATATTTTTTCGATATCTGAAGCGACAAGTTTAATTTTGCACATTGGAAAGCCTAAGGAGAGCAGCTCGAACGGAAGTAATAGAAATTGAAGTAGCCAAACTTATAGAAGTCATTCAATGTTATGAGAAATATCAACGGTATTTGAGATAATTTCAACCAAGTATCTTTTACTTTGCAACCTGTAAGCCCATAGGAATACTTATTTTGCGGAACTTATACACGAAGTGTGTAGTATAGAAGGTTTATCTTCAACCGCTGGTATGTTTACTGTGCGTTCTTTGCTACAATCCCCTGAATGGATAAGTGTTGATAAACCACGTTTTTGTATGCATTTTCATCCCATTGCTCAGATTTTCCCATTAAGGAAAAATATCCTACCTGTTTTTAGGGAAAATTCTCAAATACAAAAACTCACAAATAACGAAAAGGAAAAGAATAAATTGTTATATTTAATTTAAATATTATTGTACCCACCATATTTGTTTATTTCATTTTTTATATATATGATTACTTACTTAAGTGGCGCTACAGTCCGGAATGAAACTGGGCCTCAACCAACATGCCTCTCCAATTATCCCGGTCCATAGCTAACTGCCTCCAGTTGCGTACTCCAAGTTGGCTGAGGTCGGTTTCTACTTGTGCGCGCCACTTAAAGCGAGGTCTCTAATGGTGTCCATTCGTTCTACATGTCCTAGCCATCTTAAGAGTCCAATGCGAAATTTTTTGACCAGGGGCATGTCGCTGTACAGCTCGTATAGTTCTTGGTTGAATCTTCGTCTCCATAGCCCGTCAACGCAAACGGGACCGAAGATTTTCGAAGAATTTTTCTCTCAAATCGACCAAGGATTTCTTCATCCGCTTTTGAGACGGTCCATGCTTCAGCGCCGTAGAGCAGGACTGGGATGATCCGGGTCTTATATAATATCTCCTAAGTAGTTCGAGTGAGGGCTTTACTACTGAATTACCTTCTTAGCCCGAAGAAACAGCGGTTGGTAAGAGTAATTCTTCGTTAAATTTCTGACGAGATGTTGTTGTTAGAGGTAATGGCGGAGCCGAGATAGATAACGCCCCATACTACCTCAAAGTTATATCTGTCAATGGTGACGTTCTGTCCAATTCGTCGATGTTATGTGTCCTTTCGTGTTGACAGCATATACTTTGTCTTGCCCTCATTTACTGCTTAACCCATTTTTGTCGCTTCCTTCTTTATACTAGCAAACGTGGCTATGACATCACTTTGGGTCCTACCAATGATGTCAATATCGTCGGAGTATGCTAGAAGTTGTACAGATTTTTGGAAAATTGTGCCTCTGGTGTTGGCTTGTGAGTTTTGCACAATAATTTCAAGAATAAGTCACATGACAGCGCATCGCCTTGCCTAAATCCTTTTTTGGTATCGAATTTGTCGGTGAGGTCGTTTCCAACCCTGATGGAGCAGCGATAATTCTCAATGTTCATTCTAAACAAACGGACGAGTTTGGGCGGTATACCAAAGCTAGACACGGCTCTATATAGTTCGTCTATATAAATGCTGTCGTATGCGGCTTTGAAGTGTGAAGATTTGATCGGTTGTGAACTTTCCTGGCGTAAGACTACACTGATAAGGGCCGATCAGGTTGTTGTTAAACGGTTTCAACGTTCACATATTACGGCAGATAGGATCTTGTAGGCGATGTTGGGGAGACTTAAGCCTTTGTAGTTGGCGCAGTTAAGAGGGTCTCCTCTCTTGTGGATCGGGCAAATGATGCTGAGGTTCCATTCTTCATGCGTATTTTCTTCCGACCAGATTTGGCTTATAAGTTGGTGAATGTTACTTACCAAGTCATCTCCGCCGGCTTTATAAGGCTCGGCGGGAAGGCCGTCATTTCCGGCAGCCTTATTAAGCTTCAGTATAGATATTGCTATCCTCACTTCACTGAGGTTGGGTGGTTGCCAGTTTTCGCTTTCGTTGCCAATATTGAATGGTTCCTCCTGCCTGACAGCGGAATGTTGGTCGTCATCGCCGTTTAACAGTCTACAGAAGTAGTTCTTCCATATACTCAGCATCGACTGTGTCTCAACTACGATATTTCCCCTTGTTCATATTTCCTCTTGTTCATCTCGGCTTTGACGTTTTACACTTCTGTAAAACTTGCGAACATCGTTCCTGGAGTGGCACCTCTCTATATCTTCGATCGCGCGCTTTTCTTGCTCTTTTTTCTTCGGCTTTTCAGACGGTGTTCTTCTCTTCTTCTTTGCCTATAGAGCTCAACGGCAGCTCTCGTCTTCACCTACAGCTAAGCCTTATAGGCCTCGTTCTTGGCTGCGAGAAACCTAGCACATCAGTTGCGGCTGATCTAATGGCTTGTTGGCATCGTTGCCATTGTTCTTCGACATTCTATGCTGGTGGTATATTGCTAATCAAGAGGTATAGGGATACTCGTTGCGAGAAGGTCCTGGCGGTCTCTTGCGATTGCAGTCTTTCGACAATACATTTTTCACAGTATTTCTGAGTTACAACACTGGGCATTGCCAAGTTAACGCCAATCAAAGTCTACCCTCGTTCTACAACACCCAACCATACTGGATGCGTGCCTCTTGTCTATCGCTATGTGATCAATTTGGTTGACCGTTCGTTAATCTGGAGACCGCCATGTCCCTTATGGGTATCGAGGTGAGGAAACAGTGTGCTGGCTATGTGGCATTTCATTCCGTAGCGAAGTCAATTAGCCTAAGTCCATTACCAGACGTGTTGTCTTGTAGGCTATGATTTCCGACAATTCTGCTAAAGATGTCTTCTCTTCCTACCTTTGCGTTAATATCTCCCAGCACGATTTTAACATCGTACTTCGGTAGTCGCTCATAGGTTTTGTCAAGGAGCTCATAAAAGCAGTCCTTAGCTATATCATCTCCTTCCTTCGTTTGGGGGGTGAGCGCATATAAGACTTATGTTGACGAATTTGGCCTTGATGCGGATTGTTACAATGCGTTCGCTAATGTCTGGGAAACATAAGACTTCTTGCCTAAGTCTGGCACTTGTAACAAATCCGCATCCGAATAGCCGCTGTTTCTGCTCACTATTACACGGTCCGTAGTAGATGTCACAGTATCTCCTTTTTTTATCCCGGCCCATCCGATCGTATTTCCTGGATGGCAGTAATATCTGCTTTGTAGCAGTTTAGGGCTTCCGCTAGTTGTTCGCTATTGTTTAATGTTCTCACATTCCAGGTGCAGATGCGAACGGCGTTGTCATTTTTTCGTTTAGCCGTGTCTGCAACAATAAAATCAGTCCTTTCCGAGGCTATTGTTGCATCGTAACAATGTTTTTTTAAAAGATTTGGTAGTTAACCCAAAGCACAACCCCCAACCTGGAGGGCCAGTTCCAATTTATTAGCTACCCCTAGGTTCATCCGCCACCAGCTCTGTTCAAGGGGCCTGACCAGCCCTTGAAATTCCTAGACAACCTGTTGTCCGAATATGTCGAAGCAGCTTGTCTAGGTTCGCCTGGGACAGCAGGCCGGGTATTCATTCCGCGCCATTCTGACCTGGCTGTTTATAGTGTTGCTGTTTTTCGTCGCGTTATCAACACTAGCGCTTATCGTTTAGCAAGTCAGATCCGGTTGGATGAGAAAAGTACTGGATGGTTACCAATTGGAGGTTAAAAATAAGCACTTGATGTGTAGTCAGAGTTACAACACTGGGCATTGCCAAGTTAACGCCAATCAAAGTCTACCCTCGTTCTACAACACCCAACCATCATATATATTATTATTTATAACAAATTTAATGTGTTAGTTAACACGACCGCATAGGCGTCACCCGAAGCCTGTATCGACATGAACAAAGCTGTTCCCATACGAGTCAGCATATTATTGGCTGGGACATTTAGCCCAATGCACGCGCAAGGTAATTGACACCGAATCGGATGCACGCGGGAACCAAGTGGGAACAAATTCTGATGGAAAATGATCTGGGTTAGGGTTTATAAAATGATTGTTGGTCTAGATTTGGAGTCAAACCGTGTCGGAATATAACATTTATAACGTACTGATCGTTTTGTTTGATTGTAGAATAGTCACTCGAACCGTTAGGTCCGCCCCCTGGCGGGCGTTCACATTTTTTTGGAGTCCTTCTAAATGACATCCTAAACTGGCGTATCCTGCGTCTCCGTGCGAATTGTTGTGTCCTTTCATACAGGTCAGGAGATTAGAAAGCTCAACTGAGCTCATATTGCTGTACCCATGGGAACACAGTAATCCTTCTAATTCTCCAGCAACAAATACTTTTGTACGCATGGGAACACAATAAGTCATCGTCGAAAGACAGGATACGGATATGAAGTTGTTGTGCCAGGAGTAGGTCCATGCAATTATAAACCGGTTTCTTAGAACCACAACTAACGTGATCTTTTTCTTATTACAAAAAAAAAACAAAAAAATTAAAAGAAAAACATAATTAACGCATAAAAGATAAATTAATCCAGCCGACAAAATAAGGAAAAATGAAATTACTACTGTGAGTAGAATATGTGTGAAGTGTGAAGACAGAAGTGGAAAAAAAATCATAATAGTGTAAGCCAAAAAGTGAATTAACCAATCTATCAGAAAAGAGAAATAATATAAAGGAACTTTTGTGAAACGAAAAATCCATAATTAAAACAAAAAAAAATGTAAAGTACAAAGGATAGTGCAAAAAGACAAATTCCGTGACTAAAGATTCATCAACGAAAAAGGAACGTTGGAAGCTGAGAAGTCAAAGATTAAGCATTCATAAAAAAAAGGAGATTGAGCCGAGTAGCAGAGTAGCAGAGATCCTGCCTAGGGTAGAATTAAGCTGACGTTGCTTAAAGATATGAATATACCTATTTATACATAGGTATAAGATAAAAAATATATTTATACGCTAATATTTACATTAAAATACATAAAAAAGGGCATCTTTATTTGTTCTAAAGTCAGGTGACTTTATTTGTTCTAAAAAGGTGACTGAAATGACTGGGAAAGTAAGTACTGTTGTATTTTTTGGCCACAGGAGCCAAACAGACCCTAACATGGAGGAGAACGAAACAAAAATCGTTTTTTTTTCAAAATGATGGTTTCCGAGAGGGTTTGGTTTTATTTAAGTTCAAATTCACGACCATTAGTTGCTATTAAGCGGAATTCCGAATAGGCTAGGTCGTTGTTCGATCGGCTGTTTTGTAGTCCTACCTGATTTTCCAAAGGTAAGCACACCTCAATTCCGTTTACGTAATTCCACCAACAAAACGTCTGCTTAACTCCCCTTTTCCCTGGATGCGTCCGTTGAAAATTCGGCTGCTCATTAAGGGCCGATTTTTCAATCACCAGATAAGCATTCAGATAACACTTAACAGTCAGATAACACAAAAATACATTTTTCAATAGGCGTATAGCACTTATTCTAGGTATATAACAGTTATCTGGCGATTCAAATTATCTGCTCCTCGGTGAGCTGGGTAAACTTAAACTGACTGTTTATGAACTGTCAAAAGTGAGAAGTTGTAATTTTTGTTTATCTAGTTTTTGTGGTTTGAAGTAAGAAATATGGATTTTTTCGATATTTACGATGATTTTATTATTGAAGAAGAGAATAACATATTCAACTACTTCGATTCACCCTTGAGGAAGCAAAGAGTGCTAAGACAGAGACCAGAACATTTCTTGGAATGGGAAGATGCCGACTTCAAAAGAAGATTCAGGTTGCAAAAGGATTCTTTCCAATTTTTACTTTCATTAATTGAGGACAAAATTAAACACAAAACAGAAAGGTTAGTCAACATTTTTAATAATAATATCTATCCTACAGCGATCTAATAGATTTTTCTTTTTTTCAGAAATCAATGTGCTTCACCTATGACACAATTGTTGGTTGCTCTACGATTTTACGCTACAGGAAGCTTTTACATTACCATTGGAGACTTTTCAGGTGTGCATGCTTCCACAATATGCAACATTGTGAAAAGGGTTTCTCAAGCTATAGCATCGTTACGGCCGGAGTTTGTTAGATTACCAACAAATGAAGAAGAAAAACTCAAATTACAGCAAGCTTTTTACGAAATAGCACGGTTTCCAAGGGTCGTTGGTGCAATAGATTGTACTCATGTGCGCATAAGCTCTCCAGGTTTGACATTATATTTACTTTGCAATTCACACTTGAAAACTACATTTTATGCATTGCAGGTGGAGATACTGCTGAAAATTTCCGAAACCGAAAAGGCTATTTTTCAATCGATGTTCAAGCTATGTGTACATCGAATTTAAAAATTCAGGATATTGTCGCACGATGGCCAGGCTCAACACACGATAGCCTTATATTTTCAAACTCTGCGCTTAAATACCATTTTGATAATGATTCTTTTGGAAATGGAATATTAATTGGGGACAGTGGATATTTCCTAAACCATTATCTGCTTACTCCGTATAATAATCCACAAACACCAGCTCAACGTTTGTACAATGAATCTCATATAAGGTCGAGAAATGTCATTGAGAGATGCTTTGGTGTGTGGAAACGTCGCTTTCCGGTTTTAAGTATTGGAATGCGATGTAAGCTACCTCTTGTGCAAGACGTTATTACAGCATGTGCAGTGCTGCATAATTTGGCTATTGTTAGGAATGAGGAAGAACCACCAGTGGATCCTGAAGTACATGTTGAGTCTGAAGAAATATTCGAACAGATAGAAGCAGATAGCACACATCATCACGAAACAAGAGACATGCTTTTAGAATACTTTGAATCCTTGATTTAAAAATACATATATGTAAAGGTTTTTTTTTAGAGTCATAGAAATATGCAGTGGAATAAAACAAAGATGATTTTTTTAAATTGATATGAAATTTACTTTATTTGAAAGATAATCTTCTGAATTTACAATTTAAATATGATTTCTGTCGTATGAACGCCACGGCTGGCTCGGACGTAATCTGATCTGGAAGTCCAATCGGCAATAACGCGGCGAATGTTGTCCTCCAAATAAACAAAACTGCCGTATTTGGAGTGATATAATCCTCAAGAATATGTTGAGACACAGTTACTTCCACAAAAACTGAATGTTTGGTGTGCTTTCTGGGTTGGTGAAATAATTGGTCCGTACTTCTTTAAAATGACAAAAAAGGATGCTTGCCGGAACGTTACAGTCAATGTTGACCGCTATAGAGCCATCATTACTGACTTTTTCATTCATCAATTGAACAACCATAATGTGCAGGAGCTGTGGTTTCAACAAGGCGGCGAAACATGTCACACAGCTCGTGCCACAATTGATTTGTTGAAGGAAACGTTCGGTGAGCACATAATTTCGCGTTTTAGTCCTGTGAATTGGCCTCCAAGATCGTGCGATTGAACGCCGCTTGACTATTTTATGTGGGGATTTGTGAAGTCGGTAGTCTACGCCGATAAGCTTGAAACGATTTACCAATGTTTTATACCTCTAAAAAAAAACACCCGATATATAAATTACGAATAAATAAGTTTATTACAAACTAATGTTACATTTTTTACTCTACGAATTTCTCCATTTTGAAGTTGTGAGCTTCCTGCCGTCTAATTTCTTCATTGTTGAGATGAAGGATTCGAAGTTTATGCTCTTCTGTTCGTTGCTTGAATTTTAATTCATATTCTGCAATTTTTTTTTGAAGCTGCACTACTTCCAAACGTGCTTCACCCAACTCATCAAATTTCGTCCTTACACTGGCCTTAGTCGTTTTTTTTTTCTAAAAGCTGGACTGATCTTAGTTTTAAGAGCCTGCGGTGTCCAGGCTTGCCATGTGGTATCAGATGCAACTGAAAATAAAGTATTAATCGTCTTGTAAAATTCCGTGCATTTTGTACAATGATTACTTTTATAGTCACCGTCGTCTCCTTCATTTATATCGAGGGCTTTTGGCTCAGCTTCCAACAAATATTCAATGCCGTCATCCTCAAGGTTTATGTCGTCACTAGCTGGTTCTACGACATCCGTTATGGAAAAAGTACTAGTAGATGCTGTAAATCATAAATATTAAGCTGTTGTTTTTTTTTGTGTACATATAGGTATATTTCAAACTTACCTTTAACAATTACTGTGTCACTATCGTTCCGGGTTTCCAAGCCATTAATGTTGGAACACATAGCCAATATTTGCTCTTCAGCGGGTGAAAAATTAATATTTGTTGGTTCTCCGCCACCAGTTTTGTACATTTCTTGGCGATTCTGTGCTGTTTTCTTTTTGGAATTTTTTTATCGACTCATATTTAAGTTTTAATGTTTTTGAAGACCGCACAACTACACCACTCGCAGCGTTAAATAAAACCGTAATTTTGGCCCATGCTGCCTCCGTTACTTTATTTGTTATTGTGTCCGTTTTTTTATTTTCTATTGTATCTTTAAACTTATACACCATTTCCATTAATACACGCACTTCCGATGGTGTAAAATTTACCGCCCGTTTTTCTCTTTTCTTCACGTCAATGTTTTCAATATTATATTTTTTTGTTTTTGAAATTTGTGAACACCGTCAGCAAACTTTTCAAATTCAAGTGCCAGATAATGTGAAAACTAGTCTGCTAGCTCTAACATATAAGATTCGTGTTTCCTGTGCGATCAGGTGAAGTTTGTCAGCTGTTCTGCTGTTCGTTTTTCGTGTGCGATCGGGCGAATTTTGCAGTAGCAACAGCAAACAAAAATGTGAACAGGTAAGTTGTGTTTGAGGTTATGTGTGCTGCTGTGGTGTAATTTATTTTTCCTTTTTCTTAGCTGCATTTCACGCCGAATGATGACTGTCCACAACACTACTCCCCCTCGCCGTATATGGTGCTAATCGGTTAATGTGGACAATCTTTCTTTAGCGAGTGTTTGGCTGTTGGATTTGGTAAACCAAATCGGAAAGTCTTCCAACAATTTTCACTGGACCTTCCCATTAACTTTGCTATTTTGGGCTAAGACCTTTCCTGCGTTTTGGATTGTAGAACCATGCTTTGTCCTCAGGTGCGAAGTTCACTTGCTGCACTTTTAGGTCGTATCGGGCCTTCATCGATTCCGCGGTGAGCTGTAAGTTGTACTTATCTGCTTCATGAACTTGCGCTCAACGTTCTTCCAGTTCTAGCACGTATTTTGGCGCGGCGATCTTCTCTCCTGGTGGTAACCCGGGCACTATATCGACTGACAGTTTCAGTTCTCGTCCAAAGGTGTGTCTGGCCGGCGTGAAGCCAGTAGAACTATGTTCCGCGCTCCGGTAAGCAAGAAGGGCGAGTTGGAGGTGATGGTCCCAATCGTTCTACCATGCCGCCCGATTGAGGGTGTTGCGCCGCCGTTCGCGTTTTCTGGATTCCCAGTACATATATTGCCTTTTGAAAATTCTCGGACTCGATATTTCTACCCTGGTCCGAGTGAATAAGACCAGGCATACCGAACCGGCAAAAGATGTTGTCAATTAGTGCCTATTTCGCTAGTCTGATTAGGCACTGCTACGCATTCTGGCCATTTAGTAAAGTAATCCATAGCCCCGATTACATACCAGTTGCCAGCCTTCGTACGAGGCAGTGGTCCCAGGATAGCGACAGCCATTCATTCGAATGGTACGGATCGGTGGATTCAGGTTATCGCAAGTTCGGCGCGTGGGACCTCTTCGTGCAAGGCATTCGTGGCAACCCAAACATCATGCTTTGATGTAAGTAGTACGGCCTACCGAGAAGTATCTGCTTTTGAATTTGGCCAGAGTTTTCTTAATTTCTAGTTGGCCGCCGCTGGGAATGTCTGTAATTCTTTAAGAATTCTTTAACTGACAGTAATTCTTTAACTGACAGGTAAGTTCCTTGCGACCCCAGGGCTTTTTTCCACGTAATAGTTAGTGTCCCATCTTTAAGCCTTAGCAGTGCAAAGAGAGCCCAGTATGCCTTTACTTCAGCGTTTTCGCCCATGATGTCATCTCGAGTTGGTCGAACTCCGTTTGTCAGCCAGTTTCTTACTATGCTCAGGGTAACATCGGTCACCTGTCTGCGTTTGATGCGTCCGTAGCCAAAATGAAGCAATCGTCTGTGGTGGGGAACGCCAAAATCGGAGCTCGAGTTAGCTTGTGCGGAAGCTGTTCCATTGCGGCTTGTTGATTCGTGTCCCAAACAAATTTTATCCTTTCTTCCGTCAACTCGCCTAGCGCTTTCGCAATGGTGGAGAAGCCAGCAATGAATTTCCGATAGTAGCCACAAAGTCCAAGGAAGCTGCGCACCTGCTGTGTATGTATTGTACGGGTTTGAAGCCACTGCTGAACCACGACCACTTTACCTGGATCCGTACTAAGCCCATTGTCTTATACAATGTTTCCCAGATACTCGACACTTCTCTTGAAGAAATGACACGGGACTTAGTTCAGGTTGGCCACTCGTACTCTCTGCAACACGATCTCAATGTTTTTCAGATGTTCTTCGAAGGTCTTCGAGTAAACGATGATGTCACCCAGGTAAATTTATGCTGTTTGCCAGGAAATCCCTAGAGAAACTTTGTCCATTAGTCTTTCGAAGGTGGCAGGAGCGTTACAAAATCCAAAAGGCATCACGTTGAACTCCCAAAGCCCACTTCCATCAGAAAACGCCGTCTTTTCTTTGTCGCGCTGTTCCATTTCCACTTGTCAATATCCGCTCTGCAGATCCATCGTAGAAAACCATTTGAATCCGGACAGCGTGGAGAAGAGGTCATCTAACCGGGGCAGTGGGTATGAGTCTTTCTTTGTAACATCGTTGAGCCGCCTATAGTCCACACAAAATCGAGCTGACAAATCTTTCGATAGCCCACTCTCTTGACATGGCTCAATCAACACGGTAGAGTCTGCCTGGCGAGTCGGTATTGGTAGCAATATCAATCGTTCTTCTGCTGTACCGCTTGTCCATAATGTACCACCAGCTACTCGGCACCGGATTCAACGATGAAACTGCATTAGTTCCCATGGACATAGGCGTCTAACGTTAGGCCGACTCCGCTCGTGACTCTATTGAAAGTGGGCATGTTGTTGGGGCCCTTGGATTCTGCAAGGGGCTTTAAGAGGGGTTTTTAATGGGTATTTTGTGAAAGAGCGATGGTCGTATTATCAACTGGTACTCGCTCTCGTATACCAGCAGCATTCAGTTTTTTGTTGAGTGCGACGTACCAGTGGCGCCTCGGCTACCAGAACTCGCAGAGGCGGTAAAAAACTGATGATGATTTCTTCTTTCGAAGCGTGATGTCATCTCTTGGGTGGTACGAAGGGAGTCTTGCAGGTTTTGGGGGCGGTCCACTGCCACCAAGTTTTGCACATGCTCGTCTTTCGTCCCTTCAATGAACTGGCTTAGGACGATTTCCTCCATGACTTTTTCGGCGCCTTCGGGGAAAGCGACAACATATAGACGCTGAAGTTGAATCGCAAATTCGGCTTGAGACTCTTTGGGCCTCTGGACCCTATTCCTAAGCATAGTGTAACTGGTATGACGGTCAAGGCTTAACCGTTGGCGTAATAGTTCAGCGAGTGTTTCGTATACTAGGGGCTTGCCCCTCGGCAGTGCCCCACGAAACTGCATTGCTAGTCCATTCGTTTTTTCGTCATCGGTCTTCCATGAAAAGCTGCAATTATTTCGAATTGCCTTTCGTAATCAGCCCATGATGATTGACCGTCAAAGGGTTGCACAACGCTTAAGTTCATGGCGCGGGTTGCTGACACTGCCACTCGTTTGTAAAGTCTCTCCGGACGTGGTGCTCCTTCCCCAAGATGCCTATCAGTCAGGTTTTCCTTACTCATCTGCTGAGAGACGCTCGTGGCCGCCCCTGAAAACGATATATGCCTATTGTTTTGTTATTTTCTCGTGGGGGTGAGTGAGGAGAAGAATGTTGGCCTTCTGCTGGCGAGAAGACTTTTTCGGCAAAGGTTTTCTCTATTGCAGTCATTCGCTCCTCTACTTGCTGCTGTTTTTGAGAAAGCTAAGTTTTCCAATCTTCCAGTTTGGTCTCCCAAAAGATACGGACTTGAATGCTTCTGTCCCGCATTTCGTCAATGTAACGCTTCATCTCATTCACATCCATGATTTGGTGGTTTTGAAATTACTCGTAATTTCGTCCGTTGAACCCCATACCTGACACCAGGCCACAGGAGCCAAACAGACCCCTAACTCGAGGAGAACCAAACAAAAATCGTTTCTTAAAAATTATGGTTCCCGAGAACCATAACTCTTATAGAAGCCTATGCTTCATGTCTGGAGATTTAAAACTTGAATTTGAGCAACCACTCCATTCATGTGACAAATTTTTTTTTTTTTTTTATAATTTGCGCGCACTCAAGGGGTTATGAATACCCTTTATATGTTTTAGCACAGTGCGGGCGTTAAGGAAATTAGGGATAAGAAGAAAGGAGATACCGATGCACATTGGTTTTAAATGTCTGTAAGTTATAATGGAGAGGAAAAACAGAGTTTGGTAGAGCATTCCACATTCGTGTTGTTCGGTTTATATATGAATCTCTATATTTCAGCGTACGTCCGAAGATAGGCTTGAGGGTAAACTGATTTGCATTCATTGCGTAACGAGTATTGCGGCTGAATTGTTGAATGGGAGGAATGCAGCTGGCTATTTCATTTGAACATTGGTTGTTAAAATAGCGATAAAACAAGGTAAGGCAGGAGATGTTTCGACGGTGTTCAAGCGAAACTAAGGAGTTCGCTATTCTTATGTCTCCTATAAGTTTTTTCGCACGTGTTTGAATCCTATCTAGTAGGTGCAATGTTGATTTTGGTGCACCTGACCAGACATGGGCGTTGAATTCAAGTTTTGGGCGTATAAACGCTTTATATATTGTGGCCAGATCAGAGGGGGTGAAATATTTCTTACATCGATTTAGGAAACCTAGACATTTCGCTGCGTTTTTAGCGACTTCGAATATGTGATCGTTCCAACGTAAGTCGTTACTAACACACATACCTAGCATGGAAAGCTTTTCGGTTTCTTCGACGTAAGTGCCATTCATGGATAATGGCTCTAGATTTTGGTTACGCTTTAATGACAGAAGACAGCATTGTGTTTTGGAAGCATTGAATTCCACTCTATTAGATTTACCCCATTTGATAATGCTGTCAAGGTCGGAATTCAATGAGCTTAACATATTTTGACGTTTAGAGTCCACGTTCGAAGGTGAGGGACGAGGACCTGTAAACGAATATGAGAAGCTGAGGGTACTGTCATCAGCGAAGGAATGAATTGGATTAGAAGTTGCAGACAGGAGATCATTTATAAAAATGAGAAAGAGAGTCGGAGACAAAACTGAGCCTTGAGGGACACCAGCATTTATTTGGTGAGTTACAGACTTGAAACCATCCAAAACAACTTGAATTGAACGTTTCGAAAGATAATGTCTAATCCATAGAAGAAGTTTTTCGTCGATTCCAAATGCACGCATTTTCGACAAAAGGGCTTGATGCCAAACCCTGTCAAATGCCTTTGAAATATCAAGCGCAACAATCTTGCTTTCGCCACCATGGTGAATTGATTGGTTCCACTTTTCGGTGAGATATGTCATCAAATCACCAGTAGACCTGTTGCTGCGAAAACCATACTGCCGGTCATTGAGAAGTTTTCGTGTTTCGAAATATTTCATAAGCTGACGATTTATCAGCGTTTCCATGACCTTGGAAAGAAGGGACGTAAGTGCAATTGGACGGTAGTTGGAGAGAGAAGAAGATTCGCCTTTTTTTGGTACAGGCTGGACAAATGCTGTTTTCCATCTACTCGGAAGGAGTCCTGATGAGTAGGATAGATAGAAAAGCTTACGCAGTGGTTTTGCTAGCGTAGAAGAACACCTCTTCAGAATGATGGGGGATATACCATCTGGACCAGCGGATTTATGTATGTCAAGATCAGATAAAACTCTTGCAACTGTACGAGTACGAAAGTGAATTTGTCCCATAGAATGATCTACGTTCTCAAGTACAGGAGGAGACTGAACACAATCTGGCAATGTAGAGTTGGCTGCGAAATGGGCAGCAAGCAGATTGGCTTTGTCTAAAGAGCTGACAGCTGGAATGTCATTGTGAATGAGCGTCGGAATTGATGTTGATGCCGAATTTTTTATGTTTTTAACAAATGACCAAAAGTTTTTACTACCTCTGGGACATTGTAGAATTTTTTGCCTCAACGTTCGGTCATAGAGAAATTTGACACGCTTTAAATGGGCATTACAGTCATTTCTGGCTTGTTTGAATTTTGCTCGGTTTTCCTCTGTTGGGTTGGTCTTGTACAACCGAAAGTTTGTCTCTCTCAACCTGATAGCTTCTTTGCAGCTCAAGTCATACCACCCTTTTGCCTTTGGTCTGATACTCTTAATTCTGTTGGGAATAAAAGATCTCATACCAAAGAGAATGATATTTGAAATCATATCAGCAGCAGCATCCACGTCACTATCGAGGAAACATAGTGACCAGTTAAAATTCCTAAAAAAACTGTTTAATGCTTCCCAATTGGCTTTCTCGTATTGCCATACGGTTTTTTTGGGAATTTGCTCTTTAACTGTGTGGTTGGAGTACGAGAAATTTGTTGATATGATACAGTGGTCTGACGAACCTAGAGGCGATAATACATTGATGATGTATTTATCAGGGTGAGAGGTAAGAAACAAGTCCAGGGTGTTGGCGGCTTGACTGTTAATATCCGGTATGCGTGTCGGCTCATTTACAAGCTGGGTTAGGTTGTTTACCTCAGCAAAGATCTCAACATACCTTCCTTCGGGTGTTGTCTGTCCAGAATGTTGAAGCCACGTAGAATTGTGTACATTGAAATCGCCCGCAATGACGATTTCAGTGTGAGGATGCAGGGATACAATTCTAGAGATGGAGTCGGACAGTGCATCAAACTCGTTAAGGGTTGAATTACTGTCGAGGTTTGGGCTTCTATAAATGAAACAGTAGTGGATTAAATGCCTACGGACATGGAATTTCAGCCATATAAAATTAAATTCCGGATTGGAACATTGGCCGTATTGATGTTGAATTTGGTAGGCTACGTCACTACGTATATATATGGCGAGACCGCGGTGAGAAAAGAATAAAGGCACTAAATTATATCCAGGTAGGGTTAATTCTGATAAGTCAGTATTCACCCCCACCTGTGTTTCACTTAGTGCCAAAACAGCTGGTTTGTATTTACAAATGTGGGCGTATGCAGAAAAAAGATTCGATTTTAAACCACGAACATTGCAAACGTCCACTCTAAATTTCCTCTCCATTAAAACACATACATTAAAAAACACAATACCGACGAAAGACTAAGCTTGGCTGAGAAGTGAAGGTTCGCGTTGGTTGTCTAAAATAACTTGTCACAGGTGTTATGCCCGTATGACAAGTTAAGTTATACGCACAACAAAAAAAAGTTCACTCACAGCCCGCTATACATCGGTTATTGCCTATGCTTCACCAATGCGAGCGCACGCATGAAAAGAAAATTCATACGGCATTAGCATTGGTGATGCACGGGCAAATAGCAAACGAGGTGGAGGGGGACGCGATGGGCTACCACACACTGCACTATTTTTTTTTTTTTGTTATTGATTTTGTTTTTTTTTTTTTTGATCACTGCACTTCACTGTTGTGGTTGTTAGTTTTTTCTGTGTTGTTTGTTTGTTTTGACCGTGTTTATTTTGTTTTTGGGGGTTCGATGGAGACCGACAGATTGCATGTGTAGCCGCGACGAAGAGTGAATCGGCACTGACAAATAAAATGAATACGGTTGGTGACGGCCCCACTCAACCAGGCATTCAAAAGGGAAATACGACTTTATCTTTCCCCATTGAGGCCTCTTCCCAGACCATTCCCCAATCGTTTTGCTTACCATTCCAATGATGCGCCCAGTAGGCCAAGTGGTCCAAAACCACATGAAAAAATGGATGTAGACCGCTCGGTACAATCCAGGCAAGTAGATTATATGAATAATCCCTTTAAAAGGAAGGTGCGTTCCGATAACTACCCTCGAAAACAGCAGAGGTTATACAACCTGCAAACGAGGGAGGAAGCTCCCCAAAAGGAATATAATATATATATATATATACCAAAAGCAGGTAATGTAAGAATTACCGCTAAACTTACAGGCAAATTCTTGGGGAAAGTCGGAAAGGACTCTCCAATAACCTTTCACATACTTCCTGGCTTTAAGTCCTTCGATGGCATCATTGGCGATGATACATCGAAACAGATGAAGGCCCTTATCGATCTAATAAATAATATGTTAACCTTTGTGAAGGGCATTCAACTGCCACTCAAGGACAAATTGTCTTCAGCGGTTAATGCTATGCTCAACAACGAAATCCTCGAAAATACTCGTCGTACTTACTTACTTACTTAAGTGGCGCTACAGTCCGGAATGAAACTGGGCCTCAACCAACATGCCTCTTCAATTAGCCCGGCGCTTAGCTAACTGCCTAAAGTTGCGCACTCCAAGTTGGTTGAGGTCGGTTAAGACTTGTGTGCGCCATTTAAGGCGAGGTCTTCCTCTAATGCGCCCGACGTCTGGCTGGGAATAAAAGACTCTGCGATCGCAACGAAGTCCTATAAAATGGGGCTCAGTTGAATAGAATTAACAATTTCCTAATTAAGGTGATTCGAAGGCACGCTGCAAGGGCGATGAGTAGCGACAACAGCCTGATCTTCTGGGCTTATTACCCCAATGAAACATGAGAGTACGCTCATCTGGCTTTATAGGGTTAGTTAGACTTATGAGGGTTAGTACAAGACAGGAACGGTATGCAGGTATGTACGGGTATGCCGACAATGCTCCGGAGCTCCTCCGCTTAAGCACTTCGGTATCGGATCGCGATAGGACCGATGCTGAAAAGCAGCGAACGGAATTCTGGTGATTACATGTGGAAGGTGATTCTACACTTCCTCAGGACTTTGCGGACTTTAAGTCCACTACTTAATTGAGACTATAAAATTATGTACAAGGTCTGGGGCGGGGGCGTGTACACCATATTGGAGTACAATATGGTTGGTTGCATGCTGCCTGGTGACCGAAAGAATCGATCAGGATGGTGACCCTTCGGGGCATATGCAACGAGTGCTCGCCACCTTGATTATAATTAAGACAGTTTTAAGTAGTATAAAGTAGTTAAGTAGTCTTAATTAGTTAAGTAGTCCTAAGTAGTCTTAATTTAGTTTTTAGTCTAGATTAAGCTTTTTATATAAAAACAAAATATCACTCCCCAAAGTTTTTTTTTTAAATTTTTCTTTGAAAATTAAAAATAATATATATACACATAACAAATAAAAACATGACATACTTAAGCCGAAAAGCACAATAAAAATGTTAGATATAAGCTTATAGCGCTCGCTAAGGGCCGATGAGTTAGGTTAAGAAAACATTTTATTTATAAGTTAGATTTAAGCATTTTCGTCCAGTGGTAAGTTCATATTTTAAGTTAATACAAAATGAATTTAAAAGTAAAAAAAAATCATTCAATTTGGTCATGTAGAAAAATTGACAATTTTCTTTATATGGCCTAAATGCAAAAATCCGTTATATGGATTTTCTCGAAAAAAACTGGGTAAACAGTTTTGTTGGAACTAAAATCCTTATAGTATATATGAAGTTCAATCAAAATCGTTAGAGCCGCTTTTGAGCAAATTGAGGTTATGTAGGATTTTTATATGGGTACCAGTAATAACATGGCTAAAAGCTAACAAAAAATGGCGTAGAATGATGACCAAAAAACGCTGGATACGAGGCTGAAGAAAATCGGTCAAGTCCTGTAGGCTGGAGAGACCATTACGGACAGACGGACCTACGAACCGACAAACCGACGGACGGAATTCCAAAAAACACTTTTTTGGGTTCCGCTATCATCAGAATCAAACAAAATCTCGAGGTCGAATATCTTCACGAAAACAATACCTTCCTCTTTGTAAGAGAAAAATATCAAAAAATAAAATATACAAAACAAAATGCTGGCTGTAGCTGTTCTAGTTTTTAAGTTATTTTTATGTAGTTTTAATCAGTTTCTAAGTAGTTTTAGTTAGTCGATAAGTAGTTATTATAAGCATGTATGTTAAAATAAAATAACACGAATGATACGAAACCAAGTTCCTTTAAATATTTTTTGTAAATTTAAATAAAATTACACAATAAAACTGCGTATCCATACTAAATTATAGACCGAAAGGCATTAGGATTAAGTCGTTATCGTTTAATTAAGGGCGCCCGTATAGGGACAGTAAATTAGTTAAGTAGTTGATAAGTAGGCTAGTTTGTAGGAATTTTCATCTAGCAGATAAGTTAGTTCTAAGATAATGAAAAATAAAAATGAATTACAAAAAAAAAACTTTTCGAATCAAATTAATCTTTTCTAAGGCTGTGCATTTACCTAAAAGAGTTATTTTACATGCTTGACATCCTTCGTCGTTAGGAAAAATGAAAAATTAAATCTCAGTTAAAAATGTTCCATTTGGTTTGGTTTCTTAAATTAAATTTCGGGTGTATCATCATACATGGGTGGTTTATTTGCAGACAAGAAAAGTAACAGACAGTGTTGCACAAAATCTTATAATTTCACGAATGAATGAATAATTTTTTGAGCATATAATTTATGCTCACATGAAAAAGTTGTATTTATAAATACAGTAAATTGAAAAAATCGCTGGTCAATGTCTGCCAAATTTGACTTTTTCATAAGTGCAAATCTGTGTACACTTGACGTTAATCATATAAAAAGTCTTATCAATCTAAGTGAAACTTTAATTTAAACTTAATTTGTTATTCATCCATTTTTTCATTCTACTATCTCTTTTCATTCAAAACACAAGTCTAAAAGAATATCCACCGATGTGTATATTTTGCATTGAATGTAAAATATTTCATGTGTGAAATCCCAATAAAAAATAGAGAAAAAAACCTCTTAAATATGTGAGCTCAGCATTTTTCAAATATATATATATATATAAATATATATATAATAATATATCACTTTAGCACGAATAGATGATTGTTGGATTTCCTTTCATATGACAATAGCAATTTTTTATGACGTGTGTACTTTTTATAACAGAAAAAAGCTAAGTATGTTTAGTTCATACATCTTCGTAATACATCTTTAATTGTAGTGGAACAGTTTTTATTAATCATACGATTAAAGGAAATTGTATTGTATGTAGTTACTAACAACTTCCATATTATAATTTCACATTGATCAAAATGCTTTCGAATCTCATGGTGATTGCGATTGCTATTGCGCTGGAAACTTCTGAAGAAAGTCAACGCTTAACTGCCAAAAATTGCTGACTTATCGCATTCAACCGGTGTGCGATAATGTGCGATACATTTCGTAGTAAAATCTGTTTGAAGTTCTTATCGCAAGGGTTACCTCTGTAGGAAATTCCGCGATTTATAATAAAATCAAAAAAATGTTCTTCCTAATAGTGCTTTCACGCCGAATCGAAAACTGAGTTTTCGGCAATAAGGTTTCGAAAACCACTTGTATTTTCAAACCGAACTTCGACCAGGTTTCGTTTGACATTTCGATCAGCTCAGTTGTGATACTGCCGCAAAATTTGTGTGTGAAATTAAATTAATTCAATAAAAACCTAGGAGTTCCTAACACTTACTTACTTACTTACTTAAGTGGCGCTACAGTCCGGAATGAACTTGCGCCTCATCCAACATGCCTCTCCAATTAGCCCGGTCCTTAGCAAACTGCCTCCAGTTGCGCACTCCACGTTGGTTGAGGTTGGTTTCTACTTGTGCGCGAATTAAAACACTTGTTTCTTACTTTTAAAATTAAACAATATTTATTTGGAACTATGTCCTTTATTATTGAAATACTTTTTACTAATTCTAAAAGGAGCTTAAGGCTACTATGTAGTTACAATAAGACTATTGATAAATTCATCATACAGTCGTATTTATATACTTTTCTTATCTATCTACAAGGAGACCCAAGCGTACAATCGTCTTGCTTGATAATGAAGAAGAGATAATATTCCAACATTGTATACAAACGATATTATCTCTTTTACATATGTTATCATTGTAGCGTTGTGTGCAAGACTGTACTAGAGACTAAAGATATCATTGAATACAAATAATGTTATCTTTTTTCTCAATATGTCTTGCTATGGATACTTAACTCCCCCCCTTGTTAAACGAAATCGTCCCGATTTTTCGACGCTATTTTTAACATTTCTCTTTCATAAGTTTTGTTATATGCGTCAATCTTTTTTTGTTTTTGACGATCTGTTATACATTGTATAGTTTTTATCATTACGTACGTAAATGCTAGAATAACAATCAGTGTTACAATTGTGTATATAGTTGATAATATCGGTTTTTCTTCAAAAGGAATAATTAGTTTTTTTAAAGTATCTATGTTATCGAATTTGTACATTGTATCTTCTTTAATTATTTGGTCGATGTAAGATTCTGAATTATGATTTCTTAATATAACTTCTTTAATTTGCTTATGCATGTTTTTGTATATTTTATCGTCTAGATTTATAGTATTTTCATAAGTAACTAAGTTTATACCATTAATTGTTTGATTATTTAACTTATGCTTACCGCTTAATAACATAACACCGGATTCAATTTCCAAGTCGTAATCGTATTCTTGTTTAATGTTGCATTTTGAAGTTATATTCTTTAAAAGTGGAATAAGACAATTTTCTTCTTGTGTAGGTTGATATTTACTAGTTACGATATTTACGTAAGGTTGAAATATCGAAGTCAGGTTGGTGGCATGTAACAAATAAGTTTGTTCTTTGAATAAATACACGTCATCTGTTTGCGTAAGTATAAACTTCTTGTTTAGTAACTCAGTTATTTGAACGTTTCCTTGCCCTTCTTGACTCTGTACAATTCCTAGTAATGTTAGGAATATTAATATTTTCGTCATCTGAAAAATGATAATTCTTTATGTTATCCTTGTGAATTTTTATTCCTTCTTTAGAGATTACAGTGTCTCCTTTATCTTCTTCTACTATTCTTGTTATGTATCTGGCGTTAGATTTCTTTCTAAGACCTGTGATTCTTACCATTATCTTATCTCCTTTTTTATACTCTCTGTGTCGAGTTCCTTTATTTAGACGTTCGATCACTTTTTTGGATGCTGAGTTTAGTTTATTTATTATAATTTCACTATTGCTATATTTATTTTGATTAAAGAAAATGTCTCTAGGTTTCAAACCGGTAACTGAGTGTATAGAATTATTTAATTCACGCACTGTTCTAAATATTTCTTCGATAAGTCTTGTTTTATTCTGAATTGTGAATATTCTAGACAGTTCAGTTATTGTACCGTTTACACGTTCTACCTGACCGTTCGCTGTTGATCTGTATACTGGAGTTTCTACTTTAGTTATGTTGTATTTCAAACACATTTGGTTCACCATTTCTGTTTTGAATCCCTTCTCGTTATCTGTCATGAGTCGTTCACATTTTGGGAAATAATTAGATAAGACCTCTTCCATAACGTCGTACAGTCTGTTTCGAGTTTCGATTTCCCGAAGGATTGTATATTTAGAATACTTATCTACTGTTACAAGGAAAGTATACTTGTCGTTGAAGTATATGTCCATATGAATGTGTGTTCCCACATGTGTTGGTATTTCTGAATTATTCAGAGGTTCTCTGATAGGTTTTCTTTCATATTTTCCAAATAGACATGCTATGCATTTTCTGTTGAAACTCTTTGCTTGTTTATTTAGATCGGGCCAGTAATATTTCTCTGAGATTTCTTGTATATTGTTACGTAACCCTCGGTGTGCTCTTTCGTGAGTTACCCTTACAAGTTTTAGTTGTTCCTCCAAATTTGTCACGTCTTGAAGTTTTCTTGGTGTGAATATAAATCTTACTAGTGGGAATTCTTTTTTTATGTTTTCACCATATTTGTATATGTTTTCAAATTTCGTATGCAAAGCTACAATCTTTTGGGGTTGTATAACTTCTTTCATCTGCCTTAGTAAAGAGTCTTTGTCCTTAAACTTTATTATGAGTCTTATTTTGTTACTAAAATAGATTTGTGTTTCGATATTATTTGTTATATCTTCAATAAGTTCGAACTGTGCAGTGTATGCATTAAAAGGCTGATTCACGGTTTTTATTATATCATTAGAAGAACTTTCAGCTGAATGTGCTGTTTCTATGGTAGAAGCATTTATGCGTTGACGTGATAATGCGTCAGCTACAAGATTTAGGTTTCCTGGTTTATAAACTAATTTTGCTCCAAAGTCTTCAATGATTCCCTTCCAACGTTTCAGCTTTGTGTTGGGATTTTTTTCTGATACAGAATATATAAGGCTCTGGTGATCGGTATATATGGTTAAGTCTGCTATACCATATATGTAGTTTCTGAGTTTTTGTAAGGACCATATGATCGCTAATAGCTCTTTCTCGTTTGTGCTATAGTTCTCTTCTGTCTTACTCAGTGTTCTTGACAAGAAGTGTATAGGTTGCTTATTCTGACTTAGTACGGCTCCAATAGCTATGTTGGATGCATCAGTAGTAAGCTCGAATGGTTTACTATAATCCGGTTGAAAAAGTTCGACTTGTTCTTTCAAATAATTTTTTAAAATTCTAATCGCTTCTAATGCTGAATCATTCAGATTTAACTTAATATTTTTACTTTGTTTTTTGTTTACTTTACCGTTATCTCCTCGTAAATATAATGTCAGGGGCTTGGCTATGCTTGCGTATCCTTTTATAAACTTACGATAGTAACCTGTAAGACCTAAAAATCCTCTCAAATCCTTTACCGTTTGTGGGACTGGAAAATTTTCTATAGCTGCTATTTTCTCAGGGTTCGTAGTGATTCTACCATGTCTGATTATGTGACCTAAGTATTCTACTTCTTCTTGAAAAAACTTACTTTTCTCATCAGATATTTTTAATGTGGCTTTATTGAGTACGTCGAATACTTGACTTATGTGCTGTATATGTTCTTCCTCAGATGAGGAATATATCAATACGTCATCAATGTAAACGTGTACGAATTTACCTACAAAGTCTCTCAAAATGTCGTCCACGCATCTCTGAAATATGCTTGGTGCATTTTTGAGCCCGAAAGGCATTCGTTTAAAATGATATTTTGCGCCATTTATAGCAAAAGCTGTTTTTTCTTTATCATCTGTTTTGATTTTAATTTGGTGGAAACCTGACTCCAAATCTAATGTTGTAAAGTACTTGGCTTTACCTAAATTTTGAATTGTCATGTTGACATCCGGAATGGGGTATCTGTCTGTTACAGTGTGAACGTTAAGTTTTTGGAAATCAACAACCATGCGCCGTTTTGGTTTTCCTTTTTCGTCCAAACCTTTTTTAGGTACTGTCCATATGGGACTGTTATAAGGACTATGGCTTTTTTCTATTATATCGTCATGTAAGAGTTTCTGTATTTCTTTGTTTACGAATTCGTTATCTGCTATGGGATATGGATATTGTTTAACATAAACCGGATTATCATTGGTCGTCCTAATGCTTGCTTCTATAGTATCTGTAAAGGGTAACGGTCCTATGCTGTTATTAATCTTCATCAGTCTATCTATGTCTGCTTTATAAATATTATTTTCCCCAATTATGTAATTAATTTTCTGAATAGATTCGACACTGCTTATGGTAGTTAGAGTCATATTACTGAAATTTATTTCCGCGTTTAGAACTTTAAGTCCTTCATATCCTAATATCATATCAAAAGACTGAATATCCTCTAATTCAAAAAATGTTATATTTTTCTTTAATATCCTAACTACTTTCTTTGTATCTACCATAGAATAACCATGCATTGTTTTTATTTTTATAGGTTTAATTTTAATTTTTTCGCTAGAATCGCATTTTCTATTAATGTAATTATGGGTTGCACCAGTATCAATAAGAATTTTATAAATTTCCTTAGAAATAGTACTAGTTAAATTTAAGCAGGGCAACCCGTCTACTAGTTTAAATGATCTATTCTTATGTTATTATTTACCATACATTCCGTTTCATCTGCTTCTGCATATGTACTGCTGACATCGTCTCTGCGTTGTTGTCGGGAGTTATTTACTCTCTGCTGCTTGAAGTTCTGCTGATAAGATCGTTGCGGTCTGTTGTGTGTGTTGAAACTCCCGCTGTGTTCACGTTTCGCTGGTGGATTATATACATCGGGTTTGTATTGATTCCAATTTTGTCGCTGTGCATGTACAATTTGTCTCGAGTTTATCTCCATCGGCTGTGGTCCTTGATTGTGTTGCTGCATATTATCGTATTGCTTCTGGGGTTGATAATTCGTTGTTTGGCTCGAATAATTTGGTCTTCTTTCGTTTCTGCGTTCATGTGGCATATTTTTGTGGTGCTTATCTTGAGTGAGATGTAAATGCCTGTGCACATTATCATGTTCTATTCTGCGAGCAATTGCGAATGCGTGTTCTAGATCATTTATTGTAGCTGAATATAATGATCCTCTTGTAAAGTTGTCACTCATACCATCAATGAATATACGAACTGCGTCGTCGTTAGCATTTTTAATTAGTCTGTCGATTATATTCGGCGGATCACCTGACATAGTGATTTTTGATATTATTAAATTGAGATTTTTATTTATCTCGTCGTGGTATTCAGACAGTGTGCTTCTTTTTTGCGTGATGGCTTTCATCATGTCTTGTAGCACGTATAGAGGTTCTTGATTAGAGTACGTATAATCTAATCTGTTACGTATCGCCTCAAAATTAAAAATTGTGTTATAATTAGTTAACACATTCGCGGCTGCACCCTGTATTTTACTTTTCACTATAGTCAATGCTGCTGCGTACTTACTGTGTGTTTTGAAGTTTTTAATGCTGTCCATTAATCTGGATGCTTCTTCGCGCCACGACCGATAATTTGATTGATCGCCGTTGAAAATAGGTAGGCTTTTAAATGCGTCTAACTGTATTTCACTACCATCTGTATATGTGGTTCTTATTTCCTCTAGCACAGGTATGTTTGGTACTATGCCTAATCCAGATTTTACTTCATTTAGTTTTGTTTCTAAATTAGTGTTTATTTGATTTTGGTTAGTTATTATTGCTGCTAACCTTGCATTCTCTGTGCGTGTGTGCTCTAGGGTTTGTGTTACTGTGTTGCTCCTGGTTTCTAAAGCTTCTAATCTTGCCATTAATACTGCGAGTTGTTCCATTTTGAACTCGTGTCTGTTGTCGTCGAATTTGTGTGTTTTTTTTCCTCCACATATACACTTTCACTGAATTGCTTTGCTGCTTCGTACGAAGAAGCTATATTTGTACCTGCTATGCTAGGTAATTCTTGTAACCGGTAACGCGAGTGTTCTGTTTATACTAGATTTCACTACTTGTTCCCGAGGTCCGCTCGATTGAAGTTAAAAAGTATATTTAACCTCCTGGCAGGATCGCCAATTAAAACACTTGTTTCTTACTTTTAAAATTAAACAATATTTATTTGGAACTATGTCCTTTATTATTGAAATACTTTTTACTAATTCTAAAAGGAGCTTAAGGCTACTATGTAGTTACAATAAGACTATTGATAAATTCATCATACAGTCGTATTTATATACTTTTCTTATCTATCTACAAGGAGACCCAAGCGTACAATCGTCTTGCTTGATAATGAAGAAGAGATAATATTCCAACATTGTATACAAACGATATTATCTCTTTTACATATGTTATCATTGTAGCGTTGTGTGCAAGACTGTACTAGAGACTAAAGATATCATTGAATACAAATAATGTTATCTTTTTTCTCAATATGTCTTGCTATGGATACTTAACTCGCGCCATTTAAGTCGAGGTCTTCCTCAACTGCGTCAGAGTTCTGTGAGGGAATCGAAGACTCTGCGAGCCGAAGTATTGGTGTCCATTCATTCTAAACGTCCTATCCATCTTAAACGTCCAATGCTGAGTATTTTGACCAGGGGCATGTCGCTGTATAGCTCGTGTAGTTCTTGGTTGAATCTTCGTCTCCATAGCCCGTCAACGCAAACGGGACCGAAGATTTTTCGAAGAATTTTCCTCTCAAATCGACCAAGGATTTCTTCATCTGCGTTTGAGACGGTCCATGCTTCAGCGCCGCAGAGCAGGACTTGGATGATAAGGATCTTATAAAGGATGTCCTTAGTAGTAGTTCTTAGCCCGAAGAAAGACCGGAGCAGCGATAAATCTCCATCGTCATCTTACACAGACGGACGAGTTTGGGCGGTATACCAAAACTAGACATGGCTCTGAATAGTTGTTCTATATAAATGCTGATGGTGGTGTTGTAGAACGAGGGTAGACTCTGATTGGCTTTAACTTGGCCATGCCCAGTGGTTGTAACTCTGACTACACATCAAGTGCTTATTTTTTTACCTCCAAGTTGTAACCATCGGGTACTGGTCTCATCCATCCGGATTTGACTTGCTAAGCGATAAGCGCGAGTGTTGATAACACGACGAAAAACAGCAACACTATAAACAGCTAGGTCAGAATGGCACGGAATGAATACCCGGCGTGCTGTCCCTGGCGAACCTACACAAGCTGCTTCCACATATTCGGACAACAGGTTGTCTAGGAATTTCAAGGGCTAGTCAGGCCCCTTGAACAGAGCTGGTGGAGGATGAACCGAATGCCAACGGCAGCACTCAATCCCGTAGTGGATACTGATGGCCCCGTGTCCTAGGGGTGTCTAATAAACTGGAACTGGCCCTCCAGGTTGGTGGTTATGCTATGGGTTAACTATCCACCCATTTAAAGAACCATTGTTACGAGCTACCAATAGCCTCGAAAAGGACTGATTTTATTGTTGACGACACGGCTAAGAGAAAAAAAGGACAACAACGTTCGTATCTGCACCTGGAATGTGAGAACATTAAACAGGAGATGTGTAAGCGAACAACCAGCGGAACCACTAAACTGCTACAAAGCAGATATTACTACCATCCAGGAAATACGATGGAATGGGCCGGGCAAAAAGAGGTTTGAAGAAAAGACACCTTTAGCAGCATTGTCGGAAAACATTGCCTACACTACAACACGTCTGGTAACGGACTTAGGCTAATTGATTTCGCTACGGAACGAAATGCCACTATAGCCAGCACACGGCTTCCTCACCTCGATATCCATAAGGGGGCATGGCGGTCTCCAGATCAACGAACGGTTAACCAAATTGATCACATTGCGATAGAGAAGATGCACGCATCCAGTATTTTGGATGTCCGAACATTCCGAGGAGCTAATATCGACTCGGACCACTACCTTTTTGCACCCAAGGTTAGAATGCGAATATCCACTACGCCAAAACAATGCAGAAATACTGTGAAAAAATTTATGTCGCAAGACTGCAATCGCAATAGACCGCCATGACCTTCGCGCAACGCGTATACCTAAACCTCTCGATCAATAGAATAGATGGTGGGTATCGATTTGGACTTCTTGGGTTTTTTCCAGGATCTGCCGAAGTGTGAAGATTTGATCGGTTGTGGATTTTCCTAGCCTAAAACCACACTGATAAGGGCTGATCAGGTTATTGGTAAACGGTTTCAGGCATTCACATATTACGGCAGATAGGATCTTGTAGGCGATGTTGAGGTATGCCTCTGCATTTGGCGCAGTTAAGGGGGCTTACTGTTTTGTGGATCGGGCAAACGATGCTCAGGTTCCATTTTCCAGGCATACTTTCTTCCGACCAGATTCATGAGTTGGTGGATGTTACTTACCAAGTCATCTCCGCCGGCTTTATAAGGCTCGGCGGGAAGGCCGTCATTTCCGGCAGCCTTATTAAGCTTCAGTATAGATATAGGTTGGGTGGTTGCCACTTTTCGCTTTCGTTACCAATATTGAATGGTTCGTTCTGCCTGACAGCGAAATGTTGGTCGTAATAGCCGTTTAACAGTCTGCAGAAGTGGTTCTTCCATATATTCAGCATCGACTGTGTCTCAAATACGATATTTCCTTCTTCATCTCGACAAGATACTGTTCAAGCCTTGTATCCTTGGCTTTGACGTTTTACACTTTGGTAAAACATGCGAACATCGTTCCTTTTACTTCGCGCGCTGTTGCTCTTTTTTCTTCTTTCTGAAAAACCGGTGTTCTTTCCTTCTTCTCTGCCTATAGAGCTCAGCGACAGCGTAGTCTTCACCTGCAGCTTAGCCTTGTAGGCCTTGTTCTTGGGTGCTAGCATCTGTCGGCATTCCTCATCAAACCAAGGGTTTCTTGCTGGTGGGCGCGAGAAACCTAGCACGTAAGTTGCGGCTGATCTAATGGCTTGTTGGCATCGTTGCCATTGTTCTTCGACATTCGATGCAGGTGGTATGGTGTTAATCGAGAGGTTGCGCGATTGTAGTCTATCGACATAAAATTTTTCCACAGTATTTCTGGATTGTTATGGCGTGGTGGATATCTGCATTCTTACCTTCGTTGCTACAAGGAAGTGGTCCGAGTCGATGTTACCTTTTTTTTTAATTAGCACGCGCTTAAGAGTTTATGAATACCTTTATAGTGTTTGGACACAGCGCGGGCATTAGGGAAATTAAGGAGAAGGAAAGAGGAGATATCGATGTGCATTGGTTTTAAAGTTTGGTAAATTGTGAAGGGGGAGTAAAGTCTAAGTTTGGTAAATCATTCCACATTCTTGTTGTTCGGTTGAGGAATGAATCTCTTTATTTCATAGTACGTCCAAAAGCAGGCTTGAGGGTGAATTGATTAGCGTTCATGGCATGGCGAGTATTACGGTTGAATGTTTGAAGGGGCAGAATTCAGCTGGTTATTTCGATTGAGCATTTCCTGTTAAAATAGCGGTTAAAAAGTGTTAGGCATGAGATACTCCTACGATGCTCAAGCGAGACTATGGATTCGCTACGGTCGGATCTCCTATCAGTTTTATCGCATGGTTTTGGATCCTATCTAGTAGGTGCAATGGTGTTTTTGCTGCACCTGACCAGATGTGGGCATTGAACTCAAGTTTGGGGCATATATACGCTTTATGTATTGAGTCCAGATCAGTAGGGGTGAAATACTTTTTGCATCGATTAAGGAAACCTTGACATTTTGCTGCGTTTGTAGCGATTTCGAATACGTGGTCAGTCCAACGAAGGTAGTTACTAACACACATACCGAGCATGGGAAGTTTTTCGGTTTCGGCGATGCAAGTGCCACTGATGGATAATGGCTGTAAATTTGGATTCGCTTAGATGACAGAAGACAGCATTGTGTTTTGGAAGCATTAAATTCCACTCTGTTGGATTTACCCCATATGCTGTTAAGATCGGAATTTAATGAGCTTAACATATTTTGCCGTTTCTGTTCCACATCCGAAGGTGAAGGGCGTGGATTAGAGAATGAATATGAAAAGCTAAGAATGCTGTCTTCAGTAAAGGAATGGATTGGATTGGATAAGAAGTTGTAGACAAGAGATCATTAGTAAAATGAGAAAGAGTGAACGTTTAGAGAGATAGTTTCTAATCCATAGAAGAAGACTTTAGTCGATTCCAAAAGCACGCATTTTTGACAAAAGAACTTGATGCCAAACCCTGTCAAATGCCTTTGAAATATTAAGTGCAACGATCTTGTTTTCGCCACTGAGGTGAATAGATTGATTCCATTTTTCGGTGAGATATGTCATCAAATCACCAGTGGACCTGTTGCAACGAAAACCGTATTGTCGGTCATTTAGGAGTTAGGAGTGATTCAAGATATTCCATAAGCTGACGGTTAATTAGCGTTTCCATGACCTTAGAAAGAAGGGACGTAAGTGCAATTGGTCAGTAGTTGGAGAGAGAAGAAGATTCGCCTTTTTTTGGGACGGACTGGAAAATGCTGTTTTCCATCTACTCGGGAAGAGTCCTGATGAATAGGACAGATAGAAAAGCTTACGCAGCGTGGAAGAACACCTCTTGAGAATTATTGGGGAGACACCATCTGGACCAGACGATTTGTGAATGTTGAGATCTAAAAATACTCTTGGGACTGTACGAGTACGGAAGTGGATTGGTCCCATTGAATGTTCTACATTCTCAAGTACAGGCTGCAAAATGGGCAGCAAGCAGATTGGATTTGCCTATGGAGGTGACAGCTGGAATGTCATTGTAAATGAGCGTTGGGATAGAACATGAGATCGAATTATTAATGTTTTTGACAAACTGCCAAAAGTGTTTACTACCTTTGGGACATAGAAGAATTGCATTACAATCGTTTCTGGCTCGTTTGAACTTAGATCGGTTTTCCTCAGTATGATTTGTCTTATATAACCGAAAACATAACTCTTTCAACCTAACAGCCTCTTTGCAGCTCGAGTCATACCACCCATTTGCCTTAGGTTTGATACTCTTTACCCGGTGAGGGGGATAAAGGATTTCATACCCAGGAGAATGGTGTTCGTTATTGCATCGGCAGTTGCATCCACGTTATAATCGAGGAAGCATAACGACCAGTTAAAATTCTTAAAGAAAACATTAAGAGCTTCCCAGTTGGCTTGCTCGTATTGCCATAAGGTTCGTTTTCGAATTTGTTCTTTAACTACGTGATTGTAGTACGAGAAATAAGCCGATACGATATAGTGGTCTGACGAGCCTAGAGGTGATAGCACATTGAGAGTGTATTTATTAGAATGAGAGGTCAGAAACATAAATAATATAAGCTTCTATAAATAAAACAGTAGTGGATTATTTGCCTACGGACATTGAATTTCAGCCATATAAAATTAAATTGCGGATTGGAACATTGGCCGTATTGTTGTTGAATTTGGTAGGCTACACCACAACGAATGTAAACGGCGAAGAGAAGAAGTTATCTCCAGGTAAACTTAGCTCTGAAATTTCTGAATTAGCGCCCACCTGTGTTTCACAAAGTGCCAAAAAAACTGGTTTGTATTTGGATATGTAAACCTATGCCGAAAAGAGATTTGTTCTTAACCCACGAATATTACTTACATTTACTCTAAATTCCTATCCATTATAATTTACAAATATAAAAAAACACAACTCCGACGCCAACTAAGCAGAGCCGTGAAGTGAGAGCCGTGAAGTGAATATAATATAATCACTCACGACCCGCTATTCGCCTGATGATAATGCAAGTGCACGTATGATACAAAAATCATACGGCACATGCATTAGTACAGACAATTGCGAGCGAGACGGAATGGGTCTAGTTGGATTACCACACGCTGTGTGCTATTGCTGTTGTTATACTATGACACTTTCTTCCACTTCACAAAGCACATTCACTGAAAAATATTATTTTCATTATTTCGCGCGCGGAAGAACTTAATATATCGGGTTATTCAACAGGGACGCTACAAAAGTTGAGCGACAGGGACAGCAAACGACGCCATATTTCTTGCCGCTCTTTTGACATTTCTCTTCAGTAAGGTTTGCCATTTCATGATGGAAAGATATGCGATCCAACAACGAGTCGAATTTATTAAAATTTACAACCGAAATTCATAGTTAGTGGCCTTAACGTTAACAGTGCTACGTCAAATTGATGGTCGTCATAATCGTCCTAGCAGATCAACAATTGAGCGTCTAGTGGAAAAATGTGAATCTACAGGCACAGTACAAAATGTTCCCGTGTCAGTGAGACAAAGAAGTGCCCGTCCCGTAGTGTCGAGAATATTGCTGCCGCTGAAGCTTCAGTTGAAGAAAGCCCAAATGTGTCTCTCACACGTCGTTCTCAAGCGTTGGGCATCTCTGTGACGTCGTTGTGGCGAATTTTGCGAAAAGATCTTGGCCTACATCCTTACAAGATTAAATTGACGCAAGAACTGAAGCCGCTTGACCACTAAAAGCGTCGTATGTTCCTGAATTGGGCTTAGCAACAACTTGAAAATGATTCGGATTTTCATCGAAAAATCATCTTCAGCGATGAGGCTCATTTCTGGCTGAATGGAATAAACAAAATATGCGGTATTGTTCAGGCAGCAATCCACACGTACTCCATGAGTCATCATTGCATGTGGTTTATGGGCCGGCGGCGTCACTGGGCCGTACTTCTTCCGTGATGATCAAGACCGGCACGTTACTGTGAATGGGAATCGCTACCGTTCAATGATAACCGATAATTTTTGGGCCCAATTAGATGATATGGACTTGGAGGACATGTGGTTCCAACAGGACGGCGCCACAATCCACACAGCGAATGCCACAATCAATTTATTGGAAACCAAGTTTGTAGCTTGGCCGCCTCGGTCGTGCGATTTGACGCCGTTAGACTATTTCCTGTGAGGCTACGTCAAGTCTATGGCCCATGCTAACAAGCCAGCGACGATTGATAAACTTCGTACGAATATCGAACGCGAAATTGCAGCAGTATCGGCCGATTTATGCTTGAAAACCGCCGAAAATTGGGTTCAGCGTCTGGACTTCTGCAAGTGTGCCGTGGTGGCAATGCAAAAGAAATCGAGTTCCATACATAATGGCATCGAACGTGCTTTCGCTTTTATTTAAAAAGCTTTTGTAGCGCTCTTAATGAAAAACCAATCATATGGCGGAGCGATAAAATAGGGCGTGTGGCCTAGACGAAGAGCGAATCGGTCTCGGAATGTTCGGACACCAAAAATACTGGATGCGTGCCTCTTGTCTATCGCAATATGATCAATTTGGTTGACCGTTCGTTGATCTGGAGACCGCCATGTTCCCTTATGGATATCGAGCTGAGGAAACCATGTGCTGGCTATAGTGGAATTCCGTTCCGTTGCGAAGTCAATTAGCCTAAGTCCGTTACCAGACGAGTTGTCGTGTAGGCTATGTTTTCTGACAATACTGCTAAGGATGTCTTTTCTTTCTACATTTGCGTTAAAATCACCTAGCACGATTTCAATATCGTACTTCGGTAGTCGCTCATAGGTTTTGTCAAGGAGCTCATAGAAGCAATCCTTAGCTATATCATATTTTCTGAGCACTTATACAACATAAACATCCTGCTTCCTTAAATACTATTATGAATCGCTATTAAACATCCTTAAGATGTAAAAAATATGTTTTCATCTCCGATTCATGTAGAACCTCAAATATTTACCAGAATCATGGCTGTCAAGTCAGTCTTTCATGCTTCAAATTAAGATACGGGGCGGACGATACTTCTTGATACTGGTTAATCATTTAGTCCAGGCAGCAAGTTTCGGTCGTCCTTGCCGGTTGGAACCTGAAAGCTTCAATTTAATGGTTATCTATATTGGGGAAGTATTGTGCGAAGTTTTTACATCATTCATTCCAAGTCCACATCTTGGTACTGTTCATGTTGATCGCGGTTGTATTTTATCAATAGGTAAAAGAAAATTTCACTAGTTCCCTTCCAACAAATTTCCCAAAATTTTGACAGGTACACCAGTTTGTCTTTTGAAGTTAATCTTCTATGAGCTCGTCGGCATTAATACAAACTTACATGAAACGAAGTCTAGACACCAAAATTCATTGTTAGGGGAAGGCTAGTGTGGTGGGACAACGGCAGGAAATCACTCAGTGAGTGCAAAACATGCACATCAAAAACTTGCATGGGTAGGGAGGGCAAGCGCGAATAGAACAAATGTGCGACGAGCACGATAAACAACATGCACAAGCGTAAGCATAAAAAGCTCTCTGTAGAAAATGTTCTTGGTTAGTGAAGACGACATATGTGTTTTGTGTCATTGTTTGTATTTCTTTTGATCAGTTGTGAAGCAATATGTAATGGGACATTTCAGAGCAGTGTGTGCGACATTTGTATTGCCTCATGTGTCAGGTGCTCATAAGATCAGTATCTAGTTTATTTGTTTTTTTGATGAAGAAGGACTTCAGTTATTTCTAAACGTGTATGTGTAAAGTTTCAGTTCAATTTGGTAGACTTCACGACCTTTTTTTTTTGTTTCTGGTCATATTCACATGTATATAAGGTCAATCCGTCACCTTTTGGGAATAAGGATCAAACATTGTGTGAAGAATTTTTCACTTCAAAATGCATAATTATTTCTCTGATTTACTGATTTTGACTAGCACTTGTCTTTTTAAAGTAGGACTTCCGGTTGAGCAATTATTTGAAACTTCTGGTTAGGAGTTCTGATAGCATCCATTGACTTCTTGTTTCTCCGCTAAGGTCTAATTCGTTTAGTTTTGACTCAAAGGGTGGATAAAATCTTTATCTACCTCAAAGTTATTACTAAAAAAAGATACAATATGTCCAAAGCTCTGGGTGCACTGGATGGGCTCAGTGGCGCAATGGTCCAGTCATGAACTACCGCGCAGAAAGCCCAGGTGGCAGTCGTGGCAACCAACACGTAATTGGTTTTTCGCTGACCCTCCTCTCACGATTATCGGACAATTTACAAAGTCGTCTCAAACTGCACTGCCAAGAAAATAATTATCTCCGCTCAGCTGTTCGGATTCGGCATAAAACAGAAAGTCCCGCCATCGTGCGTGTTTACAAACCTTAGCATATTTAATTTTGTAAGAAAAGCTATGTCCTGTGTAGGTACTACCGAACCTATTGAACCATTGCCCCACATCGAAATCGGTTCTTCATAATGTGCAGCCTTTTGTGTATGTAGCTGTTATAAATTTTGCATCGTTTTCTTTTTTGGACTAGTGGTCCTGTCTGAATCTAGTTGGTGTATTAGGGGATTCGATATCTTCGGTTGATGCCTCTTTCATAGCTATTTATTTTCAAAAGTAGTAGGGAACTTGCACTGCCCACAGAAACAAACATATGAAGGCCAGTTTCAGTTTATTAGATACCCCTATACACTAGGCCATCAGGGATTCATTTAAAATATGAATTTCATTTAACTCCAAGTTTCACTCATCAGTCTCTCGTATGCATAGAAATGCAAGTCAACCATTCAGCGTTATCACAAAGCTATTATCACATATCAGCAGTCTACGAACTCCACAAAACAGTTTGTCAGGATTTTCTATACCTAAAAAAACCATTTCTGTTAAATGTTTTGAGTTATTAATGATATGGTCCATCAACAAAACGTGATAAAAGGTTCGCCAGTATTGGTACTTGTGTCATGTAGGTTTCATTTCTGTGCTATTTTCATACACTTTAGCAGATTTGATTTGATTTATATTGTCACTCATCGCACTTCTTCTAGAGAGTGGAAAGCAATTTAAATGTAATCCTATTTCTGTTGAATGTCAGCTTTCACTTATGAGAGTCGTGAAACCCACCTGCTTCTTGAATCTTAATTTATCTGTGTACGTAGGTGGTATTTTTTTTTGTGTGTTATCATTTAATTTTTTTCACAAAGAAAATTGCTTTTATCAGATCTGAGTGAGGGGAAGTTTATTGATCTTTGCCTAAGTGTTTACTGGACACTTTGTAAGCGAATCTACTATTTTTAAACGGTTTGTATGTTTGTTTATGTATGTGGTACGACTGAACTTATTATTACATTGAGGTGAAGTCTTTCAAAAGTGCACCATTCACCTATGATCTTCAAAGCAATTTGAGCCTAAACTCATATACTTCTCCAATTAGCCCGGTCTCCTAGCTAAGAGTCTAAAGTTGCCCATTTTAAACAGATTTAGATCCTCTTCTAATATTGAGCGCCAATAAGAATCGACGACTCTGCATATCCTAGCCATCTTAACATCCGATGCCGAGGTTTTTGACCAGGTCTATATCTTTGTTCAAAATATAATGTTCTTGGTTTAATCAGAGCCCCTAAATATATTGTGTCCGCCGGGAAGGTATACTACTTTGTTTTGCCGCCATTTTGGTAAACATTAGTCTTGACGGTTTATATTTGGCAGTAGTGGTACGTAACACGTGGCAAATTTATTATGGAAAAATATTCGATAAACCAACGTGTTTTAATCGTTAAAACATTTTATCAAAATCAATCATCGATTACTGTGACGATGAGAAAGTTACGTGAAATTTTTGGGAGAAATAATGTGCCAACAAAACGCACTATTTATCGTGTAGTGAATGATTGCGAAGAAAGAGGGTCTGTAGGTGATAGGCCCAAGCATGGACCACAACGTACTCCAAGATAGGCTGAAAAGATTACTGCTTACTGCGACGCACGCCGTGCTCAGGAGCTTGGTCTTCAAAGAACAATTTTGCCAACAATTTTGCACAAGGATTTGCATTTGCTTCCATTTAAGATTCCGTTGACACAAGAGCTTCTTCCACAAGCCCAGCTAGCCAATGCCAACCCCGATTTTCATGAAAAATTCATAGTGTGTGACGAGGCACATTTTTATTTGAATAGATATATGAATTAACAGAATAATCGGTTCTGGCCAATGGAGCTTGGTCTTCAAAGAACAATTTTGCCAACAATTTTGCACAAGGATTTGCATTTGCTTCCATTTAAGATTCCGTTGACACAAGAGCTTCTTCCACAAGCCCAGCTAGCCAATGCCAACCCCGATTTTCATGAAAAATTCATAGTGTGTGACGAGGCACATTTTTATTTGAATAGATATATGAATTAACAGAATAATCGGTTCTGGGCAATGGAAAACCCTCGAATTATTCATCAGTCACCTTTGCATCCATTAAAAGTTACAGTCTGGTGTGCTATTTGGTCAGGAGGAATCATTGGACCTTACTTCTTTGAAAATGAAAACGGCGTAACGGTAACTGTGAATGGGGAGCGATATCGTGATATGATTGAAAACTTTTTAACACCACAGCCGCGTGCGTTGGGTTTGACCAAAATGTGGTATCAACAAGACAGTGCCACATCGCATTCAGCCAGGATTACAATTAAATTACTGCGAGACCTCTTTCCACAACAAGTTATTTCAAGATATGGTGAATTTGATTGGCCTCCACGGTCGCCTGATTTGACTGATGTGGACTTCTTTTTGTTGGGATATCTGAAAAGCAAATTTTATGCAAACAAACCAGAAACGCTTGAGCAACGGAAGTATATTTACAAAGTGAAGTAGTGAATAAGTGGCAAGTTAGCAAAACAATATTTATCGTCCACGTGGAGTAGTGGTGCTATCACCTGACTCAGGAGTGGGAGTCGTGGGTTTGAGTCCAACCAGACCCAAGTACTTTTAAATTTGTTCCAATTTATCCGGTGAAGAAAACAAGCAAAGAAGAGTGTTTCGGCCGAATTACCGGCTATGGAAACCGGTGCGGCGAATGAAGTCCCGCAAGAGGGGGGGAAACAGGTCGCCGACAAACAAACGGCAGAAGCTGGCGATGCCTGCATCGCCATCAACAGCAACAACATCATCGGCATCTGCGACGGCAGGTATGCCAACAAAGTAGGTTCCAGCGACAACGAAACAGGCTGCACCAACAACAACAGCAGCAGCAGAAAGTGCAACGGCAACAACCCAAATGGGGAGGCGGAGGAAGCTTAATCCCGTACCTAATCTCAACATGCGGCGATGTATGCATGTAGCGGAAAATACACCGCTGCCAACAACAATGGAAGAAGAGGAGGAGTGCAACTCCGACCTCGGTGAATCCGCGTTTGATGAAGGGGAACCCCGCTACGTTGGCGAGGGAAACCCATACAAAGAGCTCGCAGAGGTTGACGAAGCGCAGGCTGCTGTGAATGATGAGGAGGCCAAGTTGAGCATCCTCATCGCAGAGTTAACGGCTAAACTCGAAAAAATGCGAGAGGCCAGACAAAAAGATGCCCTCGTGGAAAAAGAAAGGAGGCAGAAGCAGAGACAACAAATCGAGTTGAAAGCGAAGCCAATGCTTCAGCAGAATAAACTGCAACCAATGCAGCAACGGTTTGCTATGAAAAACCAACAACATAATCAGAAGAAGCAACGACAACAGCAGCAACAACAGCAGCACCAACAAATGCAGCAACAACAACAACAGCCGCAACAACACCAGCAGCAAAGACAACAGAAGCAGCAGATGCAACCCCCAAAGGAAAAGAGGGAAGAAGTACCCCCATCAACGTAAGTTACCTTAGTACTAGTGATAGTATAAAATTGTGTAAGAGATACATAAGGATTTCGCGGTCAAGCATATCTCGGCCCAAAAACATAAGATTGTATGTAACAGTATTGAGGACTACAAAAAAGTCCGCAAAGCACTGGAGGGGGTTAAGGCAGAGTACTTCACGTACACGCCCAAAACCGAAAAATTTAAAACGATGATTCTTAAGGGAATCGATCCCGCCGCTGTTGATGCGGAGGAGCTCTTAAACGAGCTCAAGTGTTTTGATAGCGACGACCTTAAGTTCGTCGGTGTAAAGCCGTTTTCCACGGTCGAAGGTTACCATTTTTCCTCGTACAACTAACCCCCAATAGCAAAATCGATAGTCTACGCAGAATCAATCGCGTATACTATCATGCTGTAAAATGGGATAAATTAAAAAGGACAGATCGCATATTGCAATGTATGCGCTGTCAGAGGTTCGGGCATGCCGCTTCTAACTGCAACATGCAGATTAGATGTGTTAAGTGCGACGAGAACCACATTTTACCTGAAGCCGATTTGGATATGAAGAAGTTCTTGCTGTCATTAGATAGCAAGATCGATCAGCTAGAATAGATCATATCTATTCGATGTTTGCCGTGTCTAGCGCGCCATGAATATGATGAGTACGCTGGATGAGGTTAACTTTAGGATCCTAGCTGTGAATGTTAATTCATTAGTCAGGGTCGAGAGAAGAACCGTCCTAACAAACCTGTTGAAAAACCAACTCCCGGATGTAGTTTTGGTCAGCGAAACTAAGCTAAACCAGAAACACAAATTGGGATACAGCAACTACCATGTAGTGAGAAGAGACCGACCCCACTCCTCCCAAGGGGGTGGGGTCGCTGTCTTATTACGCAAAGGCTTACGCCATAACATTATATATAGCGGGGATGTACTTAGGTTCCAGGTGTTGGAAGCATGCATCGTATGCATTCCTCTCCATAGTCGGAGGAGAATGTATGTGGTGTCGCTTTATGCACCTGAAGCAACTCAACAAACTCAATTTATAGCAGAGTTCGAGACACTTTTTCGTTGCCTACAGCTTCAATCGGCTGATAATTATTACTTTTTGGCCGATGATCTTAACGCTAAGCACGCGGCTTGGGGAAATGCAATCTCGAACACTAGAGGTCGACTGCTTCAAAATTGGAGGGAGCAAAATATGATTGAGTACAAACTTAGTTTGTACGCGACGGATATCCCGTCTTTCCCGAGAGGAAATTCTTTTCTGGACTTAGCCATTATGGACAATTGACTAGAACTGACAAATAACGAACACGCGCGGAACTGTGTACGAGCATTCGACTACGATGACAGTGACCACCTCGGACTTGATGCCGTATTCAGGATCCCAAACGAGCAAACTCAACTGGAGGAGTTCGACCAAGTGCGTTCTTTCGACTATCGAAAGACGAACTGGCCGCGCTTCACCAGAGTCGTAAAGCGAGAATTACGTTTGAGCGAAATCATCCATCCAACAAACAGAAACCTGACAAACGACGAAATTGACCAAAATTTATTAAAAATGAATGAGGTCATCACAAGGTCAATGAACCTAGCTATGCCTGAGGTAACTAGTTCTGACGACCAGACGGAGAAGTATCGAACGCCAACAATCGATGCACTCCACAAACACAAATGTAGGTTGGTCTCCAGGCTTAAACGGCTGCAGAGACAATTTACGGACAGACGAGACCCGGAGATTCGGACATTGAAGTCATTGATCAAATACCTTATACGGCTAATATCGGAAAATTATAGAAAATCTGTAAGTTTGTACTGGGGCAAGAAAATTCTGGCTATAAAAACCAGTAGCCCGAATATGTTGCCGCAAATAAATAAAATATTCAGCCGAAAAGATCAGAATGACATTCCATGTGTCCGAATTTCCCAAACGACAGAGAACAGACAGACGCTCACGACTGTTGGTATAAGTCCGGAAAGTGTAGACTCGAACGACGGATTTTTCACGATCGAAGATCCTCAGGAGAAGGCGAATTTGATAGGCGCTATCTTCGAGACCGTGTATACGGTGAACAGTCCTGTTCGCCCAAATCGCGATATGAGAGAGGAGAGAGCCTTTCTGAATCACTTTTATCTACGTACCGAACTCCAAGCTTGGCAATCTGAGAATAACGGTTTTACCGTATTCAATGACGAAAACCCTTCAAATGGCATAGTCGCCAATAGCAAGATGCTGTTCGTTCAAAAAGATGAACTCCTGGACATCTTCATATCACTGAAAAATAAAAAGTCGGTTGACTTTGAGAAGGCCTTCGACACCGTATGGTTAGAGGGGCTTTTCTACAAGCTGACCAGACTGGGCATGCGTAAGCCCATGCTATATATGATTTATGAAATGCTTATGGGAAAGAAGTTCGTTGTCAAATGCGGCAACGTAACTTCGAGTAAAGTCTTTGAAATTAAAAACGGTTTACAACAGGGGGCGGTGAACTCCCCGATATTGTTTAACATTTATACAAGTGATCTTGTAGGTTCTCTCAGACACGCTATAGCGTACGCAGATGATTTAGTGGCGTACAGATCAGGTCCGAAAATCGAGGTCATCAACATACTTTTGCAACGTGACTTCGATCACATTAAGGGATATTGCGATGACTGGAAATTGAAGATCAATTTCCAAAAAACCGAAACAATTCTGTTTAGGACCCCACTGCATAGAGCTTCTTACGATACCAGAAAAAACTGGAAAAATTTGTGTATCATTGGTCAGCATGGACGGCCGTTAGCGGTGAGAAGTGAAGTCAAATACCTTGGCATCTGGCTTGATAAGTTTCTGTATTTTAACAAAAATGTGGATGCTTGTCTGGGCAGGGCTAAGGGGGCTTATGCTCTGACAAAGCGATTGGTTCAAAACAGTCAACTTGATTCAAGGGTGAAAGTCATTTGCTACATGGCCCTCATAAGGCCGATCATCGCTTACGGTTATCCTGTGTGGTTCAATGTATCACCATCCTACATGGAAAGGATACGGCTATTCGAGAGGCGTTGTCTCCGATCCTGCTTAGGGTTGTACCGAACACCAGACTCCGAGTACATAAAATACTATCGGAACGAGGTTCTATACAATGGGGCCCAGTTGAACAGAATTGACAATTTCCTAATTAAGGTGAATCGAACGCACGCTGCAAGGGCGATGGCTAGCGACAACAGCCTGATCTTCGGGGCTTATGAATGAAACATACATATATAGAGAGTGCGCTCATGTCTGGCTTTATTCCACCAGAGGCATTTATTTATATCGATTCGTTAGGGTTGGTACAAGACAGGAACGGTATCCCGGTTTTATACCACCGATACCTTGACGCGCGTAACAAACGGCTTATCCGCGACAATGCTCCGGAGCTCCTCCGCTCTAGCACGGCGGTATCGGATCGCGATAGGACCGAGGCCGAAAGGCAGCGCACCGAATTCTGGTGGCTACACGACGGAAGTGATTCAACACCCAGATTATAATTAAGTTTAAGTAGTTAAGTAATCTTAAGTAGTTAAGTAGTCTTAAGTAGTTAAGTAGTATTAAGTATTTAAGTAGTATTAAGTAGTCTTAAGTAGATTAAGTTTTTTTTATATAAAATTGTCGCTAATCAAAGTTTTTTAAATTTTTCTTTGAAATATAAATTTATTTTAAAATAAAAAAAAAAGGAAACTTGAAGCCGAAAGGCAAAATAAAAACTGTTAGATGTAAGCTTACAGCGCCCGCTAAGGGCCATAATTTAGTTTAAGTAAATATGTTATTGATAAGTTAGATTTAAGGTTTTTTGGCTAGTATTAAGTTGATATTTTAAGGAAATAAAAAATGAATTAAAAAAAAAAAAAAAAAAATGTGCTGTCTCAAACTATTTGCCTAAATTGAATAAAATTTAATTTGTATACTTTTATTACTATTTTCATGATTTGCACATTATTGGTTTTGGCCCAATTATCCCTTAACGGAATTTTAAATTTTGGCCAATTACGGAAAATCACTACTATTCACATGGACACCGATTCCTTTCAATTACGCAGTAAACGTTCATCATTAAGCAAAATAAGTATTATGGTGTTTTTTGGCCAAGTTAATGAAAACATCAAATAAACTCGCTGTAAAAGAGAAAGTTGCGTATAACCCAGTCGTAGACGCACCACTCGTTTTTTAGGATTTTGTAGAAAATGTTAGGCTTATATTTAGATAGTGGCGGGTTGTTTTCACTGCCGTCGCCAATATTTAATCATTCATTCAGCCTGACATTGGGATTCCACTAATTCTATATTATATGCATTGACTGTAACTCAGTTCCAGTTTCTTCAAGTTCATCTTGACAGGAATCTGTTCAGGACTTGTAGCCTTGGCAATTAACACTTTTTAAGAACTTACAAAAATCGTTCCTCGATTAATACCTCTATAATTTATCGATCGCTCGATTTTCTTGTTCTCTTTTATGAAAACTCGGTAATTTTCCACTCGTTTTTGTTTATGAAACTCAATGGCGGCTCTCGGCTGTTGGTATTCTTCATGAAACCAGAGGTTTCTTACGGATCTTTTCTTATCGCAATCTTTCGACTTTATATATTTTTCACATAAGCTCGTATTTGTGGTTGAGTGGTAGATATTCTTACATTGACCGGAAAAAAGTAGTGAACTGATTCTGCTCAGTATAGACCGGACTGTAGAAATTAAATAAATTATATAATGCATCCACTTGAGTTAGGTACTTATGTTTGGAATAACTTTATTTAAACAATCCCTGGATTTTGATGCAATCGACCCACAAATCAAACTAGAAGCACCATCCCACAGGCATATGATCCAACGTTCAACACAACTAGCAACTACAAAACAAGCAAACAACAGAACCAAATTCCAGGAGCCACTATATTTGTCCAAAAAGTTAATAACAATCTTCTTCAACTTGAAAGCAGAACTTGAGCGATAAATGTAGGTTCCCACCTAGTCATAATACTTGTGTTTTTAATAACCCACTTTGACTTCGGACGCTTCGGTTAATTTTATATACTTGTGTTATACATCAAAGTAAATATTCCCATAGCCGCACAATTAAGATTGGGCTACGAATTTTGTCAAATTATAAGCACATGGAGTCTGCCAACGTGGCATTACTCCCAACCAATTACGGCCGAAGCTACCTTATCTTTGTACACATTGAGATAGGCGGACAAAAAATATTTACCTTAAAAATTAAAACAGGGATGCCTTTTAAAAGAACATCATTGACTTCACAATGGCTTAATCATTTAAAAATAATGTCAAAGGAACACGAAACCTTTATCAAGTGTATAGAAATGGTTTTTGTATGAATACGCCTCCAAAAGTGGGCGTGCGTTAAAATTATATGTGGAAGAAATGTTTATATAAAAATATAAACAAAATATAAAAATTTTGATTGTCTAGATATGTTGGTCTTTTTCAGAATCTCTAACGGTTTGGCTTAAAAATATGTTTTTCTGAAAAGGGGGCGTGGCAGTAGGCGGATTTCTAAATTGTTTTTACATGTTCTTCTAAATTGACTAAGCTATCGATTCTTAGTCGATCCATATACTTTGAGGTATATCTAGCTCAATTATTTCACTACAAACTATGTATCAAAACTAATATACCCCTATGGGATAGGGTATAAAAAACCTATTCACAAAATGTTAAAGTATCTCTAATTATTACAACTAGGTTCGCCCAGTGCTCGAAAATCGACCACACATTTTTTTTTATATCATTACTATATAGATAAATAAAATTGGTGTAGCTCTGTTTGATTTGAAGCGAATTTGAATGTCTGTCTTTAAATAAAGAAATCTTAAAAAATACTGATCGTAGGTAGGTATTCGTGTCAGTTCTGGAATAGATAGTAACTAACTAATATTGTTCTTAACTTCTATAACGTTGAAAAAACAAAAATAGCACTAAAATGAAACAAATTGCATTAAATTTTTTTTCATGCTGTACTTTTATATTTCTTATTCAATAATATTTTTAATTTTTTGCTATGAGATAACAAAATGCGCACAATAGAAGAGTAATAAAATAATAGCATTCTTCTTCCAGTCAAGTCCAGATGTGGCAGAAAAGGTAAGGTACCTGCGACCAAAAAGAGTAAAAAATAATTTTTAAATTTGAAAACAAAATATCTTCATGCCACTGCTCACTGCTAAAACATTCCTACGAAGGCCATCCCTTTCCGATTTGAAATTTCGAACGATTGCAAGGAACGGTCCGAAGTTACCGCCCTTCTTCAAATTATCCAGCGTAGTTCACCGCTACGATAAACTTGCTGAGCAAGGCAATGAGAAGGAAAGAGAGAAAGATATTGGCACTAAAATGAGATAAGAACTCTGCCTAACTTAATCTAAAAAAACGAATGATGATAATAGTTAAAATGGATACAAAAAAGAACAAAAACATTCAAAATTAACATATTCAAAATTTACGTATTTACGTATTAGGATTCAAAATTTCCCTATAGACTATGTTCTTGGTAAAAACTCGTTGATCACCTACCAATTTACCTTGACCACTATGTTCACAAACGAAAAATGTTAAACCGTCGAATGATCGAACTCTACTCACAGCAACGTATAACTGACCATGCGTGAAAACTGGTCTTTTCAATAAAATCCCAACTCTATCAAAAGTTTGACCTTGTGACTTGTTTATTGTCATTGCGAACGCAGAAATGACTGGGAATTGCGTTCGTTGAAAGTCAAAAGGGCAAAATAGTACCACTTTATGTCAAATTTATTCGTGGTATCAAAATTCGCTTGTTGCGTGCTGTGCCAGTTAAAACTTCGCAATCAAGAGCATTATTATGCAAAGCCTTAACACGCATTCTGGTACCATTAACCAATGCTTGTGATGTATTTAAATTGCGAATCAAAAGTACGATGGAATTAACTTTCAATTCCAATATATGTGGTGGCAAGCCACTCACAGTTATTGAGTTCAAAAACTCAACTGGATAATGATTGATATCGTTTTCATTATCAGAAATAATTTTGTCATAACTATGGTAACTTTTTTTTTCGCCAGGCATGCGGCTAAGCACATCCTTATTGACCAAAGCACAATCTTCATTATTTGGCACTAGTATAACAGATTTCAAGATTCGGTCAGACAATATATCATTAACATTTTCACCATAAATTGAACTAATGACATTATTCAAACCACCAACTAATTGTTGCGGTATTTCGATGATATTATCACCAAACTGTGGAAATTCGGGTGCTTCTCCGTTTCCAATTTTCTTTAAGAAATCAACAAATTCTAATTCATGAGGTAAAACTCTCATGTTTTGTGTCAAAGTGACATGATGAAACAAAGAAAACTGATCCCAACTGGTCACACAATAGAAATTGCGCTTCATCTTGATCAAAAAAAACTAAATCATTTATTTCTGGCATTACAGTGGGAGTTGGTAAGCCAAGTGATTGACATGTCACGTTATGAGCATTCAATATTAAAGCTCGATTAAATGCAACTTCTTCATCATTATCTCTTGCAAAATCTTCACTCATATAAACTTTAAAATCATTCCAAATTGCTAAAGCATTGGCTGGCATATTCAGTGCACAAATAAAACCAAATAATTCACGCAGTTGTTTTGGATGTTGAAATTCTTTAGCTTCATTCAAACACTCGCGCCATTCATTATCATTCGATGCAATTCCACGTGCATGACACGCTTCAACAAATGTGTTATGTACAGCATCGTTGTAAGTGCGGACATCTTCGTACGGTTTAGGACCACAAACATGTAATAAGAGTAAACGCAAGTGAAATAGTTCAATGTCTTTTGATGATACGACATACATACGTGAAATTATCTTATCACCACCACGCAAACGTCTTTGCCATGTGTGTGTGCTCGTTTGCCAAGTGTAATGCAAAATAATTTCAGTGTATTTATATTGGTTTGCTGTTCGATCTGTAAAATTCAACTCAAAAAATGCTAACAGTTTTGTTGGCTTGGCATTTTGAACTGCATTTGCTTCTTGACCTTCTCTAAAATACAAATTTTGCCGAGACGGCAAATGAATATCGAGTCTGACAATGGAATGTGATTGGTAATGCATGGGTATTTCGAATATTCGCCACATTGCTTCAGTAGAGCCAACATAACGGCCATTTACAAAATTTGTGACTTCGTCAATTTGAACTGGTGGATTATTACAATCAGCATTCGAAACAGTTCCGATTTCAACGGTAGCATTATCATACCCTTTATAAACATATTTGTAAATATATTTCACACTTCTTACTGTTGTGCATACCTCAACATTAATGTGGCAATTGAATTTGCCAAGTAAATATGGATTATATGGCACTACATAACGATTATCAAGTGATGCTCTCCTCACATCAACACTCAAACCATTGTCACGTCTTTTGTACAATGGATACCCATTTACAGACTCACGTGTGAATTCATTGAATTTTTTTGGAAATTCTTTCGAACATTTACCATCTATCATACACACGGAATTTGGATTAAGTGCACCTCATGGCCCATGCATCATGTGATTCTTGACATATTCATGTAACTTGGGATGTGTGATAGGATCGGGTATTTCAGTGCAAACAACTTTGTCAATATCAATTGGTTCAATGATTTTATCGTTCTCGTGCAAGGTAATTAAAATGTGGGCATGTGGCAAACCCCTTTTTTGAAATTCGATTGTATAAATTATTGCAATAACTCTTCCAAATATACACTTCGTAACAATTATATCTATCAATTCTTTCAACTTCTCTTTAAAAACACGAACGATAATTTCGGGACGAAAATTAGAAGACTCATACCCCAAGCAAGCAGCAATCTCAGGCCACGATGGATTGCATGTAATTGTAATAAATAGAGATGGTTTCCCAAAGTACTGTACAATTGACATTGCATCCAGGTAATTCTGATACATATTCCGGGGCGAACCGGAGAAAGATGATGGCAAAATTACTTTTCTACCAATATTGACGGGCTCATTCGAATTCGTTTCAAAAAAAATCAGTTAAATTATTGTATACTTCACAGCGCAAATTCTTTTGATTGTTCTTTAGATCTTGTGCCCTCTATGCGTACATACATATCAACAATCCACTGCAAATAAAGTTTTTGAGAATGGTGTAAAAGGCTAAAATCATTCCTGATGGCAAGACGATAAGCTGCATATTGCAACATTGTAATTTTGGTTCGGGGTGCAGCTGCTCTTGATGTGCTTGGCATATTGTGAGTCATATTAGTGTGCCACCCAGTGTCTCCATTTGGAAACAACAAAGGGTAAGCCAATGGATCGAGAGAAGGTTCCAAAACAGACACTTTTCGAATCGCACCAGTAACTTTTTGAAAAGCAATCATATTACGCTCAAAAGGTGGCTCACAATCAACTGTGTTGAATATTACATCTACATCAGTTGCAACCGCGTCGTTAAAACGCCGAATGTCAAGATCACGATTGACTTTAATGACCATACAAACTTCTCTACTTTCATTACCAGATCTATTACAATAATCCCTCATAGATGTGAAAGAGTGCACAAATGCATTCACACAATTCAATTCATTAGATATAGAATGCATCAAATCACGATCACAGTCACGATTAGACTGAACATTTAATCGGTATTGGTTAGCAGTATCAACTTCATAGAAATATAACTGTGCATAGGAAGGTTGTTTACCGTACAAAGAAACAGTCAAAGGCCCCATTCTATGATAAAACGTATCATGAATTTTAAAGTGATAAACACCTTGCGTGACATTTTGTGAGACTTTTGCTTCTGAGGAAATCATTGCAAAGGCAGAATTGTAACTGCGAATATTAGCAAAATAATTATTCGCACGGTTTTTATCATTTTGATAATATAGTCATAATATAGCTTATTTATGAAAGCGTTCTGACTTAAAGGCGGTATGAACACTTTTCCTTTATGACAGCAAGAAGTAAAAATATTTCGATCCTTACCAGTCGTCTCTGAACTAAAATGTATCGCATTACAAAGAACACATCGTACATTCATCAAACCAATATCAAAGGAATTGAAATTACGCGGTACTAAATTTAATGCGATTTTAAATGTATCCGTAAAGCTATCAATTAAACTATTATCATCATTATCGCCGTATGGTACGGCTTCGCGACGTAACAAATAATCAACTCTATTTCTTTCCCTCTCACGCCTACCCGTCAAAGTTCTTTGCCAAGGCATATCTACCTAATATTCCATCGAAAAAAAAGAAATCAATAAATAAGCATTCACAATAAATAAACTCTTATAAATTGTATAAAAAAAAGAAATCAAAATGACTTACCAAAGAATAGGTAATAATTGACCAAAACCAGGATCAGAGCAAAGTGAAACCACAATTATTGTAGGATGGCTATCTAATAATTCGTGTAGGATACAACCGACTTCGAATGACCGGAAGCCAAATGTACTTCCGTTCATCAGACTAATGCAACCACACCTGCGGATAACTTCTCTCCCTCATTCGCTTAACACAAACGAACACGACACACATTCATCCGCCACGCCCCCACACGCCAAACACTTTCGTTTCGGTGAGGTGGCTCAGTGGCTGCTCTATGTATAGTGCTATAGTCCGTACCAAAACAGTTGGCCAACGGTCGATTGCGCAGAGAGAGGATTTAAGAGAACAAAAATGACGCGAAAGAGATTTAATCACTAAGCGTTTTTGCCTGTAATTTACAATGCGTAACCCAACTTTACAGTGCTTAGAACTAAAATGCTGTTGAATATCTAAATAAACTTAATTTTTTATTATGAGGTCGACTTTTATACATTTCTACCTAGAAGTCCGATTGTATTTGAAAGGGTTCCCAACCCTTTTTATGGTTTATGGTGTGATACTGCAATTTACTTTACTTTGCGTGCCAATATCAGTACCTACATGATCAATATGCACGACACAATTAATAATGATCAACGAAAGCATAATGAGCAAATAGGGTTAAATCTAAAACCGTACACCTTCATACAGACACAGTCACATAATCAATTCATGTGCAATGTTTTGCTTAATCTATCCGGCCGTGATCACATCATACTCCTACAAAGAACCGACAAGACAAAAAAACGAAACAATATATTTTCATCCAAGTAAAGTTGACATATAATGGTCTATATTTTTCCTCCGCTCCTAATTTCAGTAAAAGAAGGAAAATGAAGAAACCACCCTCAGTGAGATCGCGACAGCGATCTTGAACACAAGGCAGGGTATACGTCGTTTTTTATTATGGCTCCGCCCATTTTCGTCTCTTTTTGCTTGTTTTTGCAATTTTAAGAGATTGTAAAACACATTTTAAGAGACCTGCGCATTAGAATGGCCAACTGTTTTGGTACGCGGTATATTTGTCAATGTATGTCAAATTATACAGCTCCAAAATTCTTAACAGTTTTTAAAATCTACATAATTACTATTGGCGAAAACTGAAACGACATAATTCGTCATTCACTTTCATTGCTACATTGTAAATTATAAAATGTTTTTTCGAAAACAAAATAATATAAGTAGCTTTTTATACCCTATAAAATTAGTTTTTTTTTATAAAATTTGTAACATAGAGAAATAATTTAGCTAGATACAGCTTAAAGTACATGGATCGACTCATAATCGATAGCTGAGTCGATTTAGCCATGTCTGTCCATCCGTACCTACGTCACCAGCTTTTGGGACATAAATTTGAGCTAGAATGACGAAAATTGGTCCACGTATTTGTTATTTCTGCCAGCAGAACAAGTGTAATTTTTTTTAAACCCACCCACTGCAACGCCTCCTATTTAGAAAAACGTAGTTTTAGGCCAAACCGTTAGAGATTGTGAAAAGTGTCTGAACAACGAATCTAGACAATTTCAATGGCTATATTTTGTCAATACGAAGTTTTTTTCCACGCCCATTTTTGATGCATTTTCAGTAAAAACGTTTTTCGGTAAAATTTTAAACATTTCGAAACATTTTTTGATGTAGAATAATTTTGTATGGTTATATAAACATTTATTTTATATAGTTTTTTGACCCACGCCCACTTTTTGGAGGCGTTTTCATACAAAAACCATTTGTTTACACTACCTCACAGCATAACCAGGTGACAAACGTTGGTTTTTGATCTAGAACGACGAAATTCGTTACACATATTTGTTGAAATCCGCCCACTGCTACGCCCCTTTTTAAAAAAAAACCTAGTCTTAGGCCAAACCGTTAAAACTTTTTTTAAAATTTTTGCCAAATGTTTGAATTTTTACCGAAAAATGTTTGAGATGTACCTAGCTCAATTATTTCTCTATGTTACAAACTATGTATCAAAACTAATATACCCCTATGGGTTAGGGTATAAAATAGGGAGAAAGAAGTTCCTCAAATGATGGCAACATAATACAGTTACAGTTTCCATTCGGAAATTTTATCAGAAATAGCAGGAATCAAAATTTCATTGATTGAAAAGTGTGCCACAATTTTACAGACCTTAAAGATGGGTTCAAAAATCGATGCAGATCAGATCAGAGTATTTGCTTGGATGCAGCTGAGCAGATAAATCAAACCTATCCATTGAAGGCTACAATCCAATGTGCGGGTCGTTTTATACGCTATCCCATTCCATCCTTTAAATGAGTATACCTTAAATGGGGATTTTAATGCAAAGATGTATTAAAATTGAAACTGTCGCAACATATTGTTCAGACAGATTACCAAAATCTTGTATGGCGTGGGGTATAAAAATGGTTTGGTATGAAAAAAGGGCGTGGTTAAAAATTTTGTATGGAAAAAATGTTTGTATTACAAAAGCCGATTATTTCGCATCAAATTTTTTTTCGAAATGTTTAAAATTTTAACGAAAAAATTTTTTTTTGCGGAAAAGGCCTCCAAACAGTAGGCGTGCAAAAAACTTTGTATAGACGAATTATAGGCATTAGTACTGTCTAGATATCTTCTTCATACACTTTTTCAAAATCTCTAACAGTTTGGGGTAAAATTAGGTTTTTCTAAAAAGGGGGCGTGGCAGTGGGCGGATTTAAAAAATGTTTGCGTTTGTGCAAGGATAACATGTACCAAATTTCATTGTCCTGGCTCAAAATTTAAGGCAAGAAAACCGTACAGACGGAAGGACTGACGGACAGACAGACATGGCTTAATCGACTCAGCTAGCGATTCTGAGTCAATCCATATACTTTGAGGTATACCTAGCTCAATTATTTCTCTATGTTACAAACTATGTATCAAAACTAATATACCCCTATGGGAAAGAGTTTAAAAATTACGTCATGTGTAGTTATCGCATAGGATGTCCCGATAAAAGTAAAACAAATAAAAAGCATAGAATTGCGAACTTAAAGACTTCGTATATGGAGTTTGAAAAGTTCAATGAAGCCGTTTAGGCTGGATAAGCTATAACGGAAAGACGAATCAACTGTCAGAATTCTAAAAGCACTTTTCCTTTATCATTAGAAAACCAATCAAAATCTCGAGATCGAAAATTGTAAAGAAAAGAATTTCAATGTTTTTGTAAGAGATAGTTTCAAATTAATCGTGGAAATCTAATAAAATTTATTGATATATTAATTATATAAACTAATGAACTGTAATTTTCAGTCAGTAGATAAACTCTCACTTTTGTCGCTCACTGTACGTCTCTTTTTAAGACTGGTTCACGGACTTGTGAGTCGTTCGAATGTTATGAATCTTGTGATGGTTTTTCAAAGTTTATCCGGAAATTTGTTTTCATACTTCCTTCGGTGAAGAGAAAACAATAATGGCTAAGCTGAAAAATGTGCATTTGAAGTACCTACTAAGAGAATTATTCTATAAGGCGAATTTGTAGTCCTTGAATAGTGTCTTGTATGTTTGTTTTATTGACGTTCGCCAATGATTAGAAGAGTATTCAAGCACTAGTAACACAATTATTTGCCAATATAAGCTTTATGTTGGCTGCCATTCGACAAATTGGTCTGTAATGTGAAATTTCTAACTTTCTCTTACAGGGAAAAAGGTATTGTTTTGGTGAAAAAATTCGACCACAAGATTTTGATTGATTCTACTATTACGATGATAGCGGAACCCACAAAAGTGTTTTTCGGAAATCCGTCGGCCCGTCTGTCCATAATGGTCTCTTCAGCCTAAACCGCTTGACCGATTTTCTTTAAATCTCGTATCCAGCGTTGTCGTGGTCATAGTTTGAGAACATTTTTTGCTTTTAGCCATGTAATTAACGGTACCTGTCATATAAAAAGTATACACAGGTAACCTTAATTTTCTCAAAAATGGCTATAATGACTTTGATTAAACATGTATTTGATAAGCAAATTAGTTTTAAGAAAACTACATAACCAGGTTTTTTGAGAAAATCCATATAACTTTCCTGGCCTATAACCACACTGATAAGGGCCGATCAGGTTGTTGGTAAACTGTTTCAGGCGATCACATATTACGGCATATAGGATCTTGTAGGCGATGTAAAGGAGACTTATGCCTCCGTAGTAGGCGCAGTTTTGAATGTCAAATGGCAAACAATGCTGAGGTTCCATTTTTCAGGTATACTCTCATCCGACCAGATTTGGCTTATGAGTTGGTGGATGTTTCTTACCAAGTCATCTCCGCCGGCTTTACAAATCTTGGGGGGAAGGCCGTCATTTCCAGTAGCCTTATCAGGCTTGAGTTTAGATATTGCTATCCTCACTTCACTCAGGTCGGTAGGTTGACAGTTTTCGCCATCAACGTTTAACAGTCTGCAGAAGTGGTTCTTCCATATCCTCAGCATCGACTGTGTCTCAACTATGATATTTTCTTCTTTATCTCGACAGGATTCTGTTCGAGCCTTGTATCCTTGTCTTTGAAGTCTTACACTTTGGTAAACATCGTTCCTGGTGTGGCAACCCTCTACATCTTCGATCGCGCGCTTTTCTTGCTCTTTTTTCCTCATTCTGAAAAGCCGGTGTTCTTCCCTTCTTCTCTGCCTATAGAGCTCGCTCAACGGCAGCTCTTGTCTTCAAATGCAGCATAGCTTTTTAGGCCTCGTTCTTGGCTGCCAGCATCTGTCGGCATTCCTCATCAAACCAACGGTTTCTTGCTGGTGGGCGTGATAAACCTAGTACATCAATTGCGACTGAACAACTCCGCACCCGAATAGTCGCTGTTTCTGCACAGTATAACACGGTCCGTAGTAGATATCACAGGTTTTCATCCTCTTGTTGCCCGGCCCATCCCATCGTATTTCCTGGATGGCAGTACGTGCAGATACGAACCTCGTTGTCCTTTTTTTCGTTTAGAAGGGTCTTCATCAATAAAATCAGTTATTTCCGAGGCTATTGGTTGCTTCGTAACAATTATTTTTGCATGGTTGGCTAGTTAACCCAAAGCATAACCCGCAACCTGGAGGGCCAGTTCCAATTTATTAGATAACCCTAGGACACAGGGCCATGAGTATCCACTACGGGATTGACCGCTACCATTGGCTTTTCGGTTCATCCGCCACCATCTCTGTTCACCTGACTAACCCTTGAAATTCCTAGACAACCTGTTGACCGAATATGTCGAAGCAGCTTGTCTAGGTTCGCCTGGGACAGCAGGCCGGGTATTCATTCCGTGCCATTCTGACCTGGCTGTTTATAGTGTTGCTGTTTTTCGTCGTGTTATCAACACTCGCGCTTATCGTTTAGCAAGTCAAATCCGGTTGGTTGAGACCAATATCCGATGGTTATCACTTGGAGGCTAAAAATAAGCACTCGATGTGTAGTCAGAGTTACAACCACTGGGCATTGCCAATTAAAGCCAATAAGAGTCTACGCTCGTTCTACAACACCCAACCAACAGCATCTAGGCCATTTTGTTAAATTGAAGAATATTTATTTTATACACTACTTATACAGTTTGAAACCATTCTACAACATTTGTTTTGGACTAACTATCCCCAAACGGAATTTTTAGTTCTGGCAAAAAAGGAACATCATTATTTTTCATAAAAGCACCGATTTTTTTTACTCCGGAAGAAACGTTTACATTTCTAAATCGTAAAATTCCCTCACGCTTGGGACTTAATCTTACACCTAACTCGTTGTGAAAGAGAAAGTTGCGTGTGACCAAAGAAAAAATAATAAGAAATTTGCTGAAGTTAATCGTATACAACCAACTATTTATGTATAAGCAATAGCTAAAACCTTGTGGCTGTAACTTGACTTCGCAACGGAAACAAATTAAACAATAGCCTGCATACTGTTTCCTCACCTTGATATCTTGGATACTTACGAGCGGTCGAGAAAATGCGAGAATACGGATATCCACCACGCCACAACATCCCAGAAATATTGTGGAAAAATTCAAAATCGAAATACTGCAATCGCTAGAGACCGCCAAGACCTTCGCGCAATGCTTATCCCTTAACCTCTCGATTCATACCATACTAGCAGCATCAAATGTCGAAGAACAATGACAACGATGCCAACAAGCCATTAGATCAGCCGCAACTGATGTGCTTGGTTTCTCTCACCCACCAGCGAGAAACCCCTGGTATGATAAGGAATACCGACAGATGCTCGCTACGCTACAAATGAAGACGAGAGCTGCCATTAAGCTGTATATGAAAAGAAGAAGGGAAGAACACCGGCTTTCCAGAGAGAAGAAAAAAAGAAATAAAAGAGCGCGATAAAGAATTTAGAGAGGCGCCACTCTAGTTGCGATGTACGCAAGTCTTACCAAAGTGCAAAACCTCAAACGCAAGGATACAAGACTCGAACACAATCGTGTCGAGATGACCAAGAAAATATCGTAGTTGAGACACAGTCTGCATAATATTGACACTGATGAGATTGTCAGGTAAGAAAATGTCTTATTTCGACATAATGGTACGAACCATTGGTATCATTTGAATATTCCTCACCTCTAGGTGCAGCCAAAGAGTTCCAACGATTTTCAAAGGTAATTCCTAACCAACATCGAGAAAACTTCCTAAATTAGGTATTGTTCACAAATTCATAAATAAAGTCAATTATTCGCTCCCTGTACATGCAATGGGTACTGATTATTATGTCAGTTATTGTGCACCATAAGGACATTTTTTGTTGCCTCATCCTTATCCCTTGATGACGAAAATCTAAATTCTATGGACGTCAAACTCCTTCCCATGTCTAGCTGAAGAATAATTAGAGAATATCTAAATTAGGGATATATGATTAAAGTTGCGATTGTCTGACGTCCCTTGGGCTCGAGTGGGTGTAAAAAGATTTGACATGCTTCGGCGATTCTTAAACATTAATCTCTTGTATGAGATTAATTCTTTTTTAAGGCGTTGAATCGAATTGAATTTTAACCGAAGGAGATAAAAGATTTATATGTGCGTAGGCTATTACTCGAAAAGTTGTAAACATTTTTTTTAACTCTATTTTTACCAATTGGTATGCATTATGACATATTTATACGATGTGGGGTTCGTGAATGATTTATGGTAACTGTCATAAAAGTATGCCTAAAATTTTGTATTTTTATTAGTGTCATGCCTCACGAAACCACTCATCGATTTTTTCATTGCTTTCTAATTTTACTCCAAGTAAGGCACACAACTTTTTACATTCAAAAATCGCTCGTGTATAAATTCGAAGTTACCATAACGTGAGTGTATTTGTCATACAAAGTAAAATTGATTAAAAAGATGAGTTTGAGTTTCTTTTAAGATTTTTTTCTGACGTCAGCTTTGAGGGGAGTTGCCGCGGGTGATAATCCTTTTGAGTTTGGGTTCAACTTTTTGAATATATAAAAAGACATTCCAAAATTTAATATAAATTAGATGTGTCTAAGAATCAGGGTTTAGGATTAATTTTTCCTTTCAAAAGGCAATAATGCAGTTGAAACACAAGAATGATACAACTTATATTTAATTTAAGAAATAAAATAAGTTAAATTGATTAGTTGCATTGCAATTAACCGATTAGCGGTCCTCTATGATTTCAGTGTAAATGGAACATTTAAAATGTACATATAATGCTGAAGTTCAAACTTTTTTTATACCTTATCTCGTAGGGGTATATTAGTTTTGACATTAAGTTTGTAACATGGAGAAATAATTTCGGTAGCCATATTTCAAATAACTTGGATCGACTCAGAATCGGAAGCGCGTAGTCTTTGAAGACATCGGTGTACATGTTCATTATAAAGATTTGTCGTTATTTGCCAAAACATAAATAATTGTTAAGAATTATTTGGGGTAAAAATAGTTATGGGATTATATTCAACTTGATAAAGCAGTTTTCGAGAAATTTAAAATATTCCCTTATATGGTGTTGCAACTCAACAACGCAATAACACTCCATGCCATTTCAATGAGAACAATGCACATGCATTTTCTACCAACCAAGCACAACGCATACCCAACAACAACAACCACAACATCGATGCACCTAAGCACACAACACACAAAACGGCATAAGTGCATATTGATCTACACGCACTTCTATGCCCATCGCATCGGTTAGTGCGTGCATTGTTGGTGGCATTAACGTGGGAGGCAGCAGATCTACGCAACACAAGAAGCGACAAGCGGTGACGATTTTTGCGTTGCAGTTAAATAAACCCGCAAATGTAAGGTTCAACGACTGAGATGCTGGGGAAATGGTCCAAGGTCAGCTGAAGAGATGCTTTCATGTTGGGCATGAAATCAACTGGTGGTACATTCACTTTTATATCACCGGCTGTGTCGGTTGCAATAAAGTTTAAAGCAAAACCAACTAGTTTTTCTTTTTTTTCAACACTGTTTTGTACGTTGTACTGCATTTTTGTTGCTCTTTTTCGTGTGTTAGATTTCGTCGCTTGCTCTAGAATCGACTGCGTAACAATTTTTGAATTTTGCACCTGATGCACCTATAGTTTAAAATTTTGCTAGTGTCCTTGCGACACATAATGGTCCTTCGAGCCGGATTAAGGATCTAGACAGCTTAAATGCGAAAAACAATAAATAAGACAATAAATAAAGACATAGTACGTACTATAAAATAGTACTCTTTAGTGTGTGATTATTTAAAGTTAACAAACGAGTTCGTGTGCTTTAAAACCGACAAACCATCGGTACGTTAGATTGTTCCTGCGGAATTGGATGTTTGCAGCCCCAACTGTGACGAGTGTGACGAGGAAGAAATAAGCTGGTACAGCAGAGGAGCAACGCTTAACAACAGGTGTGTGGCATTTTTTATAACGCTTTAATATAAGTAATTTAACGATCCTCGCTGTTCTAATTTAATATCGTGTGTTGTGTGTTGTGGGATTAACTCTTCACTTGAGGCGATTCGTAATCATGAGCAAGGGCAAGGTTTCAAACTATATAGATACTATTCAAACCACCTATCAAGAGCTAGTCGCCGATCAGAAGGCATATGAGGGATTAGAAAAATTAAATAAATCGGTTCATATATATGAGGCACGGTTCAAGAATTTGGAGAATTCGTTTAGTGAAGCCCGTTTTCTTCATCAAAAGATTGTTGGAGCCCCTAGTGAAGAAGTAAAAGTAGTCTACATGGCAGCACTAACATTCCATAAATTAAAGGAGTTATATTATAAATATTAGTCTGATTTAAAGGAACATATGTCGAGCACAGATAGTCAACATCAAACATCTAGTGCTCTAAACAGTTCGCTAACAGGATCCAAGATCCCTTCGGTTGAATTTAAATTGCCACCGATTACAATTCCCACCTTTTCGAGTTCAATTCAAATGTAGGCTGAATTCAAAAGTCTCTTTGAAAGTTTGGTTCAGAAAAATTCGTCTCTTTCTAATGTGCAGAAACTGCATTACTTAAAATCGAATTTAAGTGGTAAGGCTCTTGGTTTATTGCGAAACACCTCGATCGATGGTAATTTTGATGCTGCTTGGGCAATACTTGTCAAGCGTTACCAAAATGTAAGATTGTTAAAGGACAATCAATTTAAATTACTGTCTGATCAACCAAGGGTATCCGGTGAATCAGCTGAAGATATCCAAGGGTTGCTTGATACAACAAACGAAGCCAAGCATTCTCTCACAAACCTAGGAGTTTCTGTCGAATCATGGGAAGATGTAATCATTTATCACACGGTACAAAAACTACCGCTTGTTACTCGTGGGCTATGGGAAGCACATATATCTGCGTACATTGATTATCCCACCTACAACATCCTAGAGGATTTCTTGCTAAAGAGATCCAGGACTTTGGAAGTCATGAAAGAATCTTCAACAAGACTTTCTCAACCTAAAACGAAAAAATATGATCCTGCCACAGTTCGTTCGCTCAACTCCACAATTGTGAAGTGTACAATGTGTCACGGAGCGCACTCAATTCGAAATTGCTTCAAGTTCAAGGCATTGAATACGAAGAAGCGACAAGACATTGTAAGAAGAAACAAGTTATGCTACAACTGTCTCTCAAATGCACATCCCACTCAAAATTGCACAAGCACTTTCACGTGTTCCCAGTGTAATAAAAGCCATCATTCGTTACTGCACGAAATCGAGCCAGCTAACGCAATGCATGTGAATGAGTCCAATCTTAGTGTGTCGACTCAATCATCTATGCAACCAACCTCCTCCAGCGCTCAATCCTCACAGTTGGTAGAGACAGACAACCCAAGTACCTCAACCAGAAATGCTTCAGCACTCAACACGTATATAGCCGAAAACAGCGCAACTCAAACTGTTCTTCTGGCTACTGCGCTCGTTAAGGTGTACACCACAATTGGCCAACCTTTGATGCTGCGAGCACTTATTGATCCTGGATCCGAGGCGTCATTCTTCTCTGAGTCTGCCACCCAATTGTTGAATCTAAAGAAGGAAAGAAGCTAAGTCAACGTAATTGGAGTTGGAGAAACCAACACAAATGTGTCCAAACACAAGGTATCGTTTACGATATTCTCAAATTTCAATGAGAATTTTAAGCTGCAGCTTAATGCTTTAGTGCTACCCAAGCTGACTGCGTCTCTTCCAATGCATAGGATCGCTACCTCGAGTTGGAGTCATCTACATAAACTTCGCTTGGCAGCGATATATATCCGGAGATTCTCCTTGAAGGTGTTATCAAAGGAGAACCAGGTACTCCTATGGCTCAAAGAACAGAACTGGGTTGGGTACTCTCTGGTGGCATCTTTTCGGCCAACCCAGCAACGATAACTTCGCTCCACACAATAATCAATCCTGATCCTGACTTAGAAACCATACTAATCAAATTTTGGGAACTTGAGGAAGTGGTAAGGAGAAAAATTCTTTCACCAGAGGAAGAAAGATGTGAGATGCATTTTCGCAGAACTCATCAGCGAAAAGCAGATGGGAAATATGAAGTCCAACTTCCATTCAAGGAAGGAAAACGTCCTGCACTCGGAGCTTCATTCAATTCAGCTAGGTGTAGATATTCGCAACTGGAAAGAAAATTCCAGTCAAACGCGTTGTTTCACACAGAATACAAACGAGTATTTAAAGAATACCTGGAATTAGGACATATGACGGAAGTAGATTCCATGTCACTTCCTCATAAATATTTCGTTCCCCACCACGCAGTTATTAAGGACTCGAGCTCCACAACAAAGCTGCGTATTGTTTTTTGACGCGTCGTGTAAAACATCTGATGGCACGTCCCTCAACGATCATCTTTTAGTGGGGCAACGGTTGCAGGAAGACATATTTGATCATATCGCGCGATTCAGAAAACATCGGATTGTCTTTGTTGCCGATATCAACAAAATGTATAGGCAGATTTGGGTTCCTCCTCAGGATTCTGCCTATCAACTCATTTTATGGAGAGATGAAGCAGACCAGGTTATTAAGGTGTACCGACTTAATACTGTCACCTTTGGCACTACCGCTGCTCCGTATTTAGCTGTTCGCACACTGCAACAACTGGCTGCAGATGAACGAGATGATTATCCGTTAGCATCTAGCATCGCTACCACGAACTTTTACGTGGACGATGTTATTCATGGAGCAGATTCAGTAGGCGAAGCTTTAGAAATGCAGTGTCAACTGATAGCAATGCTGAAACGTGGAGGTTTTCCGTTAAGGAAATGGGCAAGTAACAGCAAGAGGTTGTTGGAAGCCGTCCCAGATGACGATAGAGAGGTTCAGCTGCCACTTTCATTTGATAAGGGAAACGCCATCAAAACCTTGGGGATCCAGTGGCATCCTGGAAGAGACATATTCATTTTCAAGTTCAACCTTCCAGATATGTTCGAGCCGTTACTGGAACTACTTTATACACAAATCTGCTGGTGTCAAAAACTAGAGTATCGCCCTTAAAAAATAAGTCTCTGGCACGTCTGGAATTATGTGGGGCACTACTGCTGTCACAATTGCAGACGCACACTGTGGAAACGATGAAGCTGCAAAATGCGAAAATGTTCGCATGGTGTGATTCAAAAATCACTCTCGCGTGGATTAAATCGGCGCCATACATCCGAACGACATTCGTCGCCAACAGAGTAGCAGAAATTCAGGAGTTAACAGATCCCAATTCCTGGAACTACGTTCCGTCAAAGGAGAATCCAGCGGACATGGCTTCGAGAGGACTATCTCCCGCAGAACTCCTCAACCAGCAGCAGTGGTGGCACGGTCCTGATTTTTTGCACACTTTTGATGAGCAACAGCATCAAATCATAAATATTCAAACGACGGACCACGAAATGAAAGCCTCCGAGGCTTCTAAGTTTAATAATAACTTTGTCGCATCTGGGTACCCCATCACAAACATTTTTCAGCTCTGCGTTCATTTCAGTGTCTTTGAATGTAATAAACTCCTCACTCGGTTCTCTTCTTTACAGCGTTTAGTGCGAGCTACAGCATACTGTCTAAGATTTGTCAACAACGCCTTAAGGAAATCACCACGTTTAGTTGGACCTTTGTCACCCGATGAAATATCATCAGCCTTAACGCGATTAATACACATCGTTCAACAGGAATTCTTTGCCGAAGAAATATTGAAGCTGTCCAAGGGTGATCCAGTTACCAAGGGAAGTAAATTGGCAAGATTGTCACCAATCGTCCACAAAAAAGGGATATTGCGAGTTGGTGGTCGTTTAGAAAACGCTGATCTACTATACTCACAGCGTCATCCAACAATATTGCCTTCGCATAACATTTTGACCACGCTGATAATCCATGATGTACACATGAAGACACTTCACGGAGGTCAACAACTAATCATGGCAACTCTTCGGACAGAATATTGGATTTTACAACTTAAATCCAATGTTAGAAGTTGCATTCATAAGTGTCTGAAGTGTTACCGATACAAAGCTACACAAATGCAGCAGCAGATAGGAAATTTGCCATCGGGAAGAGTCAATCAGGCTCGCCCTTTCCAAACCTCTGGAGTAGATTATGCTGGCCCTGTGCAATTGAAGGCGTGGAAGGGGCGCTGCAGCAAAATTACGAAGGTATATATCTCCGTTTTTATTTGCTTTTGTACAAAGGCTATTCACCTCGAGCTGGTAAGTGATTGTAGCTCATCCGCGTTTCTTGCAGCATTTAAACGCTTTACAGCTCGCCGTGGGATATGCACGGACTTGTACAGTGACAGCGGAACTAATTTTCAAGGAGCTGCACGAAGTATGAACCTCGAAACGACGCAACTGTCGAAGCAGTGGACTGATGATATCGCCTTACAACTGCAAGCAAATGGAAGGAAATGGCACTTCAATCCCCCCGCTGCACCACATTTCGGTGGTCTTTTGGAAGCAGGTGTGAAGTCTATGAAGCATCATTTAAAGAGAATCATCGGACACTATACTCTGACATTCGAAGAGTACGCCACCGTATTAGCGCAAGTAGAGCCCTGCCTGAATCCGCGACCACTTTGTCCGGTAACCGAAGATCCTGACGATTTGTCTGTCCTGACACCAGGACACTTTCTAATCGGCGGTCCGTTAAACACAGCCCCCGAAAAGGATCTGACCGACATAAAATCAAATTACTTAGAAAGATGGCAGCTTATGCAGAAAATCCAGCAGGACTTCTGGAAGAAATGGAAGTCCGAATACCTAGTTCGGTTGTAACAACGTCCTAAATGGCTGACGTCAAATCTTCAAATCAGGTAGGTCAATTGGTAATCCTACCAGATGAACAAACCTACGCTTTGGCGACTGGGTCGAATAGAGGCAACACATCCTGGAGCAGATGTAAAGGTTCGAGTTGTCACCATTAAAACATCAACTACTACATTAAAACGCCCAATAGCTAAACTTTGGCTTCTTCCAATGGCAAACGAATACACACACACAATAACGAAATTTAAATATCTATCTATATTTATATCTACCATTGAAATACCTAACTAAATATAATTAATAATAATATAAACCGTACAAAATGTAACATATTATTGCCACACGCCATTCACCACACCTTTTCTTCGTTTCATGTACCCACCTTTAATTTAACGAGCAATCACCAGCGAAAATCACCTCGCAACATATATCTCTAAAGAAAATACCCGTAGCTTCAGATGTCATTTCCGGTGGCCCGGCAGGATGTTGCAACGCAACAACGCAATAACACTCCATGCCATTTCAATGAGAACAATGCACATGCCTTTTCTACCAACCCAGCACAACGCATACCCAACAACAACAACCACAACATCGATGCACCTAAGCACACAACACACAAAACGGCATAAGTGCATATTGATCTACACGCACTTCTATGCCCATCGCATCGGTTAGTGCGTGCATTGTTGGTGGCATTAACATGGGAGGCAGCAGATCTACGCAACACAAGAAGCGACAAGCGGTGACGATTTTTGCGTTGCAGTTAAATAAACCCGCAAATGTAAGGTTCAACGACTGAGATGCTGGGGAAATGGTCCAAGGTCAGCTGAAGAGATGCTTTCATGTTGGGCATGAAATCAACTGGTGGTACATTCACTTTTATATCACCGGCTGTGTCGGTTGCAATAAAGTTTAAAGCAAAACCAACTAGTTTTTCTTTTTTTTCAACACTGTTTTGTACGTTGTACTGCATTTTTGTTGCTCTTTTTCGTGTGTTAGATTTCGTCGCTTGCTCTAGAATCGACTGCGTAACAATTTTTGAATTTTGCACCTGATGCACCTATAGTTTAAAATTTTGCTAGTGTCCTTGCGACACATAATGGTCCTTCGAGCCGGATTAAGGATCTAGACAGCTTAAATGCGAAAAACAATAAATAAGACAATAAATAATGACATAGTACGTACTATAAAATAGTACTCTTTAGTGTGTGATTATTTAAAGTTAACAAACGAGTTCGTGTGCTTTAAAACCGACAAACCATCGGTACGTTAGATTGTTCCTGCGGAATTGGATGTTTGCAGCCCCAACTGTGACGAGTGTGACGAGGAAGAAATAAGCTGGTACAGCAGAGGAGCAACGCTTAACAACAGGTGTGTGGCATTTTTTATAACGCTTTAATATAAGTAATTTAACGATCCTCGCTGTTCTAATTTAATATCGTGTGTTGTGTGTTGTGGGATTAACTCTTCACTTGAGGCAATTCGTAATCATGAGCAAGGGCAAGGTTTCAAACTATATAGATACTATTCAAACCATCTATCAAGAGCTAGTCGCCGATCAGAAGGCATATGAGGGATTAGAAAAATTAAATAAATCGGTTCATATATATGAGGCACGGTTCAAGAATTTGGAGGATTCGTTTAGTGAAGCCCGTTTTCTTCATCAAAAGATTGTTGGAGCCCCTAGTGAAGAAGTAAAAGTAGTCTACATGGCAGCACTAACATTCCATAAATTAAAGGAGTTATATTATAAATATTAGTCTGATTTAAAGGAACATATGTCGAGCACAGATAGTCAACATCAAACATCTAGTGCTCTAAACAGTTCGCTAACAGGATCCAAGATCCCTTCGGTTGAATTTAAATTGCCACCGATTACAATTCCCACCTTTTCGAGTTCAATTCAAATGTAGGCTGAATTCAAGAGTCTCTTTGAAAGTTTGGTTCAGAAAAATTCGTCTCTTTCTAATGTGCAGAAACTGCATTACTTAAAATCGAATTTAAGTGGTAAGGCTCTTGGTTTATTGCGAAACACCTCGATCGATGGTAATTTTGATGCTGCTTGGGCAATACTTGTCAAGCGTTACCAAAATGTAAGATTGTTAAAGGACAATCAATTTAAATTACTGTCTGATCAACCAAGGGTATCCGGTGAATCAGCTGAAGATATCCAAGGGTTGCTTGATACAACAAACGAAGCCAAGCATTCTCTCACAAACCTAGGAGTTTCTGTCGAATCATGGGAAGATGTAATCATTTATCACACGGTACAAAAACTACCGCTTGTTACTCGTGGGCTATGGGAAGCACATATATCTGCGTACATTGATTATCCCACCTACAACATCCTAGAGGATTTCTTGCTAAAGAGATCCAGGACTTTGGAAGTCATGAAAGAATCTTCAACAAGACTTTCTCAACCTAAAACGAAAAAATATGATCCTGCCACAGTTCGTTCGCTCAACTCCACAATTGTGAAGTGTACAATGTGTCACGGAGCGCACTCAATTCGAAATTGCTTCAAGTTCAAGGCATTGAATACGAAGAAGCGACAAGACATTGTAAGAAGAAACAAGTTATGCTACAACTGTCTCTCAAATGCACATCCCACTCAAAATTGCACAAGCACTTTCACGTGTTCCCAGTGTAATAAAAGCCATCATTCGTTACTGCACGAAATCGAGCCAGCTAACGCAATGCATGTGAATGAGTCCAATCTTAGTGTGTCGACTCAATCATCTATGCAACCAACCTCCTCCAGCGCTCAATCCTCACAGTTGGTAGAGACAGACAACCCAAGTACCTCAACCAGAAATGCTTCAGCACTCAACACGTATATAGCCGAAAACAGCGCAACTCAAACTGTTCTTCTGGCTACTGCGCTCGTTAAGGTGTACACCACAATTGGCCAACCTTTGATGCTGCGAGCACTTATTGATCCTGGATCCGAGGCGTCATTCTTCTCTGAGTCTGCCACCCAATTGTTGAATCTAAAGAAGGAAAGAAGCTAAGTCAACGTAATTGGAGTTGGAGAAACCAACACAAATGTGTCCAAACACAAGGTATCGTTTACGATATTCTCAAATTTCAATGAGAATTTTAAGCTGCAGCTTAATGCTTTAGTGCTACCCAAGCTGACTGCGTCTCTTCCAATGCATAGGATCGCTACCTCGAGTTGGAGTCATCTACATAAACTTCGCTTGGCAGCGATATATATCCGGAGATTCTCCTTGAAGGTGTTATCAAAGGAGAACCAGGTACTCCTATGGCTCAAAGAACAGAACTGGGTTGGGTACTCTCTGGTGGCATCTTTTCGGCCAACCCAGCAACGATAACTTCGCTCCACACAATAATCAATCCTGATCCTGACTTAGAAACCATACTAATCAAATTTTGGGAACTTGAGGAAGTGGTAAGGAGAAAAATTCTTTCACCAGAGGAAGAAAGATGTGAGATGCATTTTCGCAGAACTCATCAGCGAAAAGCAGATGGGAAATATGAAGTCCAACTTCCATTCAAGGAAGGAAAACGTCCTGCACTCGGAGCTTCATTCAATTCAGCTAGGTGTAGATATTCGCAACTGGAAAGAAAATTCCAGTCAAACGCGTTGTTTCACACAGAATACAAACGAGTATTTAAAGAATACCTGGAATTAGGACATATGACGGAAGTAGATTCCATGTCACTTCCTCATAAATATTTCGTTCCCCACCACGCAGTTATTAAGGACTCGAGCTCCACAACAAAGCTGCGTATTGTTTTTTGACGCGTCGTGTAAAACATCTGATGGCACGTCCCTCAACGATCATCTTTTAGTGGGGCAACGGTTGCAGGAAGACATATTTGATCATATCGCGCGATTCAGAAAACATCGGATTGTCTTTGTTGCCGATATCAACAAAATGTATAGGCAGATTTGGGTTCCTCCTCAGGATTCTGCCTATCAACTCATTTTGTGGAGAGATGAAGCAGACCAGGTTATTAAGGTGTACCGACTTAATACTGTCACCTTTGGCACTACCGCTGCTCCGTATTTAGCTGTTCGCACACTGCAACAACTGGCTGCAGATGAACGAGATGATTATCCGTTAGCATCTAGCATCGCTACCACGAACTTTTACGTGGACGATGTTATTCATGGAGCAGATTCAGTAGGCGAAGCTTTAGAAATGCAGTGTCAACTGATAGCAATGCTGAAACGTGGAGGTTTTCCGTTAAGGAAATGGGCAAGTAACAGCAAGAGGTTGTTGGAAGCCGTCCCAGATGACGATAGAGAGGTTCAGCTGCCACTTTCATTTGATAAGGGAAACGCCATCAAAACCTTGGGGATCCAGTGGCATCCTGGAAGAGACATATTCATTTTCAAGTTCAACCTTCCAGATATGTTCGAGCCGTTACTGGAACTACTTTATACACAAATCTGCTGGTGTCAAAAACTAGAGTATCGCCCTTAAAAAATAAGTCTCTGGCACGTCTGGAATTATGTGGGGCACTACTGCTGTCACAATTGCAGACGCACACTGTGGAAACGATGAAGCTGCAAAATGCGAAAATGTTCGCATGGTGTGATTCAAAAATCACTCTCGCGTGGATTAAATCGGCGCCATACATCCGAACGACATTCGTCGCCAACAGAGTAGCAGAAATTCAGGAGTTAACAGATCCCAATTCCTGGAACTACGTTCCGTCAAAGGAGAATCCAGCGGACATGGCTTCGAGAGGACTATCTCCCGCAGAACTCCTCAACCAGCAGCAGTGGTGGCACGGTCCTGATTTTTTGCACACTTTTGATGAGCAACAGCATCAAATCATAAATATTCAAACGACGGACCACGAAATGAAAGCCTCCGAGGCTTCTAAGTTTAATAATAACTTTGTCGCATCTGGGTACCCCATCACAAACATTTTTCAGCTCTGCGTTCATTTCAGTGTCTTTGAATGTAATAAACTCCTCACTCGGTTCTCTTTTTTACAGCGTTTAGTGCGAGCTACAGCATACTGGCTAAGATTTGTCAACAACGCCTTAAGGAAATCACCACGTTTAGTTGGACCTTTGTCACCCGATGAAATATCATCAGCCTTAACGCGATTAATACACATCGTTCAACAGGAATTCTTTGCCGAAGAAATATTGAAGCTGTCCAAGGGTGATCCAGTTACCAAGGGAAGTAAATTGGCAAGATTGTCACCAATCGTCCACAAAAAAGGGATATTGCGAGTTGGTGGTCGTTTAGAAAACGCTGATCTACTATACTCACAGCGTCATCCAACAATATTGCCTTCGCATAACATTTTGACCACGCTGATAATCCATGATGTACACATGAAGACACTTCACGGAGGTCAACAACTAATCATGGCAACTCTTCGGACAGAATATTGGATTTTACAACTTAAATCCAATGTTAAAAGTTGCATTCATAAGTGTCTGAAGTGTTACCGATACAAAGCTACACAAATGCAGCAGCAGATAGGAAATTTGCCATCGGGAAGAGTCAATCAGGCTCGCCCTTTCCAAACCTCTGGAGTAGATTATGCTGGCCCTGTGCAATTGAAGGCGTGGAAGGGGCGCTGCAGCAAAATTACGAAGGTATATATCTCCGTTTTTATTTGCTTTTGTACAAAGGCTATTCACCTCGAGCTGGTAAGTGATTGTAGCTCATCCGCGTTTCTTGCAGCATTTAAACGCTTTACAGCTCGCCGTGGGATATGCACGGACTTGTACAGTGACAGCGGAACTAATTTTCAAGGAGCTGCACGAAGTATGAACCTCGAAACGACGCAACTGTCGAAGCAGTGGACTGATGATATCGCCTTACAACTGCAAGCAAATGGAAGGAAATGGCACTTCAATCCCCCCGCTGCACCACATTTCGGTGGTCTTTTGGAAGCAGGTGTGAAGTCTATGAAGCATCATTTAAAGAGAATCATCGGACACTATACTCTGACATTCGAAGAGTACGCCACCGTATTAGCGCAAGTAGAGCCCTGCCTGAATTCGCGACCACTTTGTCCGGTAACCGAAGATCCTGACGATTTGTCTGTCCTGACACCAGGACACTTTCTAATCGGCGGTCCGTTAAACACAGCCCCCGAAAAGGATCTGACCGACATAAAATCAAATTACTTAGAAAGATGGCAGCTTATGCAGAAAATCCAGCAGGACTTCTGGAAGAAATGGAAGTCCGAATACCTAGTTCGGTTGTAACAACGTCCTAAATGGCTGACGTCAAATCTTCAAATCAGGTAGGTCAATTGGTAATCCTACCAGATGAACAAACCTACGCTTTGGCGACTGGGTCGAATAGAGGCAACACATCCTGGAGCAGATGTAAAGGTTCGAGTTGTCACCATTAAAACATCAACTACTACATTAAAACGCCCAATAGCTAAACTTTGCCTTCTTCCAATGGCAAACGAATACACACACACAATAACGAAATTTAAATATCTATCTATATTTATATCTACCATTGAAATACCTAACTAAATATAATTAATAATAATATAAACCGTACAAAATGTAACATATTATTGCCACACGCCATTCACCACACCTTTTCTTCGTTTCATGTACCCACCATTAATTTAACGAGCAATCACCAGCGAAAATCACCTCGCAACATATATCTCTAAAGAAAATACCCGTAGCTTCAGATGTCATTTCCGGTGGCCCGGCAGGATGTTGCAACGCAAAACGCAATAACACTCCATGCCATTTCAATGAGAACAATGCACATGCCTTTTCTACCAACCCAGCACAACGCATACCCAACAACAACAACCACAACATCGATGCACCTAAGCACACAACACACAAAACGGCATAAGTGCATATTGATCTACACGCACTTCTATGCCCATCGCATCGGTTAGTGCGTGCATTGTTGGTGGCATTAACATGGGAGGCAGCAGATCTACGCAACACAAGAAGCGACAAGCGGTGACGACTTTTGCGTTGCAGTTCAATAAACCCGCAAATGTAAGGTTCAAAGACTGAGATGCTGGGGAAATGGTCCAAGGTCAGCTGAAGAGTTGCTTTCTTGTTGGGCTTTGGGCATGAAATCAACTGGTGGTACATTAACTTTTATATCACCGACTGTGTCGGTTGCAATAAAGTTTAAAGCAAAACCAACTAGTGTTTCTTTTTTTTCAGCACTGTTTTGTACGTTGTACTGCATTGTTGTTGCTCTTTTTCGTGTGTTAGATTTCGTCGCTTGCTCTAGATTCGACCGCGTAACAATTTTTGAATTTTGCACCTGATGCACCTATAGTTTAAAATTTTGCTAGTGTGCTTGCGACACATAGGTACGGCATAAATCTAAAAATTCGTTATATGGATGTTCTCAAAAGAAGTGGGTATGTTATGTTTATTCAAAACCATTGGTGCCGCTTTCGATGAAATTGACGTTGTGTGTAGCTCTCGTATGGGAAGTACCGTTAAAAACATGGCTAGGAGTAAACAAAAAAATTCTAGAAAGTAGGTAGGTATAAAGTTTGAAAAAACGCCTATGCCGTTTAAGCCAAAGAAACCGTTACTAACAGTTGGACGGAATTGCAAAACGTCGCCAACAACCAATGGGTTGTTTTGGGCCCATTTTATTATGTTTTTCGACATATTTTAGTAGGGGTTCTAGTCAAACGCCCAAACTATATGAATTTTGAATATTTAATTTATTAAATTGTTATTATTCGAGTTACTACCATAACTGCCATTTCCATATTATAGTCCATTGCATAGTGATGATATGGATGACCATCATGTGTTGCCTAAATCACAGAAAGTTGTTGTTCTCCCAATAAAATGATTACAAAAACATTGTCATTATGTGCATAAATTGATGGAAACAGTTAGTGTTACTGACTGCTCTATTGAAAAAAATTTCTACAGGTATTAAAATCATGTGTGAATCTATAATCGCATACAATTCTGTTCTAATAAATTAAAAGAGGACAACTGTCAATATTTCACTCACGATCTGAAGAGCGAAAAAGCTTTCAAAGTGATTTTGTTTGGCTTATGGGAATTTGAAACCACTAAGATAAAAAGTTAATTATTGAAACTCGGGCTGAAATGCAAGGAAATCAAGATGATTTCAAAGAAATACGAACATTACACTGACATTTTTTATACAGTTTTCTTTGAAAGTGGTACAATTAAAATAAGTGATTAAAAAAAATGTTCGCTCTATTTTTCATACGCAAATCAGCTGGAGCTTACAACGGAAACATAAAACAAACCAAGACAATGCAGGAACTGCCAAATGTTTGGCCATTGTGAACGAAACTGTCACATCAACACACACTGTTCTTTCTGCGCTGAACCTCACAAAACAGTGGACTGCAACAATTCTATAAGTCTACTGACATCGCATGCGAGAGTAGAAGTAAATACATTGAAATGCGGGTAAGACTGCACCAAAAACTAGTCGCATTCCACCAAAGCTTTGCCCTAACAAACATTTCATTGCTGGAACTGTAAAGCGTAACGAGATTGAAAGAGATAGCAGAAACATTTCTTGCTTAACCCTATGGGAGCATACTAAAACAGCTGATATACCGCGGTCAACTGTTAAAAACGACAATACCAACAAAAATGTGCGATGCTACGTTTTTTTTTAATTTTTTTACTTCAAGCAATGATTTGTTTACTATGGATGAATTTAACTCTCTTGTTATGGAGATTATATCAAAACTAGGTTCCTGCAAATCTGAATTAGATCAATTTAATGTTGTTGCACAATTAGCTACTAAGTCAAGTCAAGTAATGTAATAGATTACTACTTAAATATTGTAACATGGAATGGCAGACGACTTAGAAATAAACATGTTGAATTTATTAGCTTCCTAAATCGTAAACAAATTGAAATAGTTCTAGTCACAGAAACATGGTTAACATTTAATATTCAAAAACCCCCTCAAATTTTATATGCTAGCGATTTTATAGAAATGGTAGAAGTGGTGGATGTGTAGCAATTCTCATAAGGAGGTCAATTCAGCATAAGCTTTCACCTGCAGTTCAAACTCATTATATAGAAAATGTGGGAATTGAAGTATTGTTGAACAATAATAAAACTATCAAAATATTTTGTGTCTATTTTCCTGGAGGTAGGTCTATTAATGAAACGAAAGTATGATTTAAAATTGATTTAAGAACAATTTTAAGCACGAATAATGAGTTCTTGGTAGGAGGAGATCTAAATTGCATGCATAGAGATTGTGGTTGCATTAGAGCAAACTCATGGGGAAATATACTGTCGTTTGTATCCTCCCAGTCCTACTTATGTTCCTGCTAGTTCTCGTGGAAGCCCGTCTGGCTTAGATCTACTTATAACTAACACTTCTAGTTTTATTTCTCAACCTATAGCTTTTAATGACAGGATCATGATCCTGTTTTCTGTCGTCGTCTTTCTTCGGGTATAAATAAAGTGCAATATTTCCAAGATATGATAAATGCTAACTGGAAAACGTTCCGCAGTGTGATAGAAAGAAAAATACAATTTATGAATACGAATATTGAAAATATTTCTAATAAAAAAGTCCTAGATGCTGTTGTCGAACAACTTTCATATCACATTTTAGACTCACTTGATGTTAGTGTCCCAAAAGTTGCTGAAAAACATTATTGTTTTAAAATGCCTGCTCATGTATTGGAGCTTATTAAAGTAAGAAACATGCATAGACGTAGCTGGCAAAAATACAGACAACCATTTCTTTAGAGATCAAGTAACTGAACTGAACATGGAATTATCTGAATTTATTCAAAACCAACAAAACAAGCTACGGAATAGTAAACTTAATCCCTTGATAAATCCTCAAAACCATCATTAAGGTCATTAAAATGAAACAGAAACAAATTCCATGCCTTACAAATAATATAACAACGTATTTCACAGCTACTGATAAATGTACTAGTTTTTTTTAAACAATTTTTTTAAAGAATTAGCGGTACTATTAAGAGAAACCGAGATATAGGGAAATCTACTGGTATGATATTGCTCGATATAAAAAAAGCATTCGACTCTGTGTGGTCTTATTTACAAAATGCTAAACTTTAATGTACCTTTATTTGTAAAATTACTCAAAGTTTTTTGTCAAGTCGTTGCTTTAGAGTGTATGTCAATAATATTGCGTCTAACATAATTTATTTTAATAATGGGGTGCCACAAGGCTCAGTGCTCTGTCCGATTTTATACAATTTATATAAATCGGGTCCGCTATTAACTCTGACAACAAAATCTCGTCAGAAATTAAACGAAACATTGCTCTTGATAACCGCTGTTTCTTTGGGCTATGAAGGCACTTCAGTAGTAAAGCCCTCATTCGAACTACTAAAGTGAACTTATATAAGACCCTGATTACCCCAGTCCTGCTCTACGGCGCTGAAGTATGGACCGTCTCCAAAGCGGATGAAGAAATTCTTGGTCGGTTTGAGAGAAAAATTTTTCGAAAAATCTTCGGTCCCGTTTGCGTTGACGGGCTGTGGAAACAAAGATTCAAACAAGAATTATACGAGCTGTACAGCGACATAGCCCTGGTCAAAAAACTCCGCATTGGACGTTTAAGATGGCTAGTAGAACAAATGGAGACCAATACTCCGGCTCGCAGAGTCTTCGAATCCCAGCCAGACGTCGGACGCAGTAGAGAAAGGCCCCGACTTAAGTGACACGCACAAGTAGAAATCGACCTCAACCAACTTGGAGTGCGCATCAGGTGGCAGCTAGCTAAGAACCGGGCTAATTGGAGAGGCATGTTGGTTGAGCCGCAGGTCCATTAATAAATAAATAAATAATATATATGAATCGAACTTTCCAAGTCTGCCGGAATGTGAACCTGCTATTTATTCTGAATTTGGTCTTGAAAATCAAGGTTATCTTTTTTACTAGAAAAAGAAAGTCCCGTTTTCTTCCTGCAAATCATCTAACAATAATTTGGCGTCAAATTATGTGGGAGCCTTATATAAAGTATCTTGGAATTCATCTAGACACCAAGCTTACATTTAAAGAGCATGTAACTAGAACTTTAAAAAACTAGTGGTGGGTGCACGACTGGGTCGTACGCAACTTTCTCTTTCACAGCGTGTTAATTTTACGTTTTCAACAATTTGGCCTAAAGACACAATAATATTTATTTCCATTAATGATGCTAGATTGGTATAAATGATGTCGAAATGAGATTATACGTACGCTTATTCCGTAATTGAAAGTAATCGGAGTTCATGTGAATAATAATGATTTTCCGTTATTGGCCAAAACTGAAATTTGCGTTTGGGGATAACTGGGCCAAAACCAGTTATGTGGATCTCACGAAAGTAGTAATAGTAGTATACAAATTAAATTTCATAGAATTTGGCAAAATAGTTTGGGAGAAATTGACAATTTTCTTTATATGGCATATATTCAAAAATCCGTTATATGGGTTTCTCGAAAAAACTGGTTACGCAATTTTGTTGAAACTAATATGCTTATAATATAAATAAAGTTTAATCAAAATCATTAGAGCCGTTTTTGAGAAAATTGAGGTTATGTATAATTTTTTTACGGCAGATACCAGTAATAACATGGCTAAAAGCAAACAAAAAAAAAATGGCCTAGAATTATGAGCAAACAGACGGTGGATACGAAGTCTGAAGAAAATCGGTAGAGTTGTTTAAGCTGAAGAGGCTTGTACGGACAGACGGACTGACGAACCGACGGACGGAATTACAAAAACCACTTTTTTGAGTTGCGCTATCATCATAATGTTAGAATCAATCAAAATCTCGAGGTCGAAAATTTTCACAAGAACAATATCTTTTTCTTTATAAGAGAAAGTTAAAAATAAATTGTGCAATCAAAATGTTGTATACATTTTTTAACAGGAAATCAAAGTTATCAAACGAAAACCAAGTTATAATACACAAAGTAATATTTCAAGCAATTTTTCTGTATGTAGGCTCAGTGGCGCGATGGTTAGTGCGATGAACTGCCGCGCAGAAGGTCTAGGTTCGATTCCCAGCCGTAGCAACACCTAAATGATTTTTCACTGACCCTCCTCTCGTGATGATCTGACAAATCATCCGAGTAGTATCAATTGTCATGAAAAGCTTATCTCAACTTAGCCGTTCGGAGTCCTGTTAAAACAGGAGGTCCCGCCATCGTGCAAAGAAGTACACACGCATACATGAGTGCTTGTGAGAAAAAGCTGGGCCCTGTGTACTAACGAGCATGTTGCGCCATACATTTTTACATTAAACATTCCACATTAGACCTACATAAACGAGGAAATGTTGAATTGATCTACGACAGAATACGTAAATTATGCGTTACATTTAGGAATAGATTTTTCAGAATTTTTTTTAATTGATGTGTCTCTATATATCTATATCGTCTTATGTACATAGGGAATAAACGCCACTTCGCAGTAATGTTTTTTTTATTTCTTTTTTTTGCTCTCGAATGAACAAAATCTCGGATTTTATCTGCGCACTAAAACCAAGAAAAAAACACTTAATCACCGCGTGACTTACCACGTGTTCTGTAACGATTCCTGAATGTTCTACCTCTTATTAATAAACAAAAACAACAAACAAATGTACACTGTTTCTGGACTCAAACCTTCACCCTCTGAATCCCTAATCCAAGCACAGTCCAAACCGTGCTTAAATATGTGGTATCCAAATTACAGCATTCGATAGCCAATTTGCATTTCTTGTATTTATTTAGTTAGATCTGAGTAAAAAACTAAATAGAATCACAAACATTAAAAATATTTGTATTCTATACACCGCAATATAATTTTAACTTTTGGAATTGGCATTATAAGGCCGTAACCAATAAATAGATTTGTTACAATCGAAATTTTAAAAATTTGGTAAAATTTCAACCCCGAAAGTGATTGCTGAGGTAGGCATAAAAGACGTAAACAAATTTAAAGGGCATGATTTTGACAAAAATCAAATCATTACCTCCTGCTTAAAAATTTCTTAGCGTCCATTGTCCCATCCTTATAAAGCACTGTAACAAAAAAATCTAAATTGTCTAAGTTTCTGTACAAGGCATACCAGACATCGAAAATGGCAAAGACAACCAACATCACTACTCTACAATTATAGATCTCTACATCATTTATTTACAGTCTGCTGATTCCTCAATAATGCATTGATTCGCACAAAAAAATTCGACTTAAACACAAAAAATACAAACAAGGATACGTAATGACTTTTTCATTTCAATTCAGTGTCAAATGAGTTATGTCAAATATATCCGACACGTGCCTATTCTCCATAGGCAAACGAGAACACAGCATGTTTGGATGGATAATTAGTGTGACCCACCCACTGTTACATCCCTTCAACGTAAAATGTGATGACAACCAAATATATCCTGCTGATTATTAGTGTTACATTGTTACACTTTTTCTTATTTGATTACATACACAAATGTACGTTACGTATATTTTTGTGTGATTATGCTCTATTTTTAATGCGAATTGCAAATGCCGGTATAATGGTTGTAACTTTTTGACGGGTAACGAATTTGCTTGCTTCAATAGAACGACGACGATAAATGAGAACGTTCCCACACTATAATTCGTTCACATGACAAGACAATGTTTAAGCCAAGTGTTTTGACATTTGTATTACAAAATGTAGGCTGTTAGATGCAATTCGTTAATTAATCATAATGATTGCCCACCCTTAATTCAAAGCTTGCGATGTAACAAATTTACTGGGCAAAACCTTTACGATAATTGGGTAACTACCTATTTCCTCATACATTACAGGATATTGGAGGCAATTTGTGGAAGTATACCTGGGAGAACAATTAATGGATGTGTGGTATAGTAACGCCGTGTTTAGGGAAATGTGTTAGAGTGTGCAATGATTAATATAGAAAAGTGAAAGCCGAGTTATCTACAAGTAAATTGGATACGTAACGGCAATAAAGTAATGAATTGGATATATGCAAGTGTTTTTATACCCTATCCCATAGGGGTTCTTTAGTTTTGCAACAAAGTTAGTAACGTAGAGAAATAATTTAGGTAGATATAAATCAAAGTTCTATACTTCATCGGGTGTTTTTTAGAGGTTGGTTTTTCGAATAGAGATAAAACTGACATTTTGTGGCAAATCTAATTTCATTTATGTTCAGCTTGGTTTGCCATTCCATCATGACCAGGTTGACAAATGAACAACGCTTGTAAATCATGCAAATCTATTTCGTAAATAATGGTTCAGTTTGCGAAGTTAACCGCAACCTCCGTCCATTTTATGGTCGACATAATCCATCAGAGCAATTAACTCGATTAGCTCTAATACTTTACTACTTTTACTCCATGTGATAATACGCATCCACCGAGACGTCGAACAGTGCGTACCGAAGAAACAATTGCCGCTGTAGAGCAAAGTGTTGAAGAGGAACCGAATAAATCGATTCGTCACCGTGCACAGCAATTAGAGCTTTGCGCAAAGATCTTGGCTTACGACCTTACAAGATCCAGCTTATGCAAGCATTAGCCGCGAGACCATGCAATGCGTCGTGATTTGGTGTATGGGCCGAAAATGAGATTGATCTCGATGCTGATTTTTATCGCAAAATTCTGTTCAGCGATGATGCTCATTTTTGGTTGAATGGCTACGTCAACAAGCATAATTGCCACATTTGTGCTCTATGGGCTGGTGGAGTCATTGGGCCATACTTCTTCTGAAATGATGCTTCAGAGTCAGCAACCGTTAATGGAGACCGGTATAGAGCCATGATAACTGACTATTTTGTTCCCAAAGTGGATGGCATGAATCTGGATGAGATGTGGTTCCAACAAGACGGCGCTACATGCTGCACAGCTCACGTCACATTCAATTTATTGAAGGAAACATTCGATGAGCGCAAAATTTCGCGGCATGGACCTGTGAATTGGCCACCAAGATCGTGTGATTTGACACCATTGGATTATTTTCTTTGGAGATGTGTGAAGTAGCTCATCTACCCTAACAAACCAGAAACGTAAGGGGACTTGGAAGCCAATATACGTGGCGTTTTTGCCGACATACGGCCCCAAATGCTCGAAAAAGTGCTTGAAAATTGGACCTCTAGACTTGGCTTTGTACGAACCAGCCGCTGTGGCCACATGTCCAAAATCATATTTAAACATTCATGACATAAAATTATCCTTAAAAAATATTGCCTTATTAATGGACATTTAAACGATTTTTTTGTGTTTTATTTCAATTCGAAATTCTATTCCTCTAAAAAAAAACACTCTTTATATCGACTCATAATCGGAAGCTTAGTCGATTGATCCATTTTTGTCCGACCGTCCGATGTAACCGATTTTTAGGCCTTCAATTTTGATCTAGATAATGAAATTCGGTATGTAGAACAAGTGTAAACATTTTTTAAAAACCGCCCAGTGCCATGCCCAATTTTCAGAGAACCGTCAAACGGAAGGAAATTTTTAAAAAGTGTCTGAACAACAATTCCGCTTCGTTGATTTGCACTTGACAATACCTACGTAGACTTCAATTTATTCAATTATTTAAAGATTTTATGATAAGTTTCAGTCAAAAAACCGTTTATTAGTTGATTTTTTGGTGAAAGTACAATTAATTGGATTGAGACTTTTTACTCCTACCAAATTATTTTTATCTAAGTTGACTATTTGACTTTTTTGACTTTGCCGTCATACATTTTTTGCATTGTCAAACCTAGTGAACACTAGATGCACAACTGTTTAGAGTTTCTATTTTTATCAAGTGGATATTTTACGACCTCAGAAGACATTGTTGTCTGACCACTTCTATAGCCTGCATACACTTAATCTAGAATTACAATGGTTGACTTGTCTTAACCATCTTAAATGTGGATATTTTTGTATGAAAAAGTCACTTATATCAAAATTACTTTCCGTTTGACCTAAATCGACCATTCTTAAAAGTGAGCTTGGAAGTGGCGGATTTTAAAATTTTATTTCTGTAATGAGTTCAAAAACAAAATGCCTTATAACAAAATGCCTCCAAGAAGTGAAATTTTTTTTCCGAAATTTATGTAAAATTGAATTGAATAATGGTTAAGATGCGGATTGTCTTTTCTCGGGATTAACTCGTTCGATGAACAACCAACGAATTGCTCCAAATGCATTGTTCTAACGCTAAACCACTAAACTAACCTTTTTTTATTTCTTCCTCCTTCTATTTCTTAGTCATCCCCACCCCTTCTTCCCTCTCTGTTTTGTTCACCTCATCTGTATTACTTAACTCAAAAAAGTACCTCATTTTTTTTCTCTCACAAAAAATGATTTATCATGACACCCGAAATTTCAATCAGCTATTGCGATATCCTACTTACTTATTTATGTAAGTTTCGCTACAGTCCAGAAATTACCTGGGCCTCATCGAAAATGCCTCTCCAATTACCCCGGTCCTTAGCTATCTGCCTACAGTTGCGCAGTCCAATTTAATTGAGGGTCTCCTATTTTGTGGATCGTGCAAACGATGCTGAGGTTCCACTCTTCAGGCATGATTTCATCAGACCAGATTTGGCCTATGAGTTGGTGGATGTTACTTACCAAGTTATCTCCGGCGGGAGGGCCGCTATTTCAGGCAGCCTTATTACGCTTGAGTTTAGATATCGCTATCCTCACTTCACTCAGGTCGGGTGGTTGGCAGATTTCGCTGTTGTTGCCAATATTGGATGGTTCGTTCTGCCTGACAGAATGTTGTTCGTCATCGCCGTTTAACAGTCTGCAGAAGATGTTCTTTCATATCCTCAGCATCGACTGTGTCTCCACTACGATATTTCCTTGTTCATCTTGATAGGATTCTGTTCGAGCCTTGGTTTTGACGTTTTACACTTTGGTAAAACTTGCGAAAATCGTTTCTTTAGTGGCATCTCTCTATATCCTCGATCGCTCGCTTGTCTTGCTCTATTGCTCAGCGGCAGCTCTCCTCTTAACCTGCAGCTTGTTCTTCAACATTCGATGCTGGTGGTATGGTGTTAATCGAGAGGTTTAGTTATACGCGTTGCGCGAAGTTCATGGCGAGTGTACTGCGATTGCAGTCTTTCGACATCAAATTTTTTCACAGTATTTCCGGATTGTTGTGGCGTGGTGGATATCCGCATTCTTACCTTGGCTGCAACAAGGTAGTGGTCCAAGTCGATGTTAGCTCCTCGGAAAGTTCGGACATCCAAAATATTGGATGCGCGCCGCTTGTCTATCGCAATGTGATCAATTTGGTTGACCGTTCGTTGTTCTGCAGACCGCCATGTCCCCTTATGGATATCGAAGTGAGGAAACCGCGTGCTGGCTATAGTGGCACTTCGTTCTGTAGCGAAGTCAATTAGCCTAAGTCCGTTACCAGACGTGTTGTCGTGTAGGCTATGTTTTCCGACAATACTGCAAAAGACGTCTTCTCTTCCGACGTTCGCGTTAAAATCTCCCAGCTGTTGTCCGAATATGTCGAAGCAGCTTGTTGTTTTAATGATAACTACCCCCATTTACATTTAAGAAGTAGGGACCGGTTATTCCACCGACCCTTAAACCACAACACAAGGTTGTGGTGAATAGATGCTCCTTCAGCACTTGAACACCTTCCGGTTGTTCTCCGGCCTAAATGAGGCAATTTTACTTATTGACGTATCCATTGAGCCAGAAATTATCCTCATCGCTGAACAAAATTTTGATGGAAAGCATTGGCTTTTCAAAAAGTCTCTCGAGAGCCCAGAGCTTAAACAACATGTGGATGAAATATGGAAAATGACATTGTCACCACATCTTGTTGAGATAGTTTATCTTAATGTTTATATTTATGAATACGCAATGGGATAGGCTTAACAAATCGTTTTTTTAGAATAAAGCGCCCAAAAAGAGTTCAAATGATCTTAATTCGAAATGTTCATAGTATTGTTCTCGAAATATTTCATCGACATTTTTTTTCGAGTTTTCCTAAAATTGTATCAAAAATTGTTTTTCTAATAAAACGACCCAAAAAAGCGGGTGTGGCAAAAAACTTTATATCGATGATATGTAGATATTTAAATTGTCTACATATGGTAATCAGATACTTTTCCCAAATTTCTAACCATTTATCTACCATTTGAAAAGTTTTGCAATTGTTCTGCTTCGTCAGAGAGTCTACACGTATAACAAATTTTAACACTATAGCTCAAATATTAACGTAAAAAATCAGTGACACACAGACGGATGAACGGACGGACAGACGCACGGCCTGATGGACACATAGACATGGCTAGACCGACTCAGCTATCAATTCTGATTCGATCCATATACTGTGAGGCAGATATATCCAAATTTGTTAATTTCAATACTAATATACAACCATGAGATAGCGTATTTGTTAAAAAAATTATTTTCAAAAAATAGCATGTTATGTAGTTGCAGTATGTTTTCGAGTAGGTATACATAATTTGTTTCGGCGAAACGAAAAATAAGATTTCTAATACAGTAAATTTAATTTCAAATTTGTTGTACTAAGACGGAAACATAAAAAAAATCATTTTCGTTTTCTTTCGATTTCAAATCAACTCAAGTATGTGCACATTTTATGTGCTTGTATATGTTCTTAGATGAATTGAGTGCAATTCCTGAAACCGCATATAAACCTCAACAAAAGGCTAAGGCATGGATATCTTGCAGTGACGGCCAATAACGTTATCTTAAATGATTTGAACGAGTACACTTAACGTTTGATTTCGTTTTTTGTAAGCAAAAAGTTGTCCACATGAGAAAAACCTCTCATTCTTCGAAATATTATATGAATCTATTACACAATAGAACCTTCTTCAATATCCAACTTTAGGAGGGCTTTTTTGGCATATCTTCTAACGAAATTCCATTTTGTGTGGAAAAGGAAAAAATGAGATGTGAGTGTACTCAGGAGGTATTATAAATATTTGTTAGGGATTGAAGTTGGGATGAAATGCTAAAAATAAATTATAAGAAGGCTTTAATCCTCTGTCGAGTCGTTGAATACACTATCCCATTATGTAGTTACATAGAGATTGTCACAATACATTACTCAGGCAGTTTATAAAAATCATATATGACTCGACAAAAAACATTTTTATACCCTATCCCATAGGGGTATATTAGTTTTGATACATAGTTTGTAACATAGAGAAATAATTGAGCTTGGCATACCTCAAAGTATACATAGTTTTAGGATAAACCGTTAGAGATTTTGAAAAGTGTCTGAACAACATATCTAGACAATCTTAATATCTATATTTTATCTTTACAAAGTTTGTATTTGTATACCCTACGCCATACCTAATGCAGGAGAAAAACTTTGTTTTTGGTCGAACCATACAAATTTTTGATAAACTGTCTGAGCAATATGTTGCGAAAATTTTAATTTTAATATTTAAGGGATATTAATTTTAAGGATTGGATGGGATAGGGTATAAAATTGTAGCATTCTCATATGTTTTTGCTTCACATTCGTCTTCACCATTTTATAGATTAATAGATTAAAACTTATCACCAACAATAGATCACATACCATAAGGGAGCACGATCAATATAAAGTGTTCTGAACAATTTGGATTGAAGGAAAAGCGACAAAACCCCAAGGAATTCCTTTATCATGTCTATAAAATGTGCACCTCTTTTATGCATGTTATTTTCTGCCGTACAATCAACAAGGTTTTCGCAGTTTCTAGAAAATGCCTATAATCTTCCATAGGTTTCTATGGCCTAAACAGTTCAACTAACAACGACACAACCAAGCAATATACCAAAACCATTTTTCTTACTGAACACGCAAACAATTAAACGAACTTCTGGAAGAAATATTTTCACGTATATAAAATCTTCAACAATTCAAGATAAGCTCAACATATATAAATATGCCAGCATCATCTCAGGGCGCTCTTCGGGCGTTACAGGTTCGCTTTACCTGTGAAATGTATTAAAATGCAATCAATGAGCAAAATGTACATCGCAATATTATCTAAGTATAATGCACTTTAATCTTTAATCTTTAATCTTAAGCATTAGCATTGAGTTTTCAATGGCATTGATAAAATAACAACAATTTAATTGGCATTGAATGAAAAAAGTTTTTATTGGCATTGAATTCATAATGCCAATGAAAGAGTAGTAATTATAAAAGAAATTTATTTTCATAGAGTGGTAGGGCATTTTTTTATTTTTTTTTCAACTCATTGCACAAGCTTTTGAAAATGAGGAAACCGCATTCAACGATAAAATAAGCACAAAGTTCATCTATTACTTAGTTGTCCGAACCTAGTGGAACCAAATGGAATTTGCATGGATCAGATGCTTTAATCTTTGCTCCCAACCAATTTCCAATTCTTCAATTTGGAAGAAGCTGTTGAAAATGTTTGTCTTCTAACAAAAAATTGCATGGATAGAACTATATCCAGCATCTTTGGTACACGAAAGAACTTGGGTATTTGTCAATTCAAAAAGAAAAACGGATTTATTGATACTCCACAAGCCTTAGATGAACATTATTTCAGTTATCTCAATGACTGTAAATATATCTCTTCAATAAATAATGATTATTCTTCGGGGCCCGATGGAATCAAACCAATAGTCGTAAAGCAATGCAAAGTTGCTCTTTTGCCATACCTTAAGCATATGTTTGAAAGCTCCCTTGCCAAAGGAGTATTCCCAACTCAATGGAATATTGCATTTATAACACCTGTTTAAAAAAAAAGGAAAGCGAGCAGACATCTCTAATTATAGACCAATCTCAAAACTTTCTTGCATTCCTAAGTTATTCGAACATATAATTTGTGATAAACTGGTCTTTCTTTGTCGAAACATCATTTGTGAAGAACAACATGGTTTTGTAAGACAAGGATCCACTGTCACAAATCTCTTGACTTTTATGTACCATTGTGCCAATAGTTTGGAAAATAAAAAAGAACTAGATTGTATATACACTGATTTCTTAAAGGTTTTTGACCAGTTATCACATAACATCATAGTTTTTAAACTTAAGGCATACGGATTTCCTCCAGGATTCGTAAATTGGGTTAAAATATATCTCTCATTGAGAAATTACCAAGTAAATCCAAATCTTTCGTTGCTCAATCTGGAGTAAATCAAGGAAGCCATTTAGGACCAATTTTATTTATACTTACAATTAACGATGTAAAAGCTTGTATTCAAGATAGCAAAATATTGATATATGCTTATGACATGAAAATGTTCAAATGTGTACGAGATCTAAACGATTCGCTCTTACCACAAACCGATCTAAACAGTTTTATCATTTGGTGTCTTAAAAACAGTTTGAATTAGGGTTCAAATAAGTGCCAGCATATGACATTTTCACGAAAACGTGTTCCATCCAATTTTAATTATATGTACTTTGTCCGGACACACCCTCTGTCATGTGAACAGTTTAAAAGATCTGGGTGCTTATTTTGATCCTAAAATGGAGTTTCATAAACACATTAACATTATCGTCAATAAATCCAGCTCTATGTTGGGATTTATAAAAAGGTGGTCAATAGAGTTTAATGACCCTTATATCACTCTCTCCCTATATAATTGTCTAGTTCGCCCCCACTTGGAGTATGCCTCACAAGTTTGGACGCCATTCTATGAAGTTCATTCAAATAGAATTGTAGCAGTCCAACATAATTTCATAAGATTTGCTTTGAGAGGACTACCATGGGATTGATTTACATAATTTGCCTCCGTATAGGTTTAGAATTAAACTACTACAGATGTTGCCTCTGACTCAACGTAGACTTAACAGCGTCATGGTTTTCTTTCACCAATTATTATCAGGACAAATTGATGCCCCTGATCTTTTAAGTGCTATTGGTTTTAATACCCGGGGAGGTTCCTGCAACCTACGTAGATTAGAGTTTATAATAAAAATTACGATGTAGTTGAACTGCATGTTAGTAAAGGTAGTTTAAAAATTTTTGTTTGTTTTGTTAAAGGTATAAATAGCTTAAATGTAATTTCTTCGTTTATTGATTTTGTTAGTGATGTTAAACCTAATAACGTCTATGTTCTGCTATGTCCCACTAACAAATGCGCTAAATGATGAGCCTGTGGATGCATATTTAATGCCGTGGCAAATCTCTGCTCGGAGATGCTGCTTGTATTAAGCGCACTAACACACAGATCTGATAGTGTTTTAATTTTAGGGATTTTACATTAACAGGAATAAGGGATTCAGGGACTTAAAATTTTTGGGATTTTAGGTTTAAGGTATTTTTTTAGCGATTCTGTCGTACTTCTGTCTATGCAATCTATATCTGTTCACTAGAATTAACCATAAAGTCAGACACCGGCAAACTAGTTCCCCTAGCCTTACACGCATTAGTGTAATGCATTACTCCCATGCCTGCATAATACATATTGATTTAATTTAACCCATATATTTTAAGCTCTCCAACGGAACATATGATATGACCTATCGCTATAAGGGTATATTAGTTACGGAACAACATTTTTAAAATACAGATATAATTCAGATAAAGATATTGTTAAGTATATGTATCGAATCAAAACCGATAGCTAAGTCAATTTAACTATGCAAGTTCCTCCGAACGTCACGAGTGGTTGGGCCCCAAATGTTGAGCTATATTTTATTCTTTGTTTGTTTCTGCCAGGGTTGTAAAGTGTAAACATATTAAGACAATGTTATATTTCGTCCATTTAAATTTTTTGGGCGTTTTTCTAAAAAAAATACTTTCTATCATATAGCCCCTTAGGAGTATATTGTGACATAGGTAAGTTTTAATCTAGGATTTTGAAATTTAATACACGATATATTTGTTCATACCTCCAGTAAGAGGAGAAAAAATCCGTTCACCATACACACATTTTAAATTAAATGACCTTAAACCTTTTAACAGATGACTCGTCATTATGGCTTTGAGCTCGATTTAAACCTGGAAGTACATGCTTATTTTTTATACGTTAAGGACTTGCAAAGTTGTTGGTAGATAGGTCATCTGTATGACCATTTTGAATAGCGACGTCACTATTCAAAATGGTGATACAGATGACCTATGTACCAAAAACCTTGGAAGTTAATTGTTTTCAGTTTTATTTTAAGTTTATTTGGCACATTTGGCATTATTTAACAAAGCGTAATCATCTGAGAATCAGTACTCGCTAGCAACTTGACCACCAAGGTTAGAAAGAAACATATGAGAAGGCTACAATCCACTATGTGGATCGTTTTATACACTATCTCATTCCATCCTTTAAATTAATATCCCTTGAATGTGGATTTTATTGCAACGACATATTAAAATTGAAATTGTCGCAACATATTGCTCAGACAGTTTATCAAAATGGTTCTACCAAAAACAACGGTTTTCTCCTGCATATGGTATGGCGTAGGGTATAAAAATGATTTTTGTATGAAAACGCCTCCAAAAAGTGGGCGTGGGTATAAATGATATATGGAAAAAATGTTTGTATTATAAATAACAATTAGTTTTTATCAAATTTTTTCCGAAATGTTTAAAATTTTACCAAAAAATGTTTTTTACGGAAAACACCCCCAAAAAGGAGGCGTGGCAAAAACTTTGTATAGACGAAATGTAGGCATTAAGATTGTCTTGATATCTTCTTCAGATACTCTAACAAAATACTTAACGGTTCTGCCTAAAATAAGGTTTTTCTAAAAAGGGGGCGTGGCAGTAGGCGGATTTCAAATTTTGTACATTTGTTTGACGTACAAGGATTACATGTACCAAATTTCATTATCCTAGCTCAAAATTTAGTGCCCGAAAAACGGTTACCTACAGACGGACAGACGGACGGGCGGACAGACAGACATGACTTAATTCACTCAGCTAGCGATTCTGAGTCGATCCATATACTTTAACTTATACCTAGCTCAATTATTCTTCTATGTTACAAACTATGTATCAAAACTGATATAGATACCCCTATGGGATAGGGTAAAATGGGGTAAAAAACTGTACGAACGGAGTGTTTTCGGAAAAAAGTTCGACTTCTTGATTTTTATTGTTTCTAACATTACGAAAATATGAGAAATCAAAAAGTGGTTTTAACAATTCCGTATAAAGTTGGTCCACCTGTCCGTTATGGCTTCCGATTTTCTAGACCGATTTTCAATCTTCGTATTGCCAATTTGTTTGGTCACAATACACATAAATCTCTACAGATTTTCAGTAGACGAAATAGATAAAAAACTAAAAAAAAATCGTCAAATTCGCGATTGATTAGTAGTTGAACTACCTATTTACCTCTCAGTAGAAGAAAATGTTGTGTACGATCCAATCGTGCACCCACCACTCAATTTTCTTTGAAACGTGTTCGGTGTGCAGTGTCAAGTAGCTTTCGAAAAATGTTTTTTTTTGGTTTGTTGTAGAAACCGTATATATATATATATATATATATGTATATATGTCGATGAGGTCTTCTTAATTATAGAGAGGATTTAAAAAAATAGCAATAAGCCTTAAAAAAAGCTTTTGATTCGATCAGTACACAATATTTTCATTTTATTATTACTTTTGGTTACTAATTCTAAACAATATATAAATATGCTAAATATAAATATACTCAGGGTTAAGATGGAAAGAGATATGGAATAAGCGTGGTTGCCTTATATCAAAGATTATGAAGTCTATACAGATGACGCATTGAGAACAAAAAACAGAAACGTTTGCTCACGAGCTTCGTGGTACGCGCGGGCGGTGTGCAGTGTGTGCACACAAATTGCAATCTTAACGAAAGAAACCAGTTTCGATGAAGAGAGATCGTTTCGTGTGGTGGTGATTGCTGTGTGAGATGAAGGTGAATGTATGTTTTATTTTTATCCCTTGTCACACAGATGTTGCACTGCAAACGAAAAATTAGTCTATGACTGGTCGTGCTGGATTATTATTTTTTTAACTTTCTTTTACAAAGAGAAAAGATTTGTTTTTGTAAAAATTTTCGATCTTGAGATTTTGATTAATTCTAACATTACGATGATAGAGGAACCCAAAAAAATGTTTTTTTTTTTAAATTCCGTCCGTCTGTCCCTAATGGCATCTCCAGCCAAAACGGCTTGACCGATTTTCTTCAGACCTCGTAGCCAGGGTTTTTTGGTCATAATCTACGCCATTTTAGCCATTTAGTCAAATTATATAAAGGTAATCTCAATTTCCTCGAAAACGGCTCTTACGATTTTGATTAAGCTATATATGTATACCTATACTCGATGTTTCCTAAACTAAAAAATATATAAATAGTTTTCAGTAAAAGATATACATTTGTAAATCATATCTCTGTGCGAATAATGTAAATTGTCCAAAACTTCATACCTACCCAGTTCTTTTCGACAAAATCCATACAACGGATTTTTTAATTTATACCAAAATTGTCCGTTTTTCGCAAAATATTTGGTCAAATTGAATATCTGTGTTACTATAATTGTTTGTAACAATTCCAAATAATTCGTTTTAGACCAAATAGTTCTGAACGTGTATGAGAAGGCTACAATCCGCTGTGAGGATCGTTTAATACCCTATCCCATTCTATCGTAAAAATGAATATCCCAAAAGTGTGAGCTTTATGGGGATGGAATATAGAAAATTGCAACGTCACAACATATTGTTCAGCCAGATTATCAAAATCGTTCATGGTTCTACAAAAAACAACAAAGTCACCCAGGCCCCAAAAAGTGGGTAACAATGACCTATGGACGAAATTTTTATATTAATATTACTAATGATTTTACATTTTGAAATATTTAAAAATTTGACCAAAAATAACGTTTTTCTAAAAGTGGGCGTGGCAGTAGGCGGAATTTTATTAATTGTTCGAACAACTCGTACGAGGATCGCATATAACAAATTTCATTATCCTAGCTCAAAATGTAATGTCTAAAAACCGGTGACCTACATACAAACGGACGGATGGACGGACAGCCAGACAGACAGACAGACATGGCTTCATCGGCTCAGCTAGCGATACTGAGTCGATCCATATACTTTGAGGTTTGAATATGGGTGGGTATCTTGCTGCCCCCTGCAACCCCCACTTGGACTCGCTATTGGATTTGGGTTGCATGCGCGTTTGGATGTATGTAAACTAAGAATATGTACATCCGACCACGAAAGCAATCCAAATCTAATAGTGAGCCCAAGCAGGGGGGTTGAATGGACCAGCTTTACATTTTTTTCGCAATTGCTGCAGAGTACATCATCATTACGTGTCCTCTTACCGGGGCAATCATATTCTGAAAAATCATCAAATTCAAATTCTTGACAATCATTATCCAAATTCAAGGTTGGAACGGCTTCTGATTTTAAAAACTTCTTGCCAATATATGTGCTGTAAAAATGATTTTGGCAAATGAAAATTTTTTTTTCATAGTCTTTTAAATCAATTTTGCATTTTTCGCGCCAAATTTGACCTATAATCTTATCGGCACTAGGAAAGCCAAACAACCTTAAATGTTGATAGTGTCGTTTTGATTTTTCACAGACACAGCATTGAACGCCAGAGGCCAAACTATTTTTTTTTAATTTGTTCGCTTTCGCTCATCTTGATCGCATGTATAGTGCGTACCAAAACAGTTGGCCAACGGTCGATTGCGCAGAGAGAGGATTTAAGAGAACAAAAATGACGCGAAAGAGATTTAATCACTAAGCGTTTTTGCCTGTAATTTACAATGCGTAACCCAACTTTACAGTGCTTAGAACTAATTTTATGATGTTTGATTTTACCTGTTTGACTTAAGTATAAAAGTTTTACGACATGATTAGTGTTTGCATTTGGTTACCTGTAGGGGCAAGGAATAAATTTGTTGCCTGGTTTTTTATAGTTTTTTTTTAGAGTTTTTTATTTTAAGATAACGCATATATATTTAGATTTCCTATTTGGAATTCACTTTCACGAAAACAAAAGCATTGCTAGGACATAAGTTTATTAAAATAAAATAAATTGTCATGGATCTTTCAAGAAAAGGAAAACCAATAGGAAGTCTAGGACTTTACTTTGCGTGCCAATATCAGTATCTACATGATCAATATGCACGACACAATTAATAATGATCAACGAAAGCATAATGAGCAAATAGCATAACGCCCAATTTCGTCTCTTTATGCTTGTTTTTGCAATTTTAAGAGATTGTAAAACACATTTTAAGAGACCTGCGCAGTAGAATGGCCAACTGTTTTGGTACGCACTATAATCGCAAAGACGGTAAATCACCGAATAAATATAAAATATGCATTCACGTTCACCTCACACAGCAGAAAGCAGTCAGCGACAGCACACACACACATCCCCAAGACACGAGATTTTTTTATCGAAACTTAACTAAAGAGATGAGCGCATCTTTCGTTGTGCTATCGTTGGCTCTCTTGAGAAATCATTATTAAAGAGAGCGGGCTGTACCAGTACGACCCGCCATAGAACAATTTTTTTTATATGGAGTGCGTCATCTGTATAGACTTCATAATCTTTGCTTATATATATAAAATATCATATTTTTTTATATTTCGCTTTAGTTTAGTTTTCTACTTCTACTTCTCTGTGAAAGTAAAATATTCCTTATGGATTATACATTTTTCTACAGATAGATAAATTTTTTTTTTATAATTTACACGTACTCAAGGAGTTATGAATACCCTTTATATGTTACCATAGTACGAGCATTAGAGAAGGGGAAGAAAGAGAGGATAGGAAAAATTTTGGATGTAGTGGAGACTTAAACTCAATCGGTGGTGTCCGAACTAGCTTCGGAAGTCACTTTTTCTTGTGTTCGTTAAATTCGATGAAATTCGAGATGGTGGGCATACTTTTAGGTATTACACCGACCTTTTATTTCTTTTAAATAAAAGTGAAATGGATTTTGGTTGGGATTGAACGCGCAACCTTCCACTCAACAGACGAACACATTACCACTACACCGCGGCCACCCACAAAAATTAAAAATTCCCAGAAAAATAACCCAAATACTGAAAAAATGTCTGTCGACAAGTAGAAGAGAGAACAATTTTGCCATTTTACAGATGTTATTTTGTAATCAAAGCTTTAATAGTTCTACACAAGGATACAATAGCACGAAATGTTTCCATGGTTTTGATGAAAAGGATGCTCTTCATCAATGTCGTGAAATCCTTGCGTCCACTGAATTTTTTAGTTTGTTCTCTTATCATTCTTAATTGGAAACAATCGTTTGATGATTTATGGTATTGCTTTAGTTTACTCTTAGCTAACAAGAACAATCAGTTATACAAATACCAATAACATTAAAGCAGAAGAAAAGCGTTTTATGTCAGTTGTTTAAGCCTTCCTTTGCTATGTTTTTACATTTTCTTACCTAATTGAAGGTGTATTCCACCGGAAGTTCTTTCAATTCTAACTTATTTTTATGACAAAACAATAGTCCCCATAAAACAATAGAGTTAAAATAAAAGGGGTCGTAAAGTGCTACTGGGTAGAAGTGAAACTTCACGCAACGACGTTTCTCAAATAACAGAAGTCCTTCCTCATCAAAATAACAAAATATGTAAACTAAAGTAGTGATGGGTAGCTCACACATGAGGCAATACAAATGTCGCAAGAACCGATCTGAAATGTCCCATCGCAGTCACAACACTCTACTGTAATTGATGTAGATCTAATGCAATTTAACACGTTGGCTGCCACGTAAGCCACCGGTGGTACACATTTTTTATTAACATTAGGCCGCGTGTACCACCAGTGTACCACATGATATACAAATTTGTTTGATCGATAGTTTTTTTCCTTCAGTGGCACCTGGGTAAAGGTTTATTCTTTTCATATGATTTAACAAAAATTAAAAATTTTAATTTTTTTTCCTATATTTTTGGTATTCATTTTTTATTTTTTTTTGTGTTTGACATTGTTTGAAACTAATATATAAAAATCATAGTAAATAACATAATTAATAATTCAAAATTTAATAGAGTTAAAACAAGAAAAAAAAGATTAGTACAAAATTAATGTTTTTTGGAAACAATCAATGCATAATGCAGGTTTGCAACAGGCTCGTTAGTACCCAGGGCCTACCTTTCTCACAACCATTCATGTATGCGTGTGTACTACTTGCACGATGGCAGGACCTCCTGTGTTATGTCGAATCCGAACAGCTAAGTTGCGATAAGCTAGTCTTGACAGTTGATACTACTCGGATGGCTTACTTACTTATTAGGCCAAGCGCTCTGCGCTCTGACATCTGCGATGGCTTGGTCTTTGAAATGAAGGTTCGGTCTTTCTTCTCTTCTTCTCGAACTTGGGGCTTCGAAAATCCTCTTAGCTGGAGCATTATTTTCCATTCGCTCGATGTGGCCAAGCCAATGTAGTCGACGTGTTTTGGCTATTGACTACATCCACATCTTGGTACAGCTCATAGAGTTCGCGATTGAATCTCCCTATTCTCTCTCCTTGCACACAGGACCAAAAATCCCCTGAAGTGTTTTTCTCTCGAAGGAGCCCGGTATCAGCTCTCCGTTCTTGCTTATCGTCCCGCACTCGTAGAGCACACATTTCGTCCTTCGAGTTAAAAGTTTTTAACCCAGTTGTTTCGCCAAACCGAAGTAGCAACGGTTTTCTAATTTCCTAATTCTTCGCCGGATCTCCTCTAGGGTGTCATTCGTGGAGTCTATATCTACTCCTTAACTACCTCGCAATTGCTTTTCCATCTGGTACGTAAACGAGTAAATCAGAAGGTTCTCCGACGAGTGAGCAGGAAACATAGAGCTGCCCATGTGAGAAGCATGGACTCTCCATACTTAATCCACACTTGCAACGATTGTCCTTGTGCTTTGTTGATAGTCAAGCCGAAAGCGTGTTGAATCGGGTACTGCAACTGTTTCACCGCATCATTTGGGGCAATATTTTATAGCTTATTATATGTCACTTTTCATAGAAAGAAATAATGATAGAATGTTATGAAATGTTGGGTGGGCATTTCCATTGCTTACTATCTCAAACAATCTTACAATTTCAAACAGAGACGACAACCCATAGCATACTATCCATAGAAAGCAATGAACTGAGCAAAACATATAAAAAAATGTTTCATAGAATACTATTTGAAGTCTAGACAAGCAATTTCCATAGCACGCCACATTGCACTCTGAAGTATTGCTCTTGGAGACCCCGGGTTTGAACTCGAATGCCATATCTGTCGAGATCATTGGGATACGCGCAAGAGTACGTCTTCACCTTTAAATTTTCCAGTCAAAATTTCTGCCTCGATAACATTGATCATCGTTTTCTAAACTGAGAGTCCAGTTCCGTTGCAAAGTCGTGGTAGATTTATGTTTCGAAAAATAATGATGGGTAGGCCAATTGAAAATTGGTGCCATGCCTGCCAAATCAAAGCGAATTCAAGAATTCAGTTGGATAGTTGACAACTTCGTCTTGATTCACCACAGTATTGTAAAGTCGTAAATTTCTACCAGGTGAGTATCAGCCCTAAGCTGTTTAAAGCGCAGCACGCTACTGATTTTAAGGCGCAGCTCGCCGAAAGAGTATGGCCAGTTACGGCCGCAGTGAAAGAAAAAGGTTGAGAGTCGAGAGTAAGTTTCAAGACTGATTTTATTAATAAATTTGTATGGTATTTATATACAATTTCTTTTGTTCTATCGAACATATCCATCGTACATCGATCGCTGACCTCTCGTTGTTCGATTGCCTCATATGCATATTTGGGTTAATGCCCGGACATTCAGAGAATTGTCCATCTTGCACAATCCAATATCCAAACACACTCACTGCAGCAACCTTCTAATGCTGAGCTCGCAACAAACATATGATACACTTTCTGGCGCGTGCTTATTGTGTACTCATATGTTTATTACTTATCGGCTTTATGCCCATGCATACGTGAGTGTCAAATATCGAGCACGAATGAATGCATTGCTGTGTGGATATTAAACGGTCGCTGGTGCGATCCCCTTCACAGTATCGATATACTGATATGTTGTCTTTTCGCAGGATATTCCATTATCAATGGTGAAGTTTCCATGGTTTTGATGAAAAGGATGCTCTTCATCAATGTCGTGAAATCCTTGCGTCCACTGAATTTTTTAGTTTGTTCTCTTATCATTCTTAATTGGAAACAATCGTTTGATGATTTATGGTATTGCTTTAGTTTACTCTTAGCTAACAAGAACAATCAGTTATACAAATACCAATAACATTAAAGCAGAAGAAAAGCGTTTTATGTCAGTTGTTTAAGCCTTCCTTTGCTATGTTTTTACATTTTCTTACCTAATTGAAGGTGTATTCCACCGGAAGTTCTTTCAATTCTAACTTATTTTTATGACAAAACAATAGTCCCCATAAAACAATAGAGTTAAAATAAAAGGGGTCGTAAAGTGCTACTGGGTAGAAGTGAAACTTCACGCAACGACGTTTCTCAAATAACAGAAGTCCTTCCTCATCAAAATAACAAAATATGTAAACTAAAGTAGTGATGGGTAGCTCACACATGAGGCAATACAAATGTCGCAAGAACCGATCTGAAATGTCCCATCGCAGTCACAACACTTTACTGTAATTGATGTAGATCTAATGCAATTTAACACGTTGGCTGCCACGTAAGCCACCGGTGGTACACATTTTTTATTAACATTAGGCCGCGTGTACCACCAGTGTACCACATGATATACAAATTTGTTTGATCGATAGTTTTTTTCCTTCAGTGGCACCTGGGTAAAGGTTTATTCTTTTCATATGATTTAACAAAAATTAAAAATTTTAATTTTTTTTCCTATATTTTTGGTATTCATTTTTTATTTTTTTTTGTGTTTGACATTGTTTGAAACTAATATATAAAAATCATAGTAAATAACATAATTAATAATTCAAAATTTGTTAGAGTTAAAACAAGAAAAAAAAGATTAGTACAAAATTAATGTTTTTTGGAAACAATCAATGCATAATGCAGGTTTGCAACAGGCTCGTTAGTACCCAGGGCCTACCTTTCTCACAACCATTCATGTATGCGTGTGTACTACTTGCACGATGGCAGGACCTCCTGTGTTATGTCGAATCCGAACAGCTAAGTTGCGATAAGCTAGTCTTGACAGTTGATACTACTCGGATGGCTTACTTACTTATTAGGCCAAGCGCTCTGCGCTCTGACATCTGCGATGGCTTGGTCTTTGAAATGAAGGTTCGGTCTTTCTTCTCTTCTTCTCGAACTTGGGGCTTCGAAAATCCTCTTAGCTGGAGCATTATTTTCCATTCGCTCGATGTGGCCAAGCCAATGTAGTCGACGTGTTTTGGCTATTGACTACATCCACATCTTGGTACAGCTCATAGAGTTCGCGATTGAACCAAAAATCCCCTGAAGTGTTTTTCTCTCGAAGGAGCCCGGTATCAGCTCTCCGTTCTTGCTTATCGTCCCGCACTCGTAGAGCACACATTTCGTCCTTCGAGTTAAAAGTTTTTAACCCAGTTGTTTCGCCAAACCGAAGTAGCAACGGTTTTCTAATTTCCTAATTCTTCGCCGGATCTCCTCTAGGGTGTCATTCGTGGAGTCTATATCTACTCCTTAACTACCTCGCAATTGCTTTTCCATCTGGTACGTAAACGAGTAAAGCAGAAGGTTCTCCGACGAGTGAGCAGGAAACATAGAGCTGCCCATGTGAGAAGCATGGACTCTCCATACTTAATCCACACTTGCAACGATTGTCCTTGTGCTTTGTTGATAGTCAAGCCGAAAGCGTGTTGAATCGGGTACTGCAACTGTTTCACCGCATCATTTGGGGCAATATTTTATAGCTTATTATATGTCACTTTTCATAGAAAGAAATAATGATAGAATGTTATGAAATGTTGGGTGGGCATTTCCATTGCTTACTATCTCAAACAATCTTACAATTTCAAACAGAGACGACAACCCATAGCATACTATCCATAGAAAGCAATGAACTGAGCAAAACATATAAAAAAATGTTTCATAGAATACTATTTGAAGTCTAGACAAGCAATTTCCATAGAACGCCACATTGCACTCTGAAGTATTGCTCTTGGAGACCCCGGGTTTGAACTCGAATGCCATATCTGTCGAGATCATTGGGATACGCGCAAGAGTACGTCTTCACCTTTAAATTTTCCAGTCAAAATTTCTGCCTCGATAACATTGATCATCGTTTTCTAAACTGAGAGTCCAGTTCCGTTGCAAAGTCGTGGTAGATTTATGTTTCGAAAAATAATGATGGGTAGGCCAATTGAAAATTGGTGCCATGCCTGCCAAATCAAAGCGAATTCAAGAATTCAGTTGGATAGTTGACAACTTCGTCTTGATTCACCACAGTATTGTAAAGTCGTAAATTTCTACCAGGTGAGTATCAGCCCTAAGCTGTTTAAAGCGCAGCACGCTACTGATTTTAAGGCGCAGCTCGCCGAAAGAGTATGGCCAGTTACGGCCGCAGTGAAAGAAAAAGGTTGAGAGTCGAGAGTAAGTTTCAAGACTGATTTTATTAATAAATTTGTATGGTATTTATATACAATTTCTTTTGTTCTATCGAACATATCCATCGTACATCGATCGCTGACCTCTCGTTGTTCGATTGCCTCATATGCATATTTGGGTTAATGCCCGGACATTCAGAGAATTGTCCATCTTGCACAATCCAATATCCAAACACACTCACTGCAGCAACCTTCTAATGCTGAGCTCGTAACAAACATATGATACACTTTCTGGCGCATGCTTATTGTGTACTCATATGTTTATTACTTGTCGGCTTTATGCCCATGCATACGTGAGTGTCAAATATCGAGCACGAATGGATTCATTGCTGTGTGGATATTAAACGGTCGCTGGTGCGATCCCCTTCACAGTATCGATATACTGATATGTTGTCTTTTCGCAGGATATTCCATTATCAATGGTGAAGTTGATGGTATTGATATTAATGTTTTTGGCAGCTTATATAGCTACTCTGATTATTGTAGTTCTGTGCAATGTTTGGGAAAACTTTTTGCACCAATTCCTCTATGCATTCTGTGATCTTACAAAAGTTTGCTGATATATTTCGTAGATTCATCAATTTGCATTCGCCAATTTCCAATATCCATTAATTGCAAAATTTTCAACCGATGCATTGAGTTGTAGTTGTACATTCATGTTGGTTTTTCTTGTCAATTACTCTAAATGACGCCATAAAACTGATGATTTGAGACATTCACTTATTTCATCAGCAGGTGTTGAACGTGGTTTAACCAGCAGTATTTGTCGAAAATCACCAGAAAATAAAACGAGTGGCCCACCGAAGTTCCGTGCGCTTACTCTCAAATCTCGCAGTGTATGATCAAGCGCTTCCAATGCATCCTTTTGAGACATTGCACATTCGTCCCTTATGATTGTATGACAAGTTAAGAGTATTTTGTCCATTCCAGAGTTTTTGCTTATGGTATGCCTCAGTGCTTTGGAAATCAATGCTGAATGCGCTGTTCGGCCACCATCCAAAAGAGTTGCCGCAATTCCAGTTGATGCGACCAGTGCAATATTATTTTGTTATTGTATGGTTGCCAAAATGAGTGTACCACCTGGCGCATCTATGAAAAACAGTCCACTGGTTTGTTCTGTGTTTGCACGCATAATTCTGTCGTACGCAATGCGTTGTTCTGGAACCAACTGCGAAAGATTTGTCTTGACAAATGTCCCCAGTTTTTCAGAATCAAAGTGTGTTTCTCGTTGGACTAGTGCCTTGTCAGCGATTGCCAAACATATGTCTTCAATCAAAATCAATGCCTTTTGACGAACGGGATACAAACGCGCTTGTACTAATATAAATGTACAAGCCAGGGTGAATGGGTATTGAGAACTAGAACTCATCCTGTACTATCACCCATGTAGGCCTAGCCAACCGATGGCAGAGTAACAACGCAAAATAATTCCATCCCTGTATTTCCTAATCCTCCCACTACCCCTATCCACCCTTATGACCCAAGGTCACAAGACCCTTAGGCCAGTGCAGGCGGACGAGTGGAAGGGGTGTCCAGGCATTTTGTTGCTCAGGCACGAGGGCTTCCCGCGCTAGCTCAATGGAGCTTAAAAATAATAAATAAATGAAAACGTTCACTTACCCTTGTCAACAAAAAAAAAACAGCGTTACCAAAATTGACTGCAAGGTGATGGACGGGGTGCACCGCTTCCTTCCTTGGTAGATGTTATTCTGCTTGAAAACTGGCAGATACCGTTGCTAAAGTTTACCGAAAAAACATTGTTCTTAATGAACATTAAATGATTTACAAATAAATACTTTGATTGATCGAAACTAATCATTAAAAAATTCCGTATTTCTAAAAATTTTAGAATGAAATGAACGACCTCTAGATGCCAGAGTCATTTAAAAGAAACACAATCGGATCAGGGATGGGTATCCGCTGACAATTTCCCTTGCTGAAGTTTGACAATCTCGGAATGCTGATATCATGTTGAAAAGTAACTGGATGATTGGAAAGCATAACATCGCGTTTGCGGGTATATTTCACCTGCGATGCGCTGGTACAATGATGAGCCGATGGATGACTTATTATTCAGGTGCTGATGCGGGTAGGACTCCTGTGAGCTACACGTAGGTGTGAGCTTGATTTCCCTCTTGCGGTTGTAGAAGTGAGTTGATCGACCACGGCGTGGTGGAGCGTATTCTCGTTGTTTATTTGATCGATGGTCTTGTACGTCGCGTCGGTGACGTCAGCATTTTTTTTTAAGATTACCAAATACATATATAGAATGCAAAAGGTATTAGGCTTAAGAATGTACATATTTGTGCACTTGTTTTCCCGTTTTTTTTTTTTGTATAAAGCAGCATGCGTTATATATACACTGTTTTCTTCACTTTTTTAAACCAGCATGCGATTTATATATATATTTATATATATAATGTGTATAATTATTTTCACTGTTTTAACCAGCATGCGTTTATATATATATATATAAGGTGTATTATATACATTTAATAATTGGTTTTATTTTTTAGCGTCGTTCAATCCATCATGCGTTACATATACAGTCCGTCAAGAAATTGTTTTGACAAATAATATTGGTAAAATAGATATTTTCATCATAAAACAAGAATTCTTTTAATGTCTCACTTGTTCTTTTTTAATTCATTTAATTTATTAATATGTTTACTAACTAACTGTAACAAAAAATAGTAGATTTTAAAAGGAATTAAACAAAAATTACATAAAAAACAAAAAATACACAGAAATGAGTCTGTCAAGAAATTGTTTTTATATTTCATTTTTTTTTAATTTAAAGTGAAAACAATGTTTAAGGTTGTTAATACTTCGTATGGACACCTTTAGCGTTTATCACGGCTTGAAGTCTTCTTTTCATTGAATAAACTAAATTCTGCACATCATAATCGCCTGGAATTTTTTTCTATTCCTCCTGTATTTGTATGTTTGTATGTATGTTTTATGTATGTCAATAGGGTTTAAGTCTGAACTCTGGGCAGGTGTATCCAATACTTAACTGCAGTTAAAAAGCAGCCACATCTTCACCATATGCGCCTTATGCTTTGGATCATTGTCTTGGTAAAACTTGAACTGCGGTTTGTTGTCACCTTTGAACCCAAATTTATTTACACTATTTAACAAATTACCCTTTAAAATATTCAAATATTTTTGCGCGTCCATGGTATTCTCTATAAAGACCAAATCTCCAACCCCTTTACTAGAAATACACCCCCACGCCATGACTGATAATATGCCAAATTTGACAATTGGAATAATGTTGCGATAACGGCATTCGCCACACTCTATTGGTGCCATCGTTGTAATAGAGCACAATTTTGGTCTGATCGCAGAATATGACGTCATCCCAGTAGTCTTCAGGCTTGGCAATATGTGAACTGGCAAAAGAAAATCGCTTTTCAATATGTTCTGTTGAAAGCATCGGAAAGCGTAGTTGACTGTTAAGCCAAACGCAGCGGGCTCAAGCCCCAGCTTCGGCAGCATCGCCAACTTATCTGAGAACACCTGTACAATAATATGAGACAATATAAATCTATGTTTATGTTAAATGGCTTTCCTTCTATATGTCTACCTGTATCTCTCTGTAGTATAAATGTCTTGATCTGTCCCAGCCGATGGCCTCAGTCGCCAGTGCTGTTATGTGTCTGTAGTTCGTTGCATTCATGTGCGAAGTGCTGTGATGTCAATGTCAATGTCAATGTCAATGTCAGCATCGGTTTTTTGCGAGCGACTCTTGAGTGGTACTGTTTTTTTCAATACTTGCCTTATAGTTTCGTGGGAAACCGCAACATCACTCTCTTCCTTGAGTTCACTCGCAAGGGTCTCGTCGAAATCTGTGGGGTTTCCTCTAATTTCCTTAACAAAAAAAGTTCGGTCCGTTGTGATATTTTGCGTGGACGATCGTTTGAAGATTTTAACTCCAGTCCATATTCTTTTTTTGAACGATTTAAGTATTATAAACTGTTTGTCTGGTCAAAGAGAACATCTGGGACAATTCTTGCACACTTTTTCCGATGTTATGATTAAAATAAACAAACTGAACCACTTCACATGATGTTCTTTTGCAATGCATATTGAATTTAGAACAAATTAACCACGACTGTTAAATTAGATGAGCAAACGGCAAATGAAAAGCTCTCATAAAAAACGTCCTCGTGCTCATGTAGAACATCAAAATCGTGACGGTAAAACGGTAAATGCATTCCGCAGCCCGAAAGAAGAATTGTAAACACAATTTCAGACAGACTCATTCTGTGTATGTTTTGGTTTTCTGTCATTTTTGTTTAATTCCTTATAAAACATACTATGTTTTGTTACAGTTCATTAGTTAATATATTAATAAATAAAATGACTTATGAAAGAACAAGTAGGCATCAAAAGAAATCTTGTTTTATAATAAAAATGTCTATTTTACCAATATTTTTCTTTTCAAAACAATTTTTTGACAGACTGTATATCCATATATATATTGTATATATTTGTTTTTCACTATTTTTCATGCATTATGGTTTAGTTTAAAAAGCCCTTGTTTATGCACGCGGGTATTTTTAATTTTTTTTCTGTTTGTTTTCATTACTTTACTTACGCGTACCACTACGTACGTTGCGAATGGAAATGTTCCTCTTCTTTGCTCTATCACAACGACCGCCCAATCACCTGTTCCGTTTCGTTTTTCTTCGTTTTTTTTTGTAGTTTGTCATTAATTTATAGCAAGGTAAGTCTCACTCTCACTCGATAAACTCAGAAAGTTTTATTCACAAAATTTCAATTTGGGACTAACTAATCAAATCCCACTTTGGGATTTTTTTTGATAAAACTATTTTTAATATGTGAACATAACTTTCTGAAGTACAAGAGTCCAAAGCAAACCTATATAAAGTAAGCGAACTTTTTTCCCTACTTGTCCGCCATAACTATTGAACTTTCTGAGCGCATCCTTTGCCGGCATCAGCACCATGTCACCCTTGCACGACTTTTGTATTCGTTGAATTAAAAAATAAATAATTAAATTTGCTTGGAGGTTCTCTACAGCCTATGCACGTTTGGTTTGAATTGAATGTCCGGATTTCGATTCGCAGCGCGCAAACGATGTAGAATATCTTCACTCATGTGAAGAAACGTCATCATTTGTTCGCTGTTTTCGTTACAATGCAAATCAGCATGAACTGTCAAGGCAATATATGAAATTCGTTGGATGACAGCTGCGCCATCTGTTGAAATTTGGTCTTATCAACACAGGAAACTTCGTCGGCTCATGCACAACTTTGTTAAAGATCATCACATGATCAAATGCATAGTTTACGATTCTATAAAGGACATACAAACAAACCTTCATTTTTATATCCATATATGTATAGATAAAAGATATTGATAGAAGATGTACATAATATCGATGAGTATATACCTACATAGAGTGCGCATCTCATACAGCGAATATTTTCTATGTGAGGTACTGATATTGATACCTTAGTGTTTACATTGCTACCCCAGCATAAAACTACAGCCTAGCCAACGAATACGATCCACGAAATTCAGCCTTCGCATTTACCGCCCGCGTCACTAACGGCTACACAATTTTTAGCTGTGATGCGTACTTTATGTAGCTCTATACTCTTTGATAATATATAGAGTGTGAAAACAAGTAAGTCTGCCTGTTGAATAAAGATGTGTAGGTCTATTAATTTTATAACAATAGTTTATCACAAATATATATGTTCTAATAATTAGCAAAAATAGTGCGATGAGGCATAGCTTAGTTATACAACGCATTTCATTTCTCTACAGAATTTCGTTCAATTGTAAAAAGCATCCATATCATAACAAACAAGACAGTTTGTCATCAAAACACGTCATTCTATTAAACTTTAATTTGTGTTTTATTAGATAGAAATACCTTTGCTTAGCAGACCTGAAGGGATGGCTTTTGAGTGGAACTTGTAAAAATGAAAATAGTTCAAAAGTTGTATAATAACACTTAGAAAATAATTCCATTATCATAATATAGAAAAAAGCTTATATTAAGGATGCTAAATTTGGTTAAATTTTCATCAGTACAAATTCATGTGTTGACGGTAACCAATTCCAGAAAAGTTTCATTAAAATCATCCAACACACAAGAATGTTGAATTATTTTTCAACCTCATAGTGTAAGTACCAACAAAAATTCCTAATACCACACACAAATTGACGTTAATGGAAAACCTGATTTTTTTTGGCGTAGGAATTCGATTTGAAATATTGAAATATATGTAATGGAACGTCATAAATTGAGGAAAATGTTATGCCAACAATATTTGAGTTTTATAATTTAATTCATATTGTGGTATAGCGATAATAACATGTGTCACTTTTCCCGAATTTCAGAGTATGGACAATTTTTTTTTCACTGAAAGCCCTCAATGATGCACTGTATCCAATTAAATGCACAATTTTGACGAAATAAGTTTAGAGGTCTATGCAGCAATAGAATATACCAGGAATATAAACCTCTGCGGTTAAGTGTATTTTATTGCGTTTTGCCAAAACATTCCACGAATCATCAACGGACTTAGTTTTGAAATAGGTAGTTATATTGTATGTTATTTTTAGTTGCTCAACAGTTCTACACTGATATTTGGAATCGTCTGCAGTAGGATGAAACAGTTTCCGATTCGGATACACACCCATGTTTAACGAACCTTTAAATATTTATTGCAATATGTGATTTAGCAAGTAAAGGAATGTGCTTTCAGGCAAACACATGTTTATATGCTATGAAGTTTTTTTTAATGAATACCTATTACCTATGTCAAAGTTTGGAATACAAATATTTCACATCGTTTGTACCCTTATTGATTAAATTTTAAATATATAAAGGGTGTTAAACTGTGTTTATTTGAAATGTTCAAAAATTATTGACATATAAAATGTTCGCTTCGTGAGTTATGTTATTGTTTGGTTCTTTTTTCGATTAAATGTTAATAAGCACTCACAAAACTCCTCTGAATATTAACATCAGAAGCTTGTATATTACATTAGCAGAAAAGTTGTCCATTCAGACACCAGTTGCATACATGCGGCCAGAACCAAGAAATATATCTGTACAGAGTTCTCCATTATCTTAATGTCAGGTTTATTTAAAATCCATAGTTTTACGAAACCAATACTTGCTTTTAGGAAAAATGAAAATGGACCATCACGGTCATAATATGATACCAACAATGTAAGAACAATATAATTACAATGGTTTATGTGATTGTCTGCCCTATTCTAGGGGTTGATATCAGAAAATAAAATACACAGAAGTTATTAATACTTACTTACTTACTTAAGCGGCGCTACAGAACGGAATGAGCTTGGGCCTTAACCAACATGCCTCTCTAATAAACCCGGTTCTTATCTAACTGCCTCCAGTTGCACACTCCAAGTTGGTTGAGGTCGGTTTCTACCTTTAGACGCCACTTAAGTCTTCCTCTACAGTTTTCGACGTCTGGCTGGGAATCGGAGCCGGATTGTTGGTATCCATTCGTCCTACATGTTCAAACCATCTTAAACGTCCAATGCGCAGTTTTTTTTACCATGAGCATGTCGCTGTACAGCTCGTATAGTTCTCTGTGAATCTTCGTCTACATAGCCAGTCAACGCAAATGGGAACGAAGATTTTTCGAAGAATTTTCCTCTCGAATCGACCAGGATTTGTTCATTTGCTTTTGATACGGTCCATGCTTCAGCGCCGAAGAGCAGGACTTTGATGATCACAGTCTTATAAGGAATATTCTCAGTAGTCCGAGTAAGCTTTACTAAGGAATTGTCTTCTTAGCCCTAAGAAACAGCGGTTGATAAGAGTAACACTTCGTTAAATTTAAATGTTAAATGTTGTTGTTAGAGTTAATAGCGGAGTCATGGCAGATAAAGTCCCATACTACTTCAAAGTTATATCTGTCAATGATGACATTGTGTCCAATTCATCGATTTTGTGTACCCTCATTTGCAACTTAACCCATTTTCGCCACTTCCTTCTCTTTAATAGCAAACGTGTCCTCGACATAACGTTGAGTTCTACCAATGATGTAAGTATCGTCGGTGTTTGCAAGTAGTTGTACCGATTTTCTGAAAATTGTGCCTCTGGTGTTGGCTCGGGAGTTTTGCACAAACGTCTCAAGAATCAAATTGAAGAAGTCACATGACAGCGCATCGCCTTGCATAAATCCTTTTTTGAAATCTAATGTGTCGGTGAGGTCGTTTCCGAACATGATAGTTTGGGCGGTATACCAAAACTAGACTTGGCTCTGTATAGTTCATCTCTGTAAATGCTGTCATATGCGGCTTTGAAATCGATTAGTAGGTGTTGGGTATCGATTTGCCGAAGTGTGAAAGTTTGATCGGTTGTGGACTTTTCTGACCTAAAATCACAATGATTAGGGTCTATCAGGTGGTTGGTAAACGGTTAAGGGCGTTCACGTATTACGGCACATAGGATCTTGAAGGCGATGTTGAGTAGACTTATGTCTCTGTAGTTGGCGCAGTTTAGAATGTCTCCTTTTTTGTGGATCGGGCAAATGATGCTGAGGTTCCATTCTTCAGGAATACTTTTTTCCGACCAGACTTGGCTTGTGAGTTTGTGGATGTTACTTACCAAGTCACCACCACCGATTAAATAAAGCTGAGCGGGAAGGCTTATGTTGCGACTTAGCCTTGATGCGGATTGTTACAATGCATTCGCTAATGTCTTGGAAACATAAGACTTCTTGCCTGAGTCTGGCACTTATAACAAATCCGCATCCGAATAGTCCCTGTTTCAGCTCACTATAACACGGTCCGTAGTAGATGTCACAATTTTTCATCCTCTTTTTGCCCGGCCCATCCCATCGTAATTCCTGGATGGCAGTAATGTCTGCTTTGTAGCAGTTTAGGGCTTCCGCTCGTTGATCTCACTTAATGTTAACACATTACAGGTGCGGAAACGAACATCGTTATCCTTTTTTCGTATAGCAGGGTCATCAACAATGAAAGCCGTTATTTCCGAAGCTATTGGTTGCTTCGTAACATTGGTTTTTTTTTAATAGGTGGGCAGTTAACCCAATCACAATCAAAACCAAAGCAAAATGTATAGCGCCTTCAATTCCTAGTTAGACGTCGGACGTAGAGGAAAGCCTGGCATTAGAAACTAAGGAAAGGGCTGTGGGCGCAAGTTTGTTTGTTTTTTGGTTTTACTAAAATTGTTATTTGATAGGTAGCATTAGTTTTGTTTGTAAAGAAACAGGTTTGTAAAGAAACCAGTTTAGTCGCTTAGCCCCTAGCTGCGTATAAAGACCGATAGAGGAACAGATGCTTTAGCATTTTTTTCTTGAAACAACTATTCCTTATGACTTTTTATAATTATTCATTCATTTAATCCCCTTAACTGTAACCAAATAAACAGGTTTCCCTTCTTCTTACATTTTTTCCATTTCTTAAAAATCGTTCTGTTAAATAAACGTCGACGACGTTTTCAATCCAAAATGTTTGTATTTACACGGTGGTTCAACTCATCATTCAAACTCATAACCCGATGTTACCCAATTATCAAAGTAATTAAATTTCAGAGGACGTCTTGAGGGCACCATTGCGTAAAATTGCTTCGAAGCTAGTAGCAAACAAAATTTAAGGAATAAAAAACGATAAGCTTATTTGAATCTTAAAAGGACTTTTCTGGACCGAATAACGATGTGACAAGCATTCCTAGTAGTAGAGCAATTTCGTGACCATTAAAATAATTCGCAGGAAATCTCCTCATTGTGCGGATAATTCAAATGCATTACTAAGTAGGTTAAGCCAAATCCTATTATTGAGTTGTGGGTGGATTTGAAAAACTAACGTTATCTTCCTCATTTTTTAGATATTCCATCACAGTAACATCATCTGAACGAACTCAGCATCGAATTGGATATAATGGTTCGCATGTCAACAAAAATACCCCAATCAATTCCTGTATAATTTGCTTATTAAGGGATGGAGGGAGAAAATCATGCTCCTGTCGATGAGTACAACTCAATTTATGGGACGTATTTGCAAGCATCAAATCCATGTCCAGCGAATACGTGCGGCAATGGTCAACCTGTAACTTAAGGAGTTCCGACAATGTTGTTGTTCTTCTTTCGACACCGCGGGATGCAGAGCATTCTAAATAAGTAAGTAAATGCTGGTAATTAAATATTTGAAATTTGAAGACTCTCTTTTTTCTTATCGTATTCTTTTCCCATCCCCATTACTTATTTTACTCGATCCGTTGAATAATTTATAATTCGCCCCCACAAAATGAATAATATTTGAGATTCATTCGTAATGCCCACGATGATGATGTATTATTTAGACCTTTTAATAAATCTTGGCCAGTATTTCGACATTGGTGTGTTGTTGGTCTCTTAATATGAAATGATAGAAGCTCAAGCATTCTTTAAAGGATGGATGATTCATTCGAAGGAACTCTCTTTCTTTTCAGAGATTGAGTGACATTATCAATGAATGTAATTCCAGCTATGTACAATGTTTTAATGTGACATTCGAAAAGAAGAACATAGGCATAGAGCAATATGCACTTTGCTATTGACTGATATCCTAATTGCTTTTAATTCGGAAATATTGGTACTTCGGTTAATGCATTCATTTCTGAGTTACCGATTTCAGCGCACGTTACTAACTGATTTCAAGAAGTACATCATGCGAATGTGCACCAGGTTCCTGCTTCAAATGATTGTCTTGTACAATCTGGTTTGCAATCAAAAACTTTGCGAGCCCGAGTATTGGTGTTGATTCGCTTTGCATGTCTTTAACTTTATTAAACGTTCAACTTAACTTAAACATCGCTTACAATATACTTTCATTTCATTTGCAAGTGCGAACTTATTATATTGTGATACAAGATATTACAGCCAAAACGTCAAAATACCGGCTACCGGATTTCGCCAGCGTATTCCAGGCGGAACTATTGGCTATCTGAGATGATTGTACGCTATTGGGGCGTGATCCTACGGAAAAGCAAAATATTGCTACTCTCATAGATAGCCAACTCGGCTACCATATCCTCCAAACTGGTTGAGGAACGCTTCAGGGTCTCTAAGCTTCAGGGCACAGTGACATTGAAGGAAACGAGCGTGCCGTCGAGCTGGTCAGGCAAGGCCCATCGCTTCACGGCTCACTTGCGGCAAGGTACGCTAGGTACGGTTAATAAACAAATACACACATACTTCCTGAAGAATGCCGACTCCAAATATAGAAAGTTAACAAATTGCGTCATATCGAGGACATTTTATTTACAAATGTCCGGCACTAGCAAGAGCCAAATTGTGTGCGTTAGACCAACCATTCTTCAACAACCTAAGCGACATCTCGGGTAAAAGTATACGAGATCTAATCAGTTTTCTAAACATCACAAGCTGGATCTAGAGACCGCCTGTATCACATCCACAACTATAATTATAATTAAGGGCACACGAGTCGTGGTAACAAAAAGGAACATAAGTGCTACTTGCTAAACCCCCAATTCTACCTTCCTACTACCTTGCTAGTATAGGCAAAGGTGGAAGAAAAATGGGTTCGACAGTAATTGAAGGTAAGGCCATGTGTATTCTTTCAGCAAGAAAAAACACAAAACATTAAAAATTTGGATAGAACGTCATCATCTATACAATCTATCTATTTTTCGCAGATTTCCTGCCTGAAATTTTTAGCCACTGTGATGATTTGGAATGCATACTCTCTGACAAAGCAAAACAAGTGTAATCATTTTGTTTGTCTTTTTTTTGTTAAACCTCAATTTCATTGTCTATATTTCATTCTTAGAATGCTTTTAACCACGCCTTGTTTTTTGGGCTTTTATTAAACAACAATTTTTCATAAAAGTTTGAGTAAATTAGAGAAATGGTTGACGAAAATACTACAGATTTCGAGTCAGTATGTTATTTTACGCCTTGCTCCCTTTTTTTGGGCATTTTCCAAAAAAAATTATTTTGACACCCTATCCATATATTATGCTATGACATGTATGACAAAAGCCAATTTAGTTCAAACGAAAAATATGGATGTATTGTTGTATTATTCGGCCACGGGAGCCAAACAGATCCTCAACTGGAGGAGAAAGAAGAAAAAAAACTGTTTTTAAAAATGATGGTTCCCGATAGGGTTTGACACTTGATTGCAGTTAAGCGGAATTCCGAATAGGCCCGGTCGTTGTTCGAGCCGTCTTTTATAGTCCTCCCTGCTATTCCAAAGGTCTCCCAGTCTCCATTGATATCTCTGGAATAGAAAGGAAGCTAACGGGAAAAAATTTATGTGGATCTATTTTGAACGAATGTGGAACCAAAGTTGTCATTAGGTCCCTACAATTCCCTCCCAGCCATGCACATTCGAATAATTTCTGAATGGCCCAAATAAATAAACCTGAAGCGTTATTTAAGTATACCCTTACAAGAAGGTTTATTCAGTATTCATTATTGTTTATTAATTACAATTTATAATTTTAATTTTTAAATAGAAATGAATCATTATTCTTGTTTAATTGAAACGATAAGAATGCCAATATATTAACTGGATTATGTAACGGTATCATAAAAATAACTATTAATACGGAGAGGGTGTATATATATATATGGTCTCCAAATAATTTAAAAGAATTTAAACGAAATTAATATCGCACGAGTTTCACTGTATTTCGGCGTACATCTACAGATTCCATATGCATATTAGAAATGCATATCATCTACTACATACTATCTTATCAAATAAAATGTTCGGAAGACTACACACCTATTTACCTAAACGTATTTTCAGCAGGTTATACAAAAACAAAATAAAACCAGAGCAAAGACAGCAATTCTTGACGGTTTAGAAAAAGAAAAAAAATTTATTTCATAAACTATGGAATTTGGAATTTTTAAAATAAGTCAATTATTTCATTATTGGTAATTTAGTAAATTGGAAATCAAAAAAAAAATGTAAAAAAAAATATTTAACGGAAATTTTAAAGGTTTTGATGATCAAACTGCATTTCTCTTAGGAAATTCGGTATAGATGTAGTTATGTGTCTATTTCTTCCGAGTTCGTAGTGCAGAGATCTTGCACGATACAGGCCCAGATATAAGGTTAAGCGATGAAGGCTTCGTTTTTTTAATTGTTTGGAGTTTATTTCTCACAATCAAACAGCATGCACTTTAGTTTGCTGCATGCACTTTAGTTTCTCTGCATGCACTTTGGTTTAAATTTTTTTGTTTAAACTGACTTAACTGGGTATTTATGGGCACTGTTAAAACACTTTACTTTGATTTTAAAATTATTTATTTTCGATTTTAACTTAAGTGATTCTCTGATGCTTGTCAACTTTTTGAAGATGTTTGCCCAACTCCGCGATGAATTTTCAATTTTGTTCGGTGATACTTCGATCTCTCTCTCTCAACTGCCCAACTCGTTTAACCGTAAGCCCTAGTTTTTTTCTCATGCTAATGTACATGAACTTGACACTGAAATTTAGTATGTACACGCATAAAAAACAATTGAGTGTTATATTGCGATTGCTTACATGGTTGTAAGAAAGAGTACGGTTAAAGTATTTGGTAAAGCCGAAATAGTTATGGGCATTTGAGGTAAAAATATATTCATCAGGGGTATGAATATAGCACATATATGCAAACCATGGAATACATATGAAAGACACAAAGGCTGAGAACTCAAATTCCTTTATCTTTGGAGTGGTATACGGCGATTTTGCCATTATCGTTTTTGAGTTCGTAAGAAGTATTGTCGACCTTTCGGATTACTTCACACTTTACAAATTTTGATGCTAATTTCGCGTTGAACTTTTTGGTGACCATGGGTTAAAGTAAAATTGAGTACTACGAGTTTTATATCTCTTGGCGCTGGTCTCATAGGCTTTTTGGATATTAGATTGCACATCTGCTCTTACAATCTTTAGTCGGTCCTTTCGATCAAGAATGAGTTGCCCAGAGTCCAGACTATTCGTCGCCTAAGAAGGATCGAATACCAGCAATAATAAAGCGGTTCACCCTTTCAGATGCATTGCTTTGTGGAAAATACAAAGCGGTATATGTATGGTTTACACAATACTTTTTAAGAAAGCTGTTGAAGATATCACTTTTAAATTGTGAACCATTGTCCGTCACAACATTTTCCAGGACTCCGAAAATACTGAAGACGCTCTCTTCTAAATAATACGATTTTTTTCGATGTCATTTGTTAAATAGGTATAAAAAGAGGGAAATTTGTAAAATGATCCAAGGTAATAAAAAAAGCAATATTGCCAGATCTAGACCCAGGAAAAGGCCCTATGATGTCCATGTACAATTTCTGAAATGGTATCTTGGATTTAAGTTGCTCTCCCATTGGGGTTCGCAAGACTATATTAGAAGCTTTTGACTTTTACAAACCTTACAGCTTTTCACGAAATTCCGGACATCAGTAACCATTTTTGGCCAATAAAAGTGTCTTCTTAGCTGCTCTAACAACTTATGAATTCCTGAATGACTGTGCGTAGGAGGAAATTGAAATCGATTAATCAGATCATTTGTCATATTGGAAAGTATCCATAATTTCCACGGTGTAGATTCCTTTTCTAAAGCTTCCAAAGATTCGGTCCGAAGGTAAACAAAGTTATAAACAACTTTGAGATTCGGATGTGTCGATTCGCTTTCAAGTAAAGTTAGTCTAAATTGTTGATATTCATCCGAGTTGAAATGTTCAGACTCTAAATCGATTCCATATCAAAAGAAACGATTGCAGAAATGTCATTCTCATTCACGCGAGACAATATTTTGGAAACCATGTCGATGTTCAATTGAAAAATCAAAACCTTGTGCTTTAAGTGACCATCTTGCTAAACGCCCAGAAAGGTCCTTCTGTTGCATTAGCCATTTTAAGCTAGCGTGATCCGTTATGTTTTTAAATCGTTGCCCTTCTACGTACTGTCGCAACTTTTTCAAACTTAGTATGGCAGCCAGACACTCGAGCTCGGTTACGCTATACTTTCTTTGAGCCGAGTTGAGCTTATGAAAAAAGTATGCGATAGGTGTATCAAGACCAACAACATTTGTTTGCACGAGAATACCCCCTACACCAGACTGACTTGCATCACAGTGTATTGCAGATGGGTTTAAGAGCAGTGGAAAGCAAATGTTTAACAGTTTCAAAAGACTTGAAGAAGCGCTTCAGTTCTGTTGGTGATTGACATTATCCCCAAGAACAAATAACTTATTCAGCACAAACAAAGGTGCTATAAAATGATGAATGCGTCCATAGCAAAATGACAGATGAATATAAACAAGAAATGTAACCTTTTTGACAGTCCGCCAAAATAGGATAATTTGCGCCAATAAAATGAGAATCTCACTTATAAGTTAAGACCAAGGTTGTGTTTTATTTTACATATTTTTTAACTATTTCACAAAGACGGAAAAACAAGTTCATTTAAACGTCTTTGATTTCTTTAAAAGATCGGTGAGTGGTGTTGTTATATCAGCGAAATCACAGATAAATCGGCGATACCAACCCGCCATTCCAAGGAATCGTCTAATTTGGCGAACTATCGTTGGTTGTGGAAAGCTGGTGATGGCAGCAACTTTATCGGGGTCAGTCCGAAGAGTACCATAACCAACAATATAGCTAAGGCACTTGACTTCTTTTAAGCAGAACTTACTTTTCTCAAGATTAACAGTTAATCCAGCTTTTATTAGTCTTCGGGCTATATCGGCAAGTAAATCGAGGTGTTGTTCAAATGTTTCAGACATCACGAAGAGGTCATCCAAATAAACAAATACTTTTTCTCGAAGTCCTGGGGAAATAACTTGATCCATAAGACGACATAATGTTTGGAGAGCGTTGCAGAGCCCAAATGGCATCACTTTATATTGATAAAGTGGATGGTTTGGAACTGTAAAAGCAGTCATTTGTCTAGATTTTTCACTCAAAGGGATTTGCCAGAAGGCCTCTTTCAAGTTAATGCTTGAAATGAATTTAGTCTTCGGTAATCGACTTTAAATTTGTTCTGTTTTCATTTACTTTGCGAGAATCTAGACAAACTCTAGCCTTTCTGCATGGCTTTTGAAGAAAAACCACTGGGCTACTCCAAGAACTATCTGACTCCTCGATGACTCCGAGCAAAAGCATTCGATCGATTTGGTTGTGAAGAAGTTTTTCTATGGCTCGGGAGATGGGATAATATTTGCTTAATCGGTTTGCAACCTGGCTCAATTTCAATTTCGTGTTCAATCTTGGATATTGCCAAGACCTTCGATAGCGTACGATGGAAGTAGACGTATTATGTCGTTAAGACATAAATTGATAACTAGATACATTTTTTCTAATAACGAAGGAAATATAAAGAAATATAAATTTTTTCACGATGTTTCGAAAAGTGACATCGACGTCTATACAACCCTTCTGCTGACGGTTGTAGCAAAGGTGTTAAAATTAAACTGCTTATTAGTTTTCGAAAACAGATCTTTCGCAGCTTGACCACTTACACAGGAAATGCTTTCACCATTGTCAAGTAGATCTACATACTTTTCCCCAAAAATATGTATAGATGCATATGGGCGAATATCTGATGATCCAGTTTGTAGACTAGATATGGATCTTTTTAAAAATGTTCTATTCGACTGAACTTCTTTCCAATATTTTCTCAATCGAATAGTTGATCTCTTTGGATATTTAAAAGTAGGTGATGATGTTTGAATCGAATTTAAAATATTTGCTCTTTTCTTCTTGTAGTTATCTAAACGTTGTTGATATGAAACTATTGGGTAAAGTTTTGGTACTGGTTTCGGAAAGTCTGTTTTGAAAATTGTTATTTTCTGGGACATGTCAGGTAAGTGTTTGCCCAAGGTTGTCTCATGAATTTCAGTAACATTTGTCACTGAATCGCCATAAAGCTCATCTTTTAATTCGAACGAGGGTGAGCTGGAGCATTTTTCGGTCTTCCCGCCCTCGATTCAAGTTTCGCTTCTGGGAGCACTTGGAACAATTGGGTTTATACGTGTCCGGAGCCCCACAACCGTAGCAGAATACAGTTTTTTTGTCCAAACGATCTAGATAAGTAAGTCCATCACAACCACAATTCCAGCATTTGAATGGGTTTATGCCAGATATATTGGGTGTTGGATTATAGTCATCAACCTGGATATCATGTTCGACTCTGATTTCACCTACTGGATATTTGTTATAATAAGGTCTGGACGCTAATTGAGATTTGTTTGAGTTTTCATTAAAAACCGTTTCTCTTCGAAAACAAGCTGTGCAACCGAAGCAAAGCAAAGTCTGTTGTCTTATTTCTGGACGACGATAACAATGCAATATGTCAACAATTTCATGGTCTATTAAAGGGTACCTGAGCTTATCGCACAACTTCATGACTTAAAGAAATCTTCAAAAGTTCCAAATCATTTCTTTAATGTCGGTGTCAGATTTATAATCTTGAAATTGCTGACGGAAAGCAAAACAAAAAGGTTCCCAGTTAGTACGTTCTACGCCCCTTCTGTACCTCAAGTACTATTCTCTGGCACGATCGGTAAGGAGTATATGTAGATTGTCACACAGAAGATTAAAATAATCGTTCAGACAATCTTAAGTAAGAGCAGTCACCTGATAAATAAACTGATCGGCAAAAGTATTGGGATTTATACCATCAAACCGCAAATTCCAGCTGTTTATTATATTTGCTATACGATTTTTCTAAATCCTAGGCATAACATTGTTCTCTTGACCTTGAAATGTTGTAATGGTATGAATGTGGTCTTTGCGAATAAAAATTTTCTGGGGGTTGCCTGTCATTCGGGTAAGGTTCTTCATTTTCTGAAACGTTTTCAAAAACACGGTTTTGGTTGTTGCTATCTTTCTTGTTCTGGTTGAGGACCATGGTTTCAAGACCATTTATCATAGCGTTAAATTTGTTCTCAAACTTCTGTTCTATTTAAATTTCAATGTTTTGTAAGCTCTTGTACTTGTGAAGGTTCATGAACAGATCTGGACTGTACGTTTGGGGTGTTGTTTGAACATTGTCTTAATTGTGCATCTAAACGAGCATTTTCAAATAATTCAGATTGGCTAAACTCTTGTTGCCTTTTAATTGATTTTCGCAAAGTTTCTTCAATATTTTGAACTGATGGTATGGTTGTTATTGGAGTTGGATTCAAAGACCAATCTATAGGATTTTGTTCAATCAGAGGAAGCTCTAGATCTAATTTTTTTTGTGAACGAGTATTTGGGATTTTATTTTTAGGCAAAGTTCCCGTTGAAGTGAATGAAAGACTTGGTTTTACTATTTAAGAAATATCTTTAAGAGTAAGTTTAGCTTTACATTCTGGACACGTCGAAGAATGTTTAGTAGTTTCAACAATGCATATTTTATGAAATATATGTTTTCATATTGTTTCAACGATATTATCCTTATCAATGATTCGTGACATATTGTACATGAATAACCTTGTACAAGATTTGCAGAAGAATTTTCGGGAGTCCGTATTAGAGACATATTAAGGTTTTTAAATGTTTTTAGTTTGGGGTATACTTCAAAAATTAAGCTTCAAGTTTCTTAATGTTTTCATTCAGACATAAATAGATCCAATAATTGAAAAATAAACATTTCAATATTTATTAAAATAATATAGTGATTGTGTGAAAAAAGAGGACAACCTTAAAAAAAACTCCTAAGGATTGTATTTCTTTCCTTAAAAACCACGCTAAGCTTTTTAACATGCAGAAGTTGCACGGTTTTGGTTTATCAAAGCATACATTGATCTAAACCATCAATCGGACGGTTATGTAGATTAAACTACGTACATTATCATAATTAAAGATGTCGTATAAACTTGTACACAAACTAAGTATTTTAAAATGTATTTTAATTTTATTGCCAAGGCGTTTTGGTAAATTTTTGGTAATTTGTATTTAACCACTGATCAAAATTCCAAAAACTAATAAAACGAATCTTAAATTACTGAGCCCTTGACAAATTTTTGTCCGAAACACAACGAAAATTCATAGTTCAAAGGGCCTATAATTCAAGATATGCATATGGAAATCTTTTAAGATGAAAGCCACACGCTCTGGGCGCCATTTGTTATGTTCGGCCTGGGAAGAGGTATTCTTTTTCCAAAAAAAAAAAAAAGAAATCAGAGTTGGGTGAGCAATTTTAATTCTTCGGCTGCTTCAGTCCGGGGTGGGTTCTTAACTCTGCATCTCGCGTAACTATACAAAAATATGTGCTCGCAAAAATAAATGGAAAGGGAAGCTAACGGGAAAAAATGCATGTGGATCTATTTTGAACGAATGTGGAAACAATAATGTCATTAGGTCCCTAAAATTCCCTCCCAACCATGCACCTTTGAATAATTTTTGAATGGCCCAAACAAATAAACCTGAAGCTTTATTTTAGTATACCCTTACAAGGGGGTTTATTCAATATTCATTATTGTACGGAGATGGTATAGTTATATGGTCTCCAAATCATTTAAACGAATTTAAACCAAATTAATATCGCACGAGTTTCACTGTACTCACCTACTACTTCTACTTCTAATATGCCTATTATAAAGGAGAGTAGTTTTCTTAATCAAATAACGAAAAAAACCGTTTTTGAAAAAACGTTCGGAAGACTACTTACCTAAACGTATTTTCTATTTACCTAAACGTATTTTCAGCAAACTGGACCAAAGAGAGCAATTCTTTACGTTTTAGAAACAAAATGTACATAAACTATGGAATTTGGAATTTTTAAAATAAGTAAATTATTTAATTATTTGTATTTAGTAAATTGCAAATCAAAAAAAAAATATTCAACGGAAATTGAAAAGGTTAATTATGATGATCAAACTGCATTTTTCTTAGGAAATCCGGTATAGATGTAGTCATGTGTCTATTTCTTCCGAGTTCGATGTGAAGATTTCTTGCACGATCCAGGCCCAGATATAAGGTTAAGCTATGAAGGCTTCGTTTTTTTATTTGTTTGGAGTTTATTTCTCACAACCAGGATGAATAAAGACTATCGAGTCAAACCGCATGCACTTTAGTTTGTCTGCATGCACTTTAGTTTCTCTGCATGCACTTTAGTTTATATATTTTTTGTAAACTGACTTAACTGGAAATATATGGGGAATGTTAAAACACGTTACTTTGATTTTAAAATTCTTTTTTTTTCGATTTTAACTTAAGTGATTCTCTGATGCTTGTCAACTTTTTGAAGATGTTTGCCCAACTCCCCGATGAACTTTCTGTGATACTTCGATCTCTCTCTCAACTGCCCAATTTGTTTAACCGTAAGCCCTAGTTTTATGTTATACTTATGTATTGAACTTGACCCTGAAATTTAAAGTATGTACACGCATAAAATATAACACTCGAACTGTTATATATAAATATATAACACTCGAACTGGTGTTATATTGCGATAGGGATTTTTTTTTGCTTACATGGTTGTAAGAAAGAGTACGGTCAAAATATTTGGTAAAGCCGAAATAGTTATGGGCATTTGAGGTAAAAATATATTTATACAGGGGTATGAATATAGCACATTACAACAGCAAACAACAATGTGATTACTGTCCACAACGCTATTCCCTCCCTTAGACTCACTGCTCCGCCTAAGTAGTGCTCCTTGCCGTACGTTTATTGTGCTAATCGGGTAATGTGGACAATCTTTCATTGGCTAGTGTTTGGCTGTTGGACTTGGTACACCAAATCGGAAAGTCTCCAAACAATTTTCGCTGGACCTTCCCCGATACTTTGTTAGTGTGGGCTGAGACTTCCACGGCAACTATTTCGCTAGTCTGATTAGGCACTGCTACGCATTCTAGCATTTAGTAAAGTAATCCATAGCCACGATTACATACCGGTTGCCAGCCTTCGTACGATGCAGTGGTCCCATGATACCGACAGCCATTATTTCGAATTTTACGGATGGGTGACTTGGATTCAGGTTACCGCAAGTTCGGCGCGTGGGACCTCTTCGTGCAAGGCAACCCAAACACCATGCTTTGATGTAAGTTGTACGGCCTACCCAGAAGTATATGCTTTTGACTTTTGCCAGAGTTTTCTTAATTCCTAATTGGCCGCTGCTGAGACTGTCATGTAATTCCTTAAGAATTTCTGGCACTGATGGGTTAGGGATGACAGGTAAGTTCCTTGTGACCTTTCTTCCAGGGCTTTCTTCCCGCGTCCTGGTTAGGGTCCCGTCTTTAAGCTGTAGCTTTTCAAAGGGAGCCCAGTATGCATTTACTTCAGCGTTTTCGCCCATGATTTCATCTCGAGTTGGTCGAACTCCGTTTGTCAGCCAGCTTCTTACTATGCACAGGGTAACATCGGTCTCCTGTTCTTCTTGGAGCAAGAATGGTGTGAACGCTAGGCGAATATGAGACGTGATGGAATGTTCCTTATCTTCCGCCTTTCTGCAATTTGTACAGCTACCGCAAGGACTTAACTCACTGCGGACTTAACTTCAGGTTGGCCACTCGCAATCTCTGCAACATAATCTCAATGTTTTGTAGATGTTCTTCGAATGTATTCGATTAAACAATGATGTCATCCAGGTAAATCAATGCTGTTTGCCAGGAGATCCCTTGAAAAACTTTGTCCATTAGTCTTTCGAAGGTCCACGTTGAATTTCCACTTCCATCAGAAACGCTGTTTCATTTTCACTTGCCAATATCCGCTCTGCAGATCCTTAGTAAAAAACCATTTAGATCCGGATAGTGTGGAGTAGAGGTCATCTATCCGGGGTATTGGGTATGAGTCTTTCTGTGTAACATCGTTGAGCCGCATATAGGCCCCACAAAATCGAGCTGACCCATCTTCCTTGCGGACAAGCCAGGGGCTTTTGGAGGGCTCGATTACGTCTCTCGCTCGCATATTCTTGATTAGCTCTGCTACTTGTTCCCGCTTTGTCACCAGGGTTCGCCTGGCTGGCGTTCTTATTGGTTTAGCCTCCCCTGTATCGATAGTGTGTGTTGCCCAGCTTTTTCTTCCGGAGTCCAGGGGTCCGGTGGCGAAACATCTCGGTACCGCTTCAGGAGTCCTTGAAATCTTTCTGCTTCTTTCTCGGACAAGCCGGGATGAGATCCTTGTAGAACTCCTGGAGGGGGAGCGATGGTTGGTGGGACTTCACGGATCTTTTCTGGGCTGATGCATCCGATAACCGTATTCCGTGGTAAAGTTATTTCTTCGTTTGCGTGTTTGATATTCTAACCTGCAGATGGCTGTTAGCTAGGTCGATCACGTTTCGCGTAAGCCATTTATTAGACTCAATCAACACGGTATAGTCTGCCTGGCGAGTCGGAATTGGTAGCGTTAATAAGATCTCGGATCTTGCGGGTAGCTTGTGGAGTGTCGCTCCAGTCGGAGATACCTCTCGTATCTCCGTGAGAGGTGGGATATCATAGGAGCTGATGATTGAAATCTCGGCAACGGAGTCAACGATGAAACTGCATTTGTTCCCATTGACATAGGCGTCTAACGTAAGGCCCACTCCGCGAGCGACTCCATTGAAAGTGGGCATGTTGTTGGGGCCCTTGGATGCTGCAAGGGGGCAGGGGCTTTAAGAGGGGTTTTGGAATGGGTAGGTTGTGAAGGAGCGACGGAAGCATTATCAACTGGTAATCGCTCTCGTATACCAGCAGCATTTAGTTTTTTTGTGAGTCCGACGTACCAGTGGCGCCTCGGCTACCAGAACTCGCAGAGGCTTTAAAAATCTTAAGATAATTTCTTCTTTCGAAGCGTGATGTCATCTCTCAGACGGTCCGAAGCGCGTCTTGCAGGTTTTTGGGGCGCCCCACTGCTACTATGTTTTGCACTTGCTTTCATCCCTTCTATGAACTTGCTGAGGACGATTTCCTCCACGACTTTCTCGGCGCCTTCGGGGAAAGCAGCAATAGATAGACGCTGAAGTTGAATCGCAAATTTTGGTAGTTTTGAAATTACTCGTAATTTCGTCCGTAAAACCCCACACCTGATACCAGTGTTGTATTTTTCGGCCACAGGAGCCAAACAAATCCTAAACTGGAGGAAAAAGAGACTCTCGTTAATTGCAATCCGCCTGGATTTTTTCCATTCATTAAGAGTGTTTTGTAATTTCATATTTGTTTCCTCTATTGTTGTGCCAACTGCTAGCATAGCTGTATGATTGTGTTTTTTTTATGTGAAACTTCTTTTGGGACGTTGTGCATTTGATTTGATGAATCAAAAAAGTGTAACAAAAAAGAGATCAAACAATGTATCTGTTGTCGTCAGATCACCGAAATTGACATGGGAACGCTTGGGAACTCCGATTGTTGGTGGTTATTCCAAGAGAATGAGATGAGTTCAACTTGTATATAACCGGTTTTGAATGCTCGGGAACTGAGGTTCTGAGTAAGAAATTGTTGAAATTCTTCGGTAGAACAAGGTTGAAAACTAGTCAAAACACATTTTTCACCAATTAAAGTCTTAACCAAATTGTATGTCATTCAGCTTTGATACGCGTTTTGTGATTCGAACAGTCAATATCAATTAAGTTGCATATAACTCTCACTTCCAAATCCAAGAGCTTGTGAATAATCAAAAAGTACCCAAGGCAATAGTCAATATGTCAGTTCAGCTCATCTCGAATAAGATTAATACACTATGCCACTGTGGAGGTGGGAACTCTCTGTTTACCACCTCCATAGTAACATAGCGTATTTAGAGTGATTGAGGGAGAGAAGTTAAGCAGAATACAGTTTCACTTCTACCGCGTGTGAACTCACACTCGATTTTATTATTATAAATCTCTATCCACCTTTTGCACGGCCAATCACATAAATTTTTGTGATATTAGTAATCGGTTTTTCGGTCTTCAATCGTTATTTGAAGTAACCCTTTCTATGTCGTTTTCGAATATTTCAGATCCAACTACTGAACTATGGTTTTTGTGCCTTACAGATTGGGGTTCCTTGTTCTAATAAGAAAAAAATCGCTTAAGGACAAAGAAAGGACAAAAACACAAATCAAAATAAACAAAACTAATGAAAATATATTTGATGAAAATAAATATCCGCTGCAACAGTAAAACAAATAGACTCTTGGAACTCATCGCGAATTGAAAATTGTTTGCAAACAAACCGTAGTCATAAGTTAGTTGTCTTAGGACTTTGGGTTCTGTTCAACAATCAACTAACATTGGGATACGATTCGTGGAAAGTATCAAAGTTGTTCACATAGTTCCACAAGGAAGTATATAGGAAAATTTCTTAAAACAACAATCATATATGTATGTATAAGCCTGTCTATATTAATAGAAGTTTATTTTGAGTTCACAGAGATCTAAAATTTCGATTACTCCGGATTCACGATTACTTCCGACAAAGAATGGTTGAAGTTTTATTGGTATCAAATTACGATGGATTCCGACATAGAATGGTGGAAGTTTTATCGGTATCAAATCGGAACTGTTATATGGGAAGCGGAACTTATTGGCTGGTAAAGGTAACCAAAGACAAGACATTAATATTGCTTTTAACCCAAAACGTGTAATAGCCGTTAGGAATATAGAAATCTCGAAAAATTATAAACTCGGTAGATAAGGAAGAGGTTAATCTGATCAATATTTAGCTGTGAACCTTAAAAATATTTACACTAAATAAAAAGATTCTAACATAGTGGAATGAGATTTCATAAGAAAATAAATCTTTTGAATTCGGTGGGTCAGTAGTACGATCGGGGATTGACAAGGTATCCCTGATTTAAATTCGAATGTAATAACATCCATATCTAACAAACACTTGTAAGAATTTCAAAATGTCAAATAAATGTAGTTGTCATAAATTGATTAGTAAACTTTAAATCCAAGTGTAACCGAAGCTGAATTCCGATCCGACTCCAAAACAAACAGAGCCAGCTATCGATTTGATAGAATTAATATTTGAACGCGCTCATTGAAATGAGCTGTTAATCATCTTTTGCAAAGAAACTTTTTTACGCGCCACATGCTTTGGATTTGGAGTCGGAAGTCGTGCCGAGGAATTGCTAAAAAGAGTAAGTAATAATTCCATTCATTGTACAATAATGTAAAACTATTTACTACATATTTAGAGAATAAACACATAACTCGTATTCATCTATAATTGAATAAAGGCGAGTCGTTTTATTGAAAATACAAATTCCCTTTCGACTTCAACGGCAGCGACATCATTATTCTTCTTTTTATAAAGAATATCTGTCGTCGCCAGCGTAATTCTGTTGCCACCTGCAACAAAACTCCTACCAGGAGAAACAGCCCAATTTAGTTGCCGCCTGCAACAAAACTCCTGCCAGGAGAAACAGCACAATTCAGTTGTCGCCTACAGCCGATCTCCAGCCAGGAGAAACAGTATTGCCGCCGTTGTAATTTGTTGCCGCATGTAACAAATCTCCCGCCTGGAGAAATAATAGCCGCCGTCTCAGATCACTCGTTTATACATATATGCGTATGTATGTCTAGCAACAATCAGCCAAGACGAAGCCCACGCACAACCACAGGGAAGTCACCTCATAACGCAGCCGAAGTGGAGCTCAGTGTTGTTCAGGAACAACCCGAATCGGATAGTGATACAGGAGAAAGCTACTTGAAGCAGACGATCATCGATACGCCCGACCACGTGGATGAATCGACGACATCAAAGAAGATGGAGGAACTGTTAAAGCAGATGAGTGAATTGCGTTCACAACTGGAAGTAGTTACTTCCAATGCCGCAGCCGAAAAAGCTGAACGCATCCGCCTGCAGGAACTTGTGAGTCATGCCCAGAATCTGTCAACATCTGTTATAGCCACCAATACTACTTCCATCATCTCAGCAGTTGGTCAGATGTCAACGCTGCCATCAACAAAGACGTCTGTAACCACCGCCACAGCTTCTATGCCATCAACGAGTGTTGGTTCGTCTGAAACATCAACAACAGTGAGTGCAGCCGTCGTGTATAGCAACGCAGGGTGTGGAAATAGTACATACTCAATGCCCTTGCCGTCAATGTACCCTCCGTCACATTCCATTCGATTAGCGCCATCAACAACACCAGCATTCACATCGAATGCAAATGCACATGCCGTGCCAACATTTTTGCCGCCGTTGAGTGCATCGTGGTCATGTGGGCAGCAGTTCATTCCTTCGCAATCGTTCACGTCGCCTCCGATTTATCCACCAAGTCGTTCGTCCCAGCAGTTACAACAATTTGGACATGGTCGCAAGTTGCAGGATCTGCCTGTATTCACTGTCCGACCTGAGGAATGGCCAATGTTTTCGACAATGTTTAATTACTCGAAGGTGGAAAATCTGTTTCGCTTACAGAGCAGAAGTCGGGTCCCAAGAAGATTCTGCATGTATCTGGCCAAGATACTTCAGCCGCTTCCGGCAGAAGCAAATGCCGCCACTGTGAAAAGAAGCTGCACCCAGTTGCCGAGTGCGAAGCGTTTGTCAAACTAAGTTGTCCACCTAAGTTGGACTTCGTTAAGAAGAACAGAGTGTGCTTTTTCTGTCTAAAATTGGTCATAGTCTTCGTTCATGCAGAACAAGAAAGAAGTGTGGGATTGATGATTGTTCCAAGATGCATCATTCTTCACTACAAGAACCGTTGGTGACAGCAGTTGCCGCAGATGCCCCAGCCGCCGCCGGATGTTCGAGACCTTTGCTTAGCTGTTACATTCATGCCTACGCCAAGATCCTGTTTCGCGTTTTGCCTGTAAGGCTCTATGGGAACAACGTCGTCATATCAACATACGCACTTTTAGATGAAGGTTCCTCGGTCACTATCATGAGTGCAGATCTAGCCAAAGAGTTGCGTTTAGATGGCCTCCCGAAGAAATTAAACCTTCAATGGTTTGGTAGAGACACTTAAGCAACGGAATCGTTCATTGTGGATGCCGACATAAGTGCAGATAGAGAAGGTGCCAAGAGATAGAGGATGCATGGTATACATACTGTCAACGATTTAAGCCTGCCGACTCAAAAAGTCAACCAAGATGAACTTTCATCGAACCGCCATCTTGATACTGTCCCATTTGCAGAGTATAAGAACGCCAAGCCACAGATACTCATTGGTCTCGACAACAGCTATTTGGGTGCACCACAACGCACTCTCGAGCAAGTAGATGAAGGACCTACAGTAGCTGAAACCAAATTAGGGTGGGTTATATATGGAAAGACATCAACAGAAGCAGTAGCAGACTCTTCAGACAAAGCCATTCTTCATAGCAGCCAACTCAGTTGCGAGCAGGACGATCTCTTGTTCAAAGCAGTGGATGAGTACTTCGCGCTAGAGAATTTCGAAGTCAAGAAACCGATGGAACAGCTGGCCTCGCCAGACGGGTCTCCTCTGGAAAAAAGATGATCTCGATGTCCCAGCAAGCTACGAAATGGCAAAACGAAGATTGTGGAATCTGGAGAGTAGGTTGCTGAAGGATCCTCAATATGCTGATACGTACAAGAACGTCATTGCCGGCTATGTTGAAAAGGGATATGCCAGAAAATTGACGACAGCTGAAGCAAATACCAACACATCAAGGATTTGGTACCTCACACATTTTGGTGTGAGGAATCCATGTGGGTGATGTTTCGCTGAACACGTTCCTGCACAAGGGTCCTGATGAATTGAAACCTATGCTTTTGATCCTGTTTAATTTTCATCTGAGAGCTGTAGCAGTGTCTGGGGATATCCGAGAAATTTTCCACCAGGTCGTTATTCAACCGGAAGACCAAAATTTGCAGCGTTTCCTTTGGAGGGAAGACAAGAGAGAGCCGATTGACGTTTACGTTATGCAATCGATGATATTTGGTGCAAGTTGTTCGCCGTGTTCAGCCAATTATGTGAAGAATCTCAACGCCGCGAGATATCTGAACATTCATCCAAGAGCTGTAAAGGCAATCATCGACCATCACTACGTTGACGATTACGTCGATAGCTTCGACAGTGAGGCTGAAGCAGCTGATGTCACCAATACAATCATCTCAATCCACAAGGAAGGCGGTTTCGAGTTGCGAAACTTTTCGTCGAACTCGAAGGAAGTGCTGCGAAGAATATCGACTCAGGTGAACGAGAGCCAGCAAGACAGGGTGGTCAATATGAATATCGAAGCTGCTACGGAGAAAATTCTTGGGATGTGTTGGAATCCGGTGGAAGACATATTTAAATTCCAATGTAAATTTCCTCGAGTTAACCGAGATGTCATGGAGCATGACAGATGTCCTACAAAAAGGAATTTTTAAGTTATGCCATTTCTGTGTTCGACCCATTTGGAATGGTCGCCAATTTTACAATTCACATGAAGTTTTTGCTTCGCTCAGTCTGGACACATGCTGTTGGATGGGATGAGCCAATACCCTAAGAAGTTTTCGAGCGGTGGAAGATGTGGAAGGACGAACTTCTCTCATTAACTCGGTTTAGAATGCCAAGATGTCATGATTCCCATTTGACTACCGCAAAGGACATCATTCTTCACACCTTCGTCGATGACAGTGAAGAGGCGTTTACTGCTGTCTCATTTCTCCGAATCGCGTTTAATGGAAGTGTTCGAGTGTCGTTCATCTGTGGCAAGACGAAGTGTGCTCCTAAGAAGCTTACGTCGATTCCACGCTTGGAACTATCCGCAGCTGTCCTGGGGATCAGACTTTGCAACGCAATTGTGGAAAGCCATGACCTGCAGTTCAAGAATCGCATCTTTTGGGCCGTGTTACGGATGTCAAAATAATAAACAGACAATTACAATTAATATATGTATAAATAAATACAAACTTCCAAAATTTCGTTTCATTCCAACATGCGGAATTCCATAAATATTGCGCACTAACCCTTCTAAACCAATAAAATTCTGAACACCTACTAACTAGTTAGAATAATAACACAAAAACATAGATAAACAGGAAAGAAAAGGGAATGTAAAAATCAAAGCTACACTTTGGCTTTGCCTGAGCGGGGTACTTACTGTCTTTTCAATTTCAATCACCAAGCAGTGCAGACAAATTAAATTTAATCGTCTAGTACCTCCCAGATCACCTACTCGTGTATACCATATACCATACCATACCATATATAAATAGTTTCCAAGTTGTGACAATTATATCAAGTGGTAAGACCATATCATCTAATTATTTCATTTAATGTTAGCATACATTATTCCTAGAAGAAAATTCTGCCAACTTCTTTATTAACTGGAAGGCAACATCAATTATTGGGCGGAGAATTGATTCTCCGCCAACATTTATGGAGTATACCAAATCACGTGATATTAAAGACAATTACCACAGCTTCGTTACCATTTATCACCAAAACCCAAGTGCAGTGCAATGATCAAGCCTCCCTTCCGCCTCACATAACGAGCCACGCATGAAAAAAAAATATACCTGCGCCCAGTACAAAAAAAAAACACGGGCTTGCGACTTCTATACGAAGCACCATCAGCACAGCAGCAAGTGTAGCTGATTAGCAAAGTTTTTTTTTGCTCGCAATAGTGATTTTTGGAGATCAAAACAGATTGACTAAGACCAAGGCTAACTCAGGTATACTAGTAAGCTGCTGGAAGATCATCGAATACATGAAATATGCAGCAGAAACAACATAGTGTTATCTAGGAGAGTGTGAAGTGTACCTGTATTTTAAAGTATTGACGTATATATTTTGATATATCTTATATTGTTGACGTTTGTTTTAATTTGGTTCTCTTAATATTAAGATTGGTTTTGGTTTTATTTTGGTGCGATTTGTGACGGTTCTATCAGGAACGACATTTTCATCGGGAATACTAAAAAGAAGGAGTATCATCAACAGAACGAGATTGTGCGCACAATGCCGTCAACTGTTTCGTAACATAAATATTTTATGGGATAACAAGTAAGCCATTAAGTTTATGTACCTTGTTTAAATTGATGCTGATATAACCGTGATCAACGTACAAAAAAAAAAACATTTAAATTACACCAAAAATCGCAATGCCATTTTGATTTAAAATTAAAATTAATTTTAACAAATATATACCCTATAAAAAGAACCTTAAACGCTAATAAAACCTAAAAGATATACAAATACATATATAACATTGCGTAAATATGATATGACACACAAAAGTATACTATTTTTGAACTAATTTAATATTTCAAACACTTATGATACCTACAAAATATATATAAATACATACTAGTTGCTTAAACCTATACATACACTAGATAAACATTAATTTTACACTTACACTTAACTAAGATTTGATTTAATATAAAGCAGATATCCTATTTTGAACCACTTTGTGTTAGTTTAACGGCCTAATCTCACTAATGAACGAATTATGAAGTAAATTTTAATTATTTACCTTTTGATTAATAAATATGAATTGCCTTAGATACATAATCATGAATCAATAAGTTTTTTTTTATTCAATGGGGGCGGATAATAGTTTAATCTTCTCTTTTATGTACTAAACTCCGTGTAAGGTTCCAATTAGGGACAACTTTTAAAGCATAGGTAACTATCTTTTTTTTTCAATCTTGGCATGAATATTTTTTTTCTTTGTGAGTGGTAAGTCGTATTGCTAGGTACAAGAACCCTCCCATTTCCGGCGAGCTCAGCCGTGCCTCAGCCGCAAGCATGTCAAGTGCAGTACTTTTAGCGATACACCTAACAGAAGCAAGTTTCGATTTCGCTTTTATTAACAGACCGGTAACAACCGACTCAAAAAACGTAATCAGCTGGATACAATCGGAGCCCCGTCGTTATAAGCCATTTGTTGGATTCCGTATTGCCGAAATCTTGGACAGCAGCCAGGTTAACCAATGGCGATGGGTTCCTTCCAAGCTGAACCCAGCTGATGAAGCAACACGAGCAAGATACCCGCCGAAGCTCAATCCTGATAGCAAGTGGATAGAAGGTCCGGAGTTTCTGAAACTGCCTGAAAGGGATTGGCCTCTGCAACCCGATACCAGCAGAAGAGAGGAGCTTGAGGACGAGTTGAGACCAAGGTTTCTTCTACATGCTTGCGCAGTGAGTAGTACAATTGTGGATTTCTTAAGATTTGACAAATATTCCAAATTGCTGAGGTGCGTGGCATGGGTCCTTCGATTTAAAGATGCCTGTTTACGTAAGCCTCTAGAAAATGAAGAGCTCTCCGTCAAAGAGCTTGAGGCCGCTGAACAAGTCTTGTTCCTACAAGCCAAAAAAGAAGTCTTCGCGCCTGAAATTGCTTGTTTAAGCCAAAACCTGCCCGTCGGAAAATGTAGCCATTTGTTTAAGCTGACGCCGTACATAGACGATGCCGGTCTACTAAGGGTGTATGGACGAATCGATGCCGCCACGACGGTACCATTTGCCGCCAGACGTCCTATCATCCTGCCAAAGGACCATCGCCTTACGAAGATGATTGTGCATCATTTTCATTGCCGCTTACGCCACCAAAATGATGATACAATCGCAAACCAGATTCGACTACGGTTCTGGGTGCCAAATCTACGATCGGCTGTCAGGAAAGCCAAAAACGATTGCATGTACTGTCGAATTCGATCCGCCAAGCCGCAACCGCCACTGATGGGACAGCTCCCAGAAGACCACCTTACGCCGTATGTTAGGCCATTTACGTTTACGGGGCTCGACTATTTTGGACCAGTGTACATTACTGCAGGACGACGGAAGAAAAAGAGATGGATTGCGCTCTTTACGTGCGCAATCTTGACGGTGCGAGCTGTGCACCTCGAAATAGCTGAAAGCCTTTCGTCTGATGCGTGCGTAGTGTGTATTCGCAATTTCGTAAACCGCCGTGGGATTCCGAAACGTATTAGAAGCGACAACGGCACTAATTTCATTGGGGCCAATAAGGAGTTGTTGGGTGCCGAATTCTCGATAACGATGCCATCAAAGCCGAACTGTCATTGAGAGGCATAGAGTGGTCATTCAACTGCCCATCAAACCCACATGCAGGTGGTTGCTGGGAGAGATTGGTACAGTCGGTGAAGCGAGTTCTGTCACATACACTCAACAAGGTTGCGCCAAGGTTTGAAACATTGCAGAGCGCCTTTATAGAGGCCGAAAATATTATAAATGGTCGCCCGCTTACACATCTGCCCATCTGAGGATTAGGACCCTCTTACACCTAACCATTTTCTGATGGGAGTTTCAAACTCGACGCAAACTCCTAGTCAGATTAGCGAAAGGGCTCTTTGCCTCCGGAAGCAGTGGCGTATCAGTCAGCAACTTAAGGATCGCTTTTGGAAGAGGTGGATCCGAGAATATTTGCCGGTTTTAACAAAAAGATGCAAGTGGTTTCAGCGAGTAGAACCACTCAAAATTGGTGACTTATGTCTTGTCTGCGATGCCAATTTACCTAGGAGTCAATGGATGCGTGGGCGGATAGTCAGAGTTTTTCCTAAAAAAAGACGGACAGACTCGTATAGCTGAGGTGAAAACGAGCACGGGAATTTTCCGAAGGCCTGCGGTGAAGATTGCTGTTTTAAATGTTGGTGAGGCTTTGGATCCAGGTCGCCTCACGGGGGGTGGAATGTCATAAATTGATTAGCAAACTTTAAATCCAAATGTAACCGAAGCTGAATTCCGACTCTAAAACAAACAGAGCCAGCTGTCGATTTGACAGAATTAATATTTGAACGCGCTCATTGAAATGAGCTGTCAATTATCTTTTGCAAAGAAACTTTTTTACGCGCCACATGCTTTGGATTTGGAGTCGGAAGCCGTGCCGAGGAATTGCTAAAAAGAGTAAGTAATAATTCCATTCATTGTACAATAATGTAAAACTATTTACTACATATTTAGAGAATAAACACATAACTCGTATTCATCTATAATCGGGTAAAGGCGAGTCGTTTTATTGAAAATACAAATTCCCTTTCGACTTCAACGGCAGTGACAGTAGTTCAACAACATCGGACCACCCTCTTCAATAATTATAAAAAGCAAAGTACATGGTCTAGACTATTTATCGTATTTACTTATTTTAAGTAATGGCAGTACTGTTAACTGATTGTATAGCCATACAGTCATACGACATGAAGAACGGTTTTTATATAAAGATTCGATTTTCGTATTTCTTAAGCTATGTATGATTGTTTTTGTTAAGTATTCGATAACACGGCTAGTCTGAATACAGCCTTCAACAACGCAATACTATTCTTAATCGTGTATACCATTAATACTTTGCACTATAAAAGTCATTCATTTATTGTGAATCTTATGAAGACGTATGACCCTTTCTTAAAGAACATTTCCAACTTATTGTTCTGAATATATATTCGTAGGTATTATCGTATTAATTCCTATAGATCAAAACAATAATACTATTTGTATGTGTATGTAAGTGTACTAGTGAAATTGTTGACGGGAACTGAAAATACATGTTAATATGGATGACCTTTGTATCGGAAACTATTGTTTCACCGACTCTTTTTTAAACTGTTATTTTTAATAAAATCCATATGCTCTAAATTTTTATTAGGGCGTCAAAGACCGCCTATATGCATGACATTACACCTATATGACTTCAGTGTGATAAGAAACAACGAAAATTACCTATAATCAAGCCAAAAACAAAACATAACCCTGTTAAAATAGTTTGTTACGATTTTAGCTCATAGGTTTTTCCGAAAAGCTCGTAGAACCAGTGTTTAGTGATGTCACATTTTTCTCCCTCAGAGTGTTTTTATATTGCGGAATATCACAGTGCGAAGGCTGACAAAGCATATCGAGGAATCGGTTCAAAGGAACATTTTACTGCAATTAGTAATCTGAGGCTTTCAAAAGCATCATATAATTTGATTCACAACGGATACCTTGAAACCAAAAGGAGTTTTGGTGGGAACTAACTTTTATTTCGGTCATTTTTTCGAATGGATACCTCGATACAGCTGATATTCTGAGACTACCGATTACTAAGACTATCGATTAGGGCTCATAACCCCAGAATGCACCTCAAAGCATGCCTGGTTGAATGAAAAATATCAAATGTAAACCCTTTCAAAACTCATGAATAAATATAAATTATACAAATTTGAAATTAAAATAATTTATTAACAAGGTATAATATTTGCAAACACTGAAGGGTGATCCAAGTAGAGATACTTTTTTCAATAGCCTTTTTTGACAGATTACGTGTGAGTCGTGTCATGCTGTCATGTTATATTGTTTGGCATTTCATAATGGAAAGACTTACGCGTGAACAACGTTTACAAATTGTTCAACTTTATTGTGAAAATTCACGTTCTGTGAGGAATGTGTTTCCTTCTTTCCTTCCCACACATCGCATCAATCAATGGACTTATTGAGAGAACATTTCGTTGAGCACATAATTTCACGTTTTGGGCCGGTCGATTGGCCACCAAGATCGTGTGATATCACACCGTTAGACTTTTTCCTGTGGGGATATGTCAAGTCAAAAGCTTATGCCGACGAACCCGCTTCGATTCAGGCCTTGGAGGAAAACATCACGCGTGTCATTCGCCAGTTACCAGTCGAAATGCTCGAACGAGTGATAGAAAATTGGACTCAACGGATGGACCATCTGCGACGTAGCAACGGTCAACATTTTATAGACATAATCTTCAAAAAATAAATGCCAAGGAATGTTCTTTTAAATGATAATAAACATTCTCCATTAAATTTGAATTGTCTGTGTTTTTATCTTTAAAAAAGTAGGGAACCTCGAAATGGATCACCCTCTAAAATGAAAACTAATTCAGATAAAAACATGTGAGAAGGTTAAAATCCGCTGTGTGGATCGTTGAATACCCTATCCTTATCTTTAAAAATGTATGTGCCTAAAAGATTAATGGTGATGATACATAGAAAATGACAATTAAAATTTTGATACAAATGCTGATAGTTTATCTAAATCTTTTGCGGCTTGAAAAAAGATACACTCTAACCTTACATCACCTAACGTAACGTAAAGCCTTAAAACCTTAATGGAAAATACAAAGAAATACATAGAAAATGACAATTGAAATTCTGATACGAATTCTGATAGTTCATCTACATCTTTTGCAGTTTGACAAAAACAGGGACTCTAACCTTACCTAAACTTATCTAGTTTATGTTTTTTTTTTGTATTTTAGGAAAACGCACCTAAAAAGTGAACGTGGGTTAAAATGATCTTCACAGTATTATTCTCGACATATTTTCATGGTTATTTTCTAAATTTCATCAAATTGCACTGAAAACATTTTTTTTCACAGAAAACACTCCCAAAAACTAGGCGTGTTAAAAATATATAAAAATAAAAACAAATAATGACATTTGGAAATTTATAAATTCAAAAAATAATAGCGATGGCTACACAGCCTCTCTATCGTTAAATTGTCAAATTACTGACTCGCCCTCTACCATATGTAACAACTTTGGCCTATTTGTGCAATTTGTCTATTCCAATGGATTTTCCAAGAATGATGAAGAATTCTTCAGCTATCTCAAGAAGTCTCATACTCCTATTTTCAACAGGCTTAAATCTCAGAATCTCCTATCTGTAGTAACCAGCACGATTTTGTCATTAGGCATTCAACTGCAATTAACCTCATTCTTTTAAAGAAATTTGTAATTACTGAAATTGGCAAAGGTAATCAGGTTGGTGTTTGGGTACTGTAGAACGAGGGTAGACTCTGATTTCCTTTAACTTGGCAATGCCCAGTTGTTGTAACTCTGACTACTCATCAAGTGCTTATTTTTAAACCTCCAAGTCGTAACCATCGGGTACTGGTCTCATCCAACCGGATTTGACTTGCTAAACGATAAGCGCGAGTGTTGATAACACGACGATAAACAGCAACACTATAAACAGCCAGGTCAGAATGGCGCGGAATGAATACCCGGCCTGCTGTCGCAGGCGATCCTAGACAAGCTGCTTCGACATATTCGGACAACAGGTTGCTTAGGAATTTCAAGGGTTAGTCAGGCCCCTTGAACAGAGATGGTGGCGGATGAACCGAAAGGCCAACGGCAGCGCTCAATCCCGTAGTAGATACTGATGGCCCCGTGTCCTGGGGGCATATAATAAAATTGAACTGGCCCTCCAGGTTGGGGGTTGTGCTTTGGGTTAACTAGCCAACCATGGAAAAATAAATTGTTACGATGCAACCAATAGCCTCGGAAAGGACTGATTTTATAATCCCGCGGTTAAAGTAAAACGAATAATTTTGCACGCAAACACAAAAAAGGTTTATTGGCACACGTTAACACAACGGTCCTCCAACTTCTTGTCGAAACAAATTTATTGCGGCGTTTTCAAGGAAACAATTCCTTAGGTTTTGCCCGACAATAACAAAACAAGCTATAAATTGCGAAAAAGCGGGAACTCTTAAAGGAAAGTTACCTGTCAAACATTTATTACTCGTGATAAAAAAATTGATAGATTAGTCGCATACGTAGTTGCTATACAAATACAAAATGGGTGGTGGTTTTAGTGGGTTAAGGTCTCACAAAACTTTGGGCACGTGCTCATCGTGTTTTTCGAGATTTCCACCAGCCACGGACTAGCCAACAACCAACAACAACTAGGCACAACCCCATAGTGGTATACCATATGTCCAAACCGGTTTTAGCACTGGCTTGTATAATAGCAGTTTGTTATCAAGGTTAAGCTTCGAATGTTTTTCGAGCAAGCAGTACAGTTCTCTGTATTTATTTTTAAGTTAAGTGTAATCTGCCAGGACTTTGTCTATTCATTAACCTCGTTAAGAGCGTTTTGTAATTTCATATTTGTTGGGTTTGGAACAAGAAATTTATCAACCGGTCTTAGGACAAAGAAAAGAATTCCGTAAAATGTAAAACAGCAAAATTTACAGAAAATTAAACACCGCTTTCTCAGAACGTTATAAAATGAATAATGCTTTATTTGATTCAAAAGATTTGACGTTTACAGATTAATTTTACTAAAATTTCCCATAATGGGATATTTGTGTAATGAGTGCATTCAGTAAATTAATACAATTAATGTAACGTAATTTTATGTTTGTTAATATCGTTAAGAATATTTGCTTCCTCCATTGTTGTGCCAACTGTATCGTAAGCAAACTTGGCAACTATTGTATAGTTTGATTTTGGGATATCACGTGTAAGTAGGAGGTATAAAAGTGGTCAAAGGACACTTCCTTGGGGTACTCCTGCCAAAATTTTTGAGCTCCGAATATTGGTTTCCAAGTTTCACACGGAAGAGTCTATGCTCAGGATACGACACGAGGATTTTATATAATTTTCCAGTCAGAACTTGTCTTAGTTTGTCTTAAACTTTGTCAAAAGCTTGCCACATGTCAAGTAATACGGCTCAGAAAATTTTTTTTTCTTCGAAAGCTTTCTCAATTATATCATTTCAAAAACTTTTGAAATTATGGGAAGAAGTGAAATAGGTCTGTAAGATTTTATTTCATTCGCTGATATTCCTGGTTTGAGAACCATAATCACTTCTGCGACTTTCTTGGTATGTATTACAATCTAATTGCTGCATTTACAAGGTAGAGGAATTTAGTAAATACTTTTACGGAAAACATTTTAAGAAATTTTCCTGTAATTAGGTCACAGCCCGGACTTTTTTAGGCTTTAATTTCTGTATTTCCCGTTTAAGTTCGGCAATACTTACATATCTAAATAAAATACTATCATTCGTAGTCTCGAATAAATTAATGTTTTCTGGACCATCAAATGGATTAAATGTTACCTCAAGATGTGCGGCAAAAACGTCTGCCTTTTCTTGAGTTATCCTAATTGGTGGCACAGCGTTTTTTGGCCGTTTTATGACTTTAAATGCTTTCCAAAGTGAATAATTCGATTACTGCATGGTTTTTTAAGTTTTTAATCTGAGTACCTAGGTTTGTTATTTATTTATTAATTTCGTTTATCGTTACTTTTCCATAATTGTTTTCATGAATTTGTTACATTTATTATTTGGTTACATATATATTTATTTACTTGTATTCCAGTTTGATATTGTGATTGTTAATGGATTAAAATTATTTACATATATGTATATACTTATTTATAGTCTATTGTTTCTTTAATGTTGTCACCTTAATCAATTATTCATCTGTTTCTTTATTGACTCTATATTATTTATTTATTTATTTATTTATTTATTTATTTATTTATTTATTTATGTATTTATTTATTTATTTATTTATTTATTTATTTATTCATTTATTTATTTATTTATTTATTTATTTATTTATTTATTTATTTATTTATTTATTTATTTATTTATTTATTTATTTATTTATTTATTTATTTATTTATTTATTTATTTATTTATTTATTTATTTATTTATTTATTTATTTATTTATTTATTTATTTATTTATTTATTTATTTATTTATTTATTTATTTATTTATTTATTTATTTATTTATTTATTTATTTATTTATTTATTTATTTATTTATTTATTTATTTATTTATTTATTTATTTATTTATTTATTTATTTATTTATTTATTTATTTATTTATTTATTTATTTATTTATTTATTTATTTATTTATTTATTTATTTATTTATTTATTTATTTATTTATTTATTTATTTATTTATTTATTTATTTATTTATTTATTTATTTATTTATTTATTTATTTATTTATTTATTTATTTATTTATTTATTTATTTATTTATTTATTTATTTATTTATTTATTTATTTATTTATTTATTTATTTATTTATTTATTTATTTATTTATTTATTTATTTATTTGTTTATTTATTTATTAATTTTTTATTTATTTATTTATTTATTTATTTATTTGTTTATTTATTTATTTATTTTTTTATTTAAACGTACATATATAATGTATATCTAGTCAACAACCTTTAATTTTAGCTTATTGATTTTAAACAAAATCCACAAACATAATTTGTACGAAGGTATTTGTAGTCTTCCCAGTTGGTTTTTCCATTTGTTAGTCTGGGTGGGTTTTCATTTCTAATGATTGACTCGCTCGTTGTTATAATGACCGGAAAATTATCAGAGCAAAGTTTAAAGCATTCGTCAGCTTTGGACAGCACTACTATGAACAAATCGATCAAATCTGGTGTTTTTGTAACATCAGTTGGCCACTAAGTAGGTTTCCCCGTAGAATCAAATTCGGTATTGTACATTCTACCAACATCGTAAAGCATCCTGCCTTTCTATGATATGCATCTAGATCCCCGGAATGTATGTTTTGCATTAAAGTCTCCACCGATGACAAATCGCTGTCCAAGCAAGTTTTAAAAGTCAATTTTCTCAATCTTGCATCGCGGTGGGCAGTAAACAGCAGATATATTCAGAAAGGATTGTCTGCTTTTGATTTGTATAGAGCTAACTTGCATTGTTTCGACTTTTTATTTAAAATCAATCGAATGTTAGATGCACTCTTTTATACATAGTGATGCTCCAACTCTAGCCTCGTTTGATGGATGTAGAGCATGATTATCAAAATAAACTTTAATCTTTAAGTGAGAATAACTATTTGCGTGAGTTTCGGATAATGAACAGAGCTCGATATCTTTTTCCTTCATAAACAATTCAAGTTCTCCAAGTTTCTGCCAAAGGCCATTTCCATTCCACGTAAGAATTTTAAGAAATCTTTTCATGTCTGTAGCGAATACTATTTTCAAGCTATACTAGCCTGTCGAAAATAAGTTAATTCGTTTCGCTTTGTTCCTCAAGTTCCGCAATAATAATCGAAAAAACGTTGGAAACGAGGTCCGGTGAAATATTTTTATCGGGCATAAGTTTCTACATTGGTTATGGATGTACAAGATCCGATCGTACTTCTGTTGGCCGAGGTATTTGTTTAATTTTTGATTTTTCGAATGTTGCCTGCTTGGGCTTTGAGATAATTTGTTTTTTATCTTATTGTCTGTTTTTCAAACGTTAAGAATTTCTTTCCGAAGCTCTTCGCAGAGCAGTTCGACTTTGTTTAGACTAGTTCGAAAAACGTCGTTTTCGTCATCAATATATGGTATACGGGAGTGGATTTTAGTCGCCTTCTACGACAGGCATGCCTTACCTCGGGTATATTCTAAACCCTAACCCAAGGGGGGTTAGGAAGAGAAGACATCTTTAGCAGTATTGTGGGAAAACATAGCCTACACGACAACACATCTGGTAAAGGACTTAGGTTTATTGACTTCGCTACGGAACGAAATGCTTCTATAGCCAGCACACGGTTTCCTCGCCTCGATATCCATAAGGGGACAACTTTATCAGATTGCGATAGGCAGGAGGCATGCATCCAGCATTTTGGATGTCCGAACATTCCGAGGAGCTAACATCGACTCGGACCACTACCTTGTTGCAGCCGATGTAAGAATGCGGATATACACTACGCCACAACAGTCCAGAAATACTGTGAAAAAAATTTAATGTCTAAAGACTGCGATCGCAAGAGACTTATGTCTTGTTTGCGTTGACGGGCGATGGAGACGAAGATTCAATCAAGAACTATACGAGCTGTACAGCGACGTGGCCCCGTTAAGAAAAACTCCGCGTTGGACGTTTAAGATGGCTAGGACATGTAGAACGAATGGACACCAATACTCCGGCTCGCAGAGTCTTCGATTCCCAGCCAGATGTCGACGCAGTATAGGAAGACCTGGCCTTAAGTGGCGCGCACATGTAGAAACCGACCTCGACCAACTTGGCGTGCGCAACTGGAGGCAGTTAGCTAAGGACCGGGGTAATTGGAGAGGCATGTTGGTTTATGTCCAAGTTCATTACGGACTTTAGCGCCACTTAAGTAATTGAGTAAGTTAGTAATCAGTTTGATGCTATTTACACAGAATTCAGCAACGCATTCAATCGGGTTGATCGGTTGACATTATTTTTGAAATAGCTCTATTCTTATTTAAGCAAAAGATACCAATTTTAAAATTACAAATTAAATCTCGAACAAAATCTCTGTTAATTCAGTTCTATTATTGTTTATTCTAATATGCCCTAATGGGGGCATTTAATTTGTAATTTTTTTTTACACTGCTAACGGCAACTCTCATACACATAATTTCAATTATCTCCCCGAAAACTGCTCTAACGATTTCGAAGAAACTTAACATACATCTATGTACTGTGAATATAGTAACAACAACAACACTGCATACGCAGTTTTTTTCCAGAAAATTCATAGCTATAATGTTTAGTTGAATGAAATGAAATTGAGTATGAACATATATATACAGGGTTGACGCCGGGAAGGTATACTACCTTGTTTTGCCGCCATTTTGGTAAACATTAGTCTTAACAATTCAAATTTATTATGGAAAAATATTCGATAAACCAACGTGTTTTAATCATTAAAACATTTCATCAAAATTAAACATCGATTACTGTGACGATGAGAAATTTACGTGAAATTTTTGGGAGAAACAACGTGCCAACAAAACGCACTGTTTATCGTGGATAGGCCCAAGCATGGAACACAACGTACTGCAAGATCTCCTGAAAACATTGCTGCTGCTCAAGGAAGTGTTCAAAACAATCCATAAACCTCAATTCGTTGCCATACTCAGGAGCTTGGTCTTCAAAGAACAATTTTGCATGAGGATTTTAATTTGTTTCTATTTAAGATTCGGTTGACACAAGAGCTTCTTCCACAAGACCATTTACGCCGCCGTACATTTACCAATAGGATGTTACAGCTAGCCCATGATAACCTTGATTTTCATGAAAAATAACGATTGACGAGGCATATTTTCATTTGAATGGATATGTGAATAAACAGAATAGTCGGTCCTGGGCAATCGAAAACCCTAAAATTATTCATCAGTCATCTTTGCATCCATTAAATGTTACAGTCTGGTATGCAATTTGGTCAGGAATAATCATTGGATTTAACTTCCTTGAAAATGAAAACGGTGTAACTGTAACTGTGAATGGGAACGATATCGTGATATGTATGAAAACTTTTTAAGGCCACAACTGCATTCTTTGGATTTGATTAACATGTGATATCAACAAGACGGTGCCACATCGCATACAGCCCAGATTACTGCGAGACCTCTTTCCAAAACAAGTTATTTCAAGAAATGGTGATGTTGATTGGAGCAGTCAAATCAGGTGACCGTGGGACCTGATTTGACTGCTCCGGTCTTCTTTTTGTATGCAACGTTTATGCAAACTAACCAGAAACGGTTAAGCAACTTAAACAAAATGTTTGTGATGAAATTAATGCAATACAGCGTGGAATGTGTGAGAATGTAATGAAAAATTTGCTTGTGAGACTAACAGAGGCGGATATTTACCTGATATTGTATTCCATACATATTTGCCGACATTAAATAAAACATTTATCAATATAAGATCTATTCTCTTATTTAATCTAACATTTGTAAATGTAATTTGTAAATGTTAAATATATTAATTGGACTTAAATAACTCCGGACCACCCTGTTCTAATATTTTAAAATGAAAACACGTAGTCTAGTCTTGTCTAGTATATATATACTTATTAACTTATATTAAATAATGACAGTCCTGGTAACTTATTTTTTAGCCGTACAGTCGTACAACATGGAGAACAGTTTTTATGTAAACATTTGATTTTTTGTATTACTTTTAAGCTATGTATGCTCGTTTTGTTAAATGTAGGAGAACAGAAGCAGTCTGAATAAAGCCTTGAAAAACGCAACACGCATTTATGACTTTAAAGTTTTACAATTATTCAGAAGTGGGATTATAGTACGTCTTTTTTTTGTACGATAGTTGTTTTTGTTCTTGCCAAAAGTTGTCTCTGCGGTTAAATCTTTTTATATTTTTTTTAAAATTTGTAGTTCTTGCAATGGATGCAAATACACGCGCCGTTATTTTTTTGCAAAGTGCGACTGTACCCAAATTAAAAAATAAACTTGCAGAGATGGGTTTGCCTACCAGTGGACTAAAAGCCAATTTGGAAATTCGCTTGGATGAGGGAATAGATGTACTTGATGATGGTCAAATGGAAGAGCTTTTCCCACATGATGTTCTCAGTGGTATCGACGAAGATGAAAGTGTCCCATACTTAGAAGAGGACAAAAGCGTTGTTTCTAAGCGGTTAGAAAACTTGCGTGAAATTGTAAGAAAAACATATGAGAAGGCTACAATCCACTGTGTGGATCGTTTTATACACTATCCCATTCCATCCTTTAAATTAATATCCCTTAAATGTGGATTTTATGGCAAAGAAATATCAAAATTGAAATTGTCGCAACATATTGTTCAGACAGTTTATCAAAATCTTGTATGGTTCGACCAAAAACAACGTTTTTCTCCTGCATATGGTATGGCGTAGGGTATAAAAATGGTTTTTGTAGGAAAACGCCTCCAAAAAGTGGGCGTGGGTAAAAATGATAAATAAAAGAAATGTTTATATTACAAAAGCCAATTATTTTGCATCAATTCGAAATGCTTAAAATTTTACCGAACAATTTTTTTTTACGGAAAACGACCCCAAAAAGTAGGCATGACAAAAAGCTTTCGAAAGACAAAATGTAGGCATTAAGATTATCTAGATATCTTCATCAGACATTTTTTCAAAATATCTAACGGTTTTGCCTAAAATGAGGTTTTTTTTAAAAGTGGGTTTGGCAGTGGGCGGATTTGAAAAATGTTGACACCAGCACGTACAAGGATCACATGTACCAAATTTCGTTATCCTAGCTCAAAATTTAAGGCCCAAAAACCGGTTACCTACAGACGGACGGACAGACAGACATTGCTTAATCGACTCAGCTAGCGATTCTGAGTCGATCCATATACCTTGAGGTAAACTTAGCTCAATTATTTTTTTATGTTACAAACTATGTATCAAAACTTATATACCCCTATGTGATGGCACACAAAAAGAAGAATTTATTTCACTGCAAAAAAAAAAATCCAGTAAAATGTATCGAATCATCGTATACATTTCGTGATGTTGAAGATACAATGGCGTATTTTTCGGGAGATGAAAATTATAGTGTTACGAAGTGGATAAACAGTTTTGAGGACACCAAACTCTTATTTACGGATGTTCACAATATGTTGCGAGGTCGTAGGAAGCGCAAAGATGAAACCTTTTCACAATATGTGCTTACGATGCAGGAAATAGCATCACTATTATACATCGAAGAGCAGAATGTCATCACCAACATCAGCAATTAAACTCCTGACTCTTTTTTTAATTAACAAATTTTGTTGACTGCTAATAAAATTGCTGACTTGAAAAGATGAAATGTGAGCAGTAACCATTTACATCGGGGTATCAATATACACAATACAGTCCTAATATTACCAAAATACAGTACTAATATTACCATCAAGTGTTTCAATTGCAATGAAGCTGGGCATATATCAACCAATTTCCCAAGGTCTCAAATTGAAAAGGGCTCCTGTTTTCAGTGTGGACTAAAGGAACACATCGTAAAAGATTGTCCATAATCAACATCAGTTCTTGTGGTTCAACATAATGAGCTACAAACAGACGACCATGTGTCTTCCTTCCTGCATGACTTTCATGGCGTTTTCGAGTACGGATTTCAAGATGACTGTAAAGCTGTTCGTTTATCAATGCATATGATGACAATGATCGATACTGGAAGCCCTATAGGTTTCGTGCAGCAACGCTATGTATCGCCTATTCTGATGACCTCGGTCCCATCTCCTTCGGATGATTATGTAGGTATCAATAATTCTAAATTAATAATGATAGGAAATGCGTTTTCTAATGTAAAAGTTAAAAATAATTATGCCAATTTATGTTTATTTGTTGTTAAAAATGATACACTGAAGCATGCGATATTGTTAGGAGGAGACTTTTTAAAGAAAATGAATATTAAACTCTTTTTGCAGGAAGAAGAAATAGATTTTGATAAAAATATTGATATAAACGGTTCTCTTTGTGAAAGAATTGTAAAAGAAATTTTAAGTATAGATGTTTCGGATAATTTCGACAAATCGGTTTGTCTAAATATTAATGAAATTTTAAGTTACGGTGACCAAGAATTAGTTAAAAGTTTAATTACACGAAGTAGTCCAACAAACGAAAAATATCCAAATGAATTTCAAATGAAAATAGTTCTCAGGAATGAGAACAGTGTTTTCAATTGTGCGCCTCGACGATTGCCTCATGCTCATCGGTTGGAACTTCAGAAAATTTTAGATGTCTTAGCAAAGAAAAAGACAGGCGAACTGCGCCTTTGTATAGGTCATCGTCAATTAAATAAATTAACAATAAAAGATAATTTTCCTACTCCTTTACTGGAAGATCATTTGTTCAAATTTTTTCCACCACGTTAAGGTGGCTGAAAATTTCATCAAATTTACTTCCTTTGCAACACCCTCAGGACAATTTGAATTTTTACGAATTCCTTTTGGGCTTAAAAATGTTTTTCAGAGGTATATAAATATGCTATTTAAGGATCTCATTAGTTCAGGAAAATTGCTTGTCTACATTGATGATTTGCTTGTTGCAACAAAATCAAAGGATGAACACCTTCAAATCTTTAGAGACGTAATGGATGTTGTTTTGAAACATAATTTACAATTGCCCTACGATAAATGTCTTTTTATGTTTGATAAGATAACTTATTTAGGGTATAAAGTTTCCGCTAACGGTATCGGACCGAATTCAACTGGGTTGAAGGCCATCGCTGAATTTCCTATACCAACCAACGTTAGTAATTTATACCTATTTTATATTCGTTGTTGGGCTTAGCCTCCTGTTTTCGAATATTTATACAGGACTTTTTGACATTTTCAAAACCGTTGTATGATCTACTATAGAAAGACGGCAGATTCTGATTTAGTGATAACGATCTAGCTATTTTTGAGTCATTGAGCAAAAGTTATTAAATGCACCACTTCTTAGTATTCAGAACCCTATTGCTGAAACAGAACTACATTGTGATGCAAGTAGTTTAGGATTTGGTGCAGTTTTGCTTCAGCGGCAAGAAGATAGGCAAATCCATCCAATTGTCTTTTATTCAAAAAGTGATGCTGTCCAAGAATGGAAGTATCAGTCATACGAATTAGAGATTTTGGCAAATATTTCCGCTTTAAGAAGGTTTAGAATTTATCTCACTGGTATTCGATTTAAAATATTAACGGATTGCAAGTTATTGACTCTTACTCTAAATAAAAAAAAAAATCCGCGAATCTCACGTTGGGCTCTAGAGCTTCAGGATTACGATTATGCAACTGAACATAGGAACGGTCAGAGGATGAAACATGTCGACGCTCTAAGCAAGTGTCATAATATTTTAATTTTTGAACCATATTCATTTGAGCATTTGCTTGCAGCATCGCAGCAAAAAGATCCAGTATTAAAGACAATTTTGAAAATTTTGGAAGAAAGGGAAAGTCCTATCTACGAGCTTGTTAATGGCTTAGTGTATCGCAAAATTGATAAAAATGTTTATTTTTATGTTCCTTCTCAGATGGAGAAAAGTTTCATACAAACACATCATGACGCATTGTACCACTTTGGAGTTATAATAATGACAAATGTTATAATTTTGCCAGAAAAACATACTGGTTTCCTTCTATGAAACTTAAAATAAAAAGTTACATTGACAATTCCTTTTAATGCGTGCATTTTTCTCCCTCATATCGTAAAAAAGAGGCAGTTTTCATAATATACCAAAGGTGATAAGCCTTTTGACACCATTCATGTTGAACATTATGGTCCTTTACTATCCTCTTTGCGAAATTTAAAGAAGCACATATTTTTAGTCGTTGATGAGTTTTCAAAGTACACTAAGCTATATGCAGTTAAAAGTACTAGTACCAGGGAAGTAATTCATAGAATTAAAGTAAGCCAAACCGTTTAATTTTAGATTGGGGAAATTGCTTAACTTCGGAGGAGTTAGACGTATTTTGTATGATATATTCTGTCCAACACTATTTGGACCACTAGTTCACCCCAGTCTAACGGACAAGTAGAACGCGACTCGGACTTCCTAATTATCGACATTAATGTAAGAAATAAATAAAATTGCCAAAAAAAAAATTAGAAACATCTGTTGCGACGATGTCGAGCAGTCGCCGGAAACATCGACCTCGCAATTAGCCATCAGCCGGTCGTCCCTAAGGCGACTTGCGCATGCAACTCAATGTTGTATTGTGTTCCCATGCAAAGTCCAGTCCGTGCATCAGCTGCTGCCATTTAGAAAAAAATGAGAAAATGTACAAGTGGCCACAAGGAAATAAAAAAAATTTCAAACTTTAAATGAAACGACATATGAGAGAAATGGGAAGAAAAAGTTAGTAGTACTTTTAAAACTAGTCTCAAGTGGTTCGAGTAAAAGTACCCAAATGTTTTACTTACTACGTTTTTCGCATCTTATATCCGCATTCCTGTGTATCCATTATTACACCGACAATGGACAAAAAAAATACAAAATCGGTCCTCTTCTTTCTTTTTACCACCTCTATGTGAAACATTCTGCAAGGTTTTCTCTGGAACTGAATTTTTTTCATTTTTAAATAGCTTGGATGCGAATGAGGACCTTTTCCTTCGTCTATCTCATGGTGTAATCGCAGCCGTAAGCGAAAATTTGCCAACCGCATATAGCATACCAGACAAGTAAGGTTCTTCTTCATTTATAACCGCCCTTGGCATATAATTTAATTTCTGCACACAAATTCTTAACCCTTGATCTCAACTGATTATATTCGAAGAATTTTCGTTAAACTCAATGGAGTCCTTGCGCCATTATACAAAAAAAAGAGGAACAGAAAATACAAATGGTTTGGTTGCCAGAAGCGCAATTATTTGGAATTTTTTTTTCTAATAAAATGGGTTACTTGCTAAAGCTGTACTTACTAATTACAACCGCGTTTGGTTCATTTTGCAATTTTAATTTTATACCAAAATTGAATGACAAGCAATTGAAGGAATTTTCGCTTAACCCTTATAAAATACTACGTGCTGCTGATTTCGTAAGCCGATTACGGTTCATGAAAGAAATCTGTAACGTACAATTGGCTTGTTTCATCTGCCAAGGAACCACAGCAATCAATCAGAAAAATTTGTTTTCCTGTGTATTTCTCTGAGAGGGTGGTATAAATTATCAACGTATGTCATGGTGACCACACCAGACAGCTTATTAATCCTCACTTATATAATATTTCAATTTAGTTCCCAGCAAAGTCAGCAAAATAAATATTCTCTTATTACTGACTTTGCTGATTATAGTTTGTAATTTAAGTTGTACATTTTTGTAACATAGACAATATTTTAGTATTTAAGGCAATTGAATAAACGAAACTGATTCATTCGTAAAAGATTAATTAGAGAGTTTCACTTTTAGACTTCCCCCCACCAGCGGTAAGGAGTCTTTAACTTTCTAAACTTTACATTTGGTAATTCGAGCCATTAAAGAAACGAGTCAGAGAACAATTATATGCGTTACCAAAACATTGGTAAAAGAAAAACATAACATACTACATTAGAATTTAATCATAATCCTAAAAGGTGTAGCGTTTCCAGGGCTAACACTGGTAGTGAACAAAAGTGTTAACAGTGTAATTCCATTCAGTGATAAAAAACGAAACATGGCTGATGAGGTTGAAGTGTTCATCATCGTTGCAAGACAAAAGGCCCTAGCGGAAGAGCTGGAGAAAGCAGCGATTAGTTTCAAGAAGGTTAGCGTGTCTAGGAAGACTCAACGCTATAAAGAAGAGCGCTTGAAAAAAATCCAAGAAATTTGGGAGGAGTTAAACAACAACCATATAAAAATTAAAGAAAACATAAAACACGATACTCCATATATTGAGAGGGACACATATGGAAAGGTTAAACATATGTTTAACGAACTCAAAACTATGCTCGAAAATATTACACCTGCAGAGGAAGTGCCTACCTACTCACCACCATCAGACTCAAAGATTGAGGAAGCTCCATATAAAAATCGATGCTATAATCGGAAACATGGAGGAATTCGAGGAAACATTCCGAGAGTATTCGACACAGATGTGTGAATACCAACAAAAAATTCTGTTGGAACAACTGAAAAACATGACAGAATAACATGAAGATTTCATGTCAAATGCAACAGAGCAAAGATATGAAATCCCCATATGTCGTTGATCAAAAATAAAATGACATCAAGAGAGATATAAACCAATGCCTCCATAGAATGGCCTCGGCATTAGGTAAGACCAGTGAAAAAAAGGAAGCGAATCATTCCAACGCCAAATTGCCACCTCTGAAGATACCTACATTCAGGGGAAATTATCTAGAATGGTGTTCATTTGCTGATATATTTTCTACAATAATTCACAACAAGCTAAATTTGAATACCACCGAAAAAATGGAATATTTGAAAACGCATTTAGAAGGAGAACCAATGGCATTAATTCAACATCTAACGATCTCAAGTGCCAATTATACATGTGCCTGGGAGACATTAGAGGAACGGTATGGCAATGAGAGAAAGATTGTATCAATGCACTTAGACAAGATGCTTAAGGCTGGTCGTCAAGGAACCCAATCATCAGCAAACTCGATAAAGGCAATCTTAGATGCAACCAGGGAAGGATTGTCAGCTATAAATAGTATGGGAATCAACACAAAATCGTGAGATCCTATAATTGTTCACCTATTAACCAGGGCATTGGACCAAGAAAGCAGAACTCTGTTCGAACACACTATACGATTTCTTAGCAAGAATATATCAGACTTTGGATGTATTATCTTCCACCAGGCAAAGGCATTTTAAAGCCGTAGACGACACTAAACATATTACGCGAAACTACCATGTTTCAACCAAACCAACCTGTGTATTTTGCCAAGGAGAACACAATATATATTCCTGCCGCAGGTTCATGGGCTGGACTCCTAAGGAGCGCAATGACCATGTAAGGACAGCGAGACTCTGTGTAAATTGTTTACGACATGATAAACAAAGTCCCTGCATGAGTAAAAATAAATGCAAGCAATGCAATAAAAAACATCATTCCTTGTTGCATTTGGAAAAAGTAGAAGGAAGACAACCAGATCATCCCCGGAACGATGAACAGATTCAATCTAATCACGGACATCAGAGCCAAAATATCCTGCTTGCTACAGCAATTGTAAGGGCACGCGGTGCTAGTGAACATGGTCAGTGCACCGAACTCCGTGCACTTATTGATCAAGGTTCACAAGCCACCCTAATAACGGAAGCTGTGGCTCAAACGTTAAGACTCAGAAAGCAAAAGGTTCACGTTGAAGTAAGTGGTCTGGGAGCTACTGATGCAGGAATAGCACGCAGCAAGGTAGAGCTAACAATTCTTCCGAGATTCTCCTCCAACTTCAAGATAAACATAGAAGCTCTAGTTTCACCAAAACTAGCAAGAACTTTACCAGATAAAGAAGCTAACAATATGATGAATGACCAGTTTAAAACTATAAAACTAGCAGATCCAACATACAACATTCCTGGAGGAATAGACCTGATCATAGGAGCTGACCTCTATGGAGACGTAATTCTTGACGGCTTGAAAAGAGGAGTTGGAAATTCTCTTATAGCCCAGAGTTCCCAACTAGGATGGCTTATCTCCGGTCGAACATCAACTCGAAGGAATGACAAAATCAAAATCAATGGTCTTGTCGTTCAAACATTATTAGATGAACAACTCGAAAGTTTTTGGGACATTGAAGAAGTCTCTCCACAAGGTCACCAGAATACAAGTGATCAAGAATGCGAAGATTTTTATCACGAATCTCATTTTCGTGACAAGGATGGCAGATACTTAGTCAAAATTCCATTCAAAAAGGAAACGGAAGAACATAAGTTGGGAGAATCCAAGAACAGGGCCATAGCTAGACTGCGGCAGCTCGAAAAGAAGTCCAGTACCAACAAGGAACTTAAGGCTGATTACACAAAGGTGATGAATGAGTTCCAAAAACTAGGGCACATGGTAGAAGTGCCCAATATGGATAAGTTCAACACCAAGGGTTACTACTTACCTCATCATGCAGTGCTTAAACCTGATAGTACTACGACGAAATTACGAGTAGTATTTGACGGATCAGCAAAAACGTCAACTGCAATAAGCCTAAATAAATGATGGTGGGCCCCAGGCTCCAAGCGGAAATTACAACAATTATAATTCGCTGGAGAACTCACAAGTACGTCTTCACCGCAGACATTGAAAAAATGTACAGGCAGATAAAACTCAATAGCGAGCATCAGACCTATCAACGTATCCTATGGCGAAGTGAAATCAATCAACCAATAAGGGAGTACAAACTTACAACAGTCACATATGAGACCGCGTCAGCACCATACCTAGCCATTTAAACACTGAAACAGTTAGCTGCCGATGAACAACGAAGATATCCCTTAGCAGAAGATATTTTCAAAAACGATTTCTACGTGGACGACGTAATGGCTGGAGGAGATACACTAAAGGAATGTAAGGAAGCTCAAGGACAACTAATTAAGTTATTAAAAGGCGGTGGATTTCATCTTCGAAAATGGGCAGCAAACCATTTGTCTCTTCTAAATTCAATTTTGGATGCACAGAACCAATCTGATGTTAATTTTGATAAGGAGGAAACAACTAAAACTCTGGGAATTCATTGGAATCCTTTAGCTGACACATTTCAGTTTAAGGTACACGTAACCACATTATTACAAGAAAATCATGGATCCACATCGCTATCGGAAATAACACGTCTCTTTGATCCATTAGGATGGCTTACGCCAGTTACCATCATTGTTAAGGTACTAATGCAACGGATTTGGAAGACAGAAACAGGTTGGGATGAACCTTTAACATATGAACTACAACAATGTTGGGTTCAGGCTTGAACTTCCGCATGCTGAATCCATCAAAATTCCTAGAGGGATCGGTACCAACAAACGGCAGAAATTCGAATTACATGGGTTTTGTGATGCTTCTGAAGGCGCTTACGCAGCTGTTGTATACGTCAGAACAACTAAGGATAATACAAAATATATAACGACATTGTTGACATCCAAAACAAAGGTTGCACCCATAAAAAACAAGCTTACTACGCCCAAGCTTGAGCTATGTGGGGCACATTTGCTAAACTTCTGAAGGAAGTGCAGCTGATATTTGGGACACAGATCATTAAGGTATTTGCATGGAAGGATTCAACAATTGTACTATCATGGATAAGGAAGAATGAATACAACGAAAAGATATTTATTGCCAACAGGGTATCTCAAATCAAGGAAACATTGGATTCAGATTCTTGGAGACATGTCACATCTGCAGAAAACCCCGCAGATTGTGCATTGAGAGGTGTAACTCCATCACAACTGAAACATCATTCTATGGTGGGACGCGCCGAAATGGCTTGTAGCATGTTAAACTGGCCTATACAACCAGAAAATGAACAGACAAGGTCGGGAACTATGACCTGTGAACCAAAAATATTCTTAACGTCGATAGCAACGGAAGACACAGTAATGAACAGATTTTCCTCGTACACAAGGCTGATCCGAACTATAACCTACTGTAGACGATTTGTGTTTAACAGTCGAAATCAAGAAAGGCGAACATTGGAGCTAACACTTGACGAAATTGAAGAGACAAACAAGTTTATAGTCCATTTGGTGCAATTGGAGGCGTTTCCGGAGGAAATAAGATGCTTGCCTAAAGGAGATGACATCCCCAAGAGGAGCAACCTACTGTCGCTGAATCCTCGCCTGGACAACGACAGCATTTTAGTTGTTGGAGGGCGCCTAGAGAACGCAAGCATAACTACCAACGAAAAACATCCGTACATTTTACCGTATGACAGCGTGTTCACCAAACTACTGGCAGAATACGTACACAAGAAAACTCTTCACGGGGGTATCAATTTGATGATGGCGACACTGAGGCAGTCATATTGGATTCCTCATGATAAACGATTGGTTCGAAAAATTGTACATCGCTGCGTCCGATGCTATCGGTTTAATGCATCGCCAAAACATCAAATAATGGTAATGCTGCCATCTCCACGAGTAACACCATCCAGGCAATTTACACACTCTGGAGTAGACTACGCAGGACCAATGACCATCAAAATCTCTAAGGGAAGAGGAACTAGGTCTACAAAGGGGTACATAGCAATATTTGTATGTTTAGCCACGAAGGCTATTCATATTGAGGTAGTTAGTGACCTCACATCCGAAGCCTTTCTCTCAGCTGTAAGGCGTTTCATATCAAGAAGAAGAAGACAATGGAACAACATTTATCGGAGCTAATAAAGAACTTCAAAACCTAAGAACACTCACTATCGACCAAGCGGAGAGGGATGCTTCCACGAGATTAGTTATGAATGGAATACAGTGGCATTTCATACCACCAGCAGCTACACACTTCGGCGGCCTGTGGGAAGCCGGAGTTAAGTCTACAAAATATCACCTCAAACGTATAATTGGTGATACCAATCTTACCTTCGAAGAACTATCCACTCTCCTGACGCAAATAGAGACATGCCTGAACTCCCGACCGCTAATAAAAGTAAGCAATGACATAGATGACACTCCAATTATCACTCCGGGTCACTTCCTTATTGGATCCGCTCCCAATGCAGTACCTGAACCCTGTTTAGACGATATACGACATTATGGATCCCGCTGGCGGTTATTACAAAAGATGACTCAAGATTTCTGGAAGATTTGGTCTACAGAGTATAAACATTGGCGATATCGTGTTGATTAAGGAAGATCGATTACCCCCAACAAACTGGTTGATGGGCTGCATCACCGAAACACACCCTGGGCAGGATAACCATGTCCGCGCGGCAACTATTTACTGCAACAAGAAATACATCAAGAGACCCATAACAAAACTTTGTCTACTACCAATTGAAGATGTAAGGGTATTGCCAAATGAAATAGAAAAACCGAAACCTGTAGTAAACGTTCATCTTGGACTAAATCATAGCAGATCTGCGAAATGGCTGACGACGAAGAATTCAGAGCCAATGGAACAGTTTCAACCAACTACACGCGACATCAAAAGCTCACACACTTTGAAAAGGGAAGGCAAAACGACTTGTAGACTAAGCCCAATAAGGTGGTTGTTCTTCACCAGCTTGGTGATGATGATTCTTGGACAAGGTAACACATTGACATCGAACGAAGAAATTGATCCCGTAAAGGTTATTCCATTCAAAAACCGCCCAGGAATTTACTTTGAGAATATTGGAAGCTTAAATCTGATAACCAGTGACTGGAAAATAATTGTCTATTATGAAATGATCAATTATTGGAGAGCATTTGAAGGATTCCAGGAACTTGTGAAGGATATGAACGACTTTTGCAGTAAAAAGTGGTCTAATGGATTGACTCACAACATAGTTCATCAATTCAACCATCAACTAACGATTATAAAAAGCAACAAAGACTTGCTGCATGCGCAAGTTGCTGGAAGTTCTCTCAAGGTTAGACCAAAACGATCCCCTTTCGACTTTGTTGGTACAGTGGCAAACAAGCTGTTTGGGGTATTGGATGAGTCGTATGCTGATCACTATGAGCAACAAATTCAGCAAACACGGCGAATGAGAATCACCTACTTGAGTTGATAAAAAATCAGACCTCAGTAGCAGAAGCAACAAGTAATATATTACAGAAAAATACTGAAACAATTACAGCACAACTGCAAGCATTTCAAACCGACCTAGAGAACCTTAAGAACATGACAGCTAAATCAGTCAACCAGAACACAGCAGAACAGACATTTTTAGAAGTGGCAACATATGCGACGTTAGCTATGATGAATTATCAACAGACACAGAATTCCCTTATGAATGTTTTGACAGATCTTCATCATGCTAAAATTAATCCTCTGGTGATAACACCAGACCAACTTAGATCACAGCTGATATTGATAAAGAGCCACTTGCCTCCACAGCTGTCTGTAGCAGGAGAGGAAACGCAATCGAGCTTTCTAGGACTGTACAAAATGTTCACAGCAAAGGCGGGAATAACTGATCGGAATCTCATATTCGACTTAAGAGTGCCTTTAGTTAACACAGAAGACTTTGATTTATTCAAGATCATACCCGTTCCGACTCCCCATAACAATGAATATGTTTTTATTGAACCATCGACCAAGCGTCCCCAACACATCACCAGTACATCCGATTCACCATCGACTGACGTATAGCTTGATCACAGCGCTATTTATTTTAATGATCTCCTACATCTTATGGCGATACTGTAAGACCAGAAGACACATCCAGATAGAGGTCCAGGCTCATGAACTACCACCAATACCTGCAAATAGGCGATTTACTGACGCCGATTTCTCCGTGGCTTAAAGGGTGGCCCCAGCATGTCATGGTGACCACACCAGACAGCTTATTAATTCTCACTTATATAATATTTCAATTTAGTTCCCAGGAAAGTCAGCAAAATAAATATTCTCTTATTACTAACCTTGCTGATTATAGTTTGTAATTTAAGTTGTACATTTTTGTAACATAGACAATATTTTAGTATTTAAGGCAATTGAATAAACGAAACTGATTCATTCGTAAAAGATTAATTAGAGAGTTTCACTTTTAGACTTCCCCCCACCAGCGGCAAGGAGTCTTTAACTTTCTAAACTTTACAACGCATCTATTTCTAATGGCAAGTTGGTGAGAGGATATTACAAAGCAACGTTATTCGTACATCCTGGGTTTTGGTCATTGGAGGAAGTGATTGTATCCAATTTGATTTGATGTAGTTCTTAGGGTCAGTCACGATTTGTTGTTCATTAAGGGATGGTGAAATACATGTAATTGACAGAGGTATGAGATTGGTAAGCTCAACAAAGGTGTCATACTTTTTATTTATAACTTTGATTTTTGTGAATAATAAAGGGATGGGACACTTGAGTTGTTTAAGTTAAATTTACTGGAAAGTAATACCGACGCAATTTATTAGAAACCGTTTTACAGTCTATACAGTCTATCTTTCTTAGAAGGTTCGTGACCTTTCTTCAATTTAAAATGTATTTGCCAGATGTTTAGATAGCCAAGCAATAGTTTTCGGTTTGCTTTAGCGTAAGCAGTTTTATATCTGTAAGCACTTCCTGTCTGAAGTTTTTATACTTTTCCCATAGGGATGTACAATGTTTGACACATAAAGGTTTAGTAAATAATAAATTGTTTGTCTAGCTTGAAGTGTAATCTTACATCAGTTCCGATCTTATAACATTATAACTAACCAGTTCACTATCATCATATTTGGGGGAATTTAAATTCATTCCCACCATTGTTGAGACATTTTCGTGTTGTAAAAATGTTTATCAAAAAGAGTCGTTATTTAAGTAATATATTTTTGTAAAATTGTAAACTTAATCCTAATTAATTTTACCAGCTAGGTAGAAGCAATTATTATCTGCATAAATGACACAGTACCTTTGAAGTGATTTTAAAATTATCGATTATTTCTTTTTTGAAGTCACCTTATTTGAGTTTTTGGCAAAGTGGATGCTATTTCTTAAGACCCCACCAAATAATTTACAAAATTGCAGGTGGCCATGGCTCAGAGGAATGCTTAGTTGACTGCTAAGCTAAACGCTGCGGGTTTAAGCCCCAGCTTCGGCAGCATTCTTTTTATACAAAAATCGCCAGCTTAACTGAAGCCACCTGTGCGATAATATGAGACAATATAAATCGATGTCTCCTCCTCTGTGCCACGAAGGTTTATGTTAAATGGCTTTCCTTCTATGTGTCTATCTGTCTCTCTCTGTTGTATTAATGTCTTGTTTTTCTTAGCCGATGGCCTCAGTCGCCAGTGGTGTTTCGTGTATTTCGTTGCATTCATGTGCGAATTACTGTGATGTCAATGTCAATTTACAAAGTTTGTTTAAAGGTCTGTGTATTATGTTCGAGAAAATTTCAAAATTATGAAGTACAGTTATAATCACATTTGGGGAAAAACTGAGTATACCGGATTCTTTCACTACTTACTTACTTACGTGGTTCTACAGTCCGGAATGACCTGGGCCTCAACCAACATGCCTCTTCAATTAGCGCGGACCTTAGTTAACTGCCTCCAGTTGCGCTCTCCAAGTTGGTTGAGGTCGGTTTCTACTTGTGCGCGCCACTTAAGGAGAGGTGTTCCTCTACTGGCACCGACGTCTGGCTGAAAATCGAATACTTTGCGAGCCGGAGTATTGGTGTCCATTCGTTCTACATGTCCTAGTCATCTTAAACGTCCAAAGCAGAGTTTTTTTGGTCAGGGACATGTCGCTGTACAGCTCGTATAACAGCTCTTGATTGAATCTTCGTCTCCAGAGCCTGTCAACGCAAACGGAACCGAAGATTTTTCGAAGAATTTTCCTCTCAAATCGATCGAGGATTTCTTCATCCGCTTTTGAGACGGTCTATCACGGTCTTCAGCGCCGTAGAGCAGGACTGTGATGATCAGGGTCTTATATAGAATCTCCTTAGTAGTTTGGCTTTACTACTGATTTGTCTTCTTAGCCCTAAGAAACAGCGGTTGGCAAAATTTTTCGTTTTATTTCTGACTAGATGTTGTTGTCAGAGGTAATAGCGGAACCGAGATAGACAAAGTCCCGAACTACCTCAAAGTTAAATCTGGCAATGGTGATGGTCTGTCCAATTCGTTGATATTGTATGTCCTTTCGTGTTGACAGCATATATTTACTTTGTCTTGCCCTTATTACTACCAAACCCATTATTGCCGCTTCCTTTTATATACTAGCAAACGTGAATATGTCATCACGTTGAGTCCTACCAATGATGTCAATATCTTGGGCGTATGCTAGTAGTTGCACCAATTTTTTGGGATATTGTGCCTCTGCTGTTGGATCGGGAATTTTGCACAGTACTCTAGAGAATAAAATTGAAGAAGTCACATGACAGCGCATCGCCTTGCTTAAATCCCTTTTTGTTATCTAATGTGTAGGTGAGGTCGTTTCCGACCCCGATTCAGCGAGTTTGGGCGGTATACCAAAACAAGAAATGGCTCTGTATAGCTCGTATACGGCTTTGAAATCGATGAGTGGGTAAGGGTGGGTATCGATTCGGACTACTTGGGTTTTTTCCAGTGTTAAGATTTGATCGGTTGTTGACTTTCCTGGCCTAAGACCACACTGATAAGGGCCGATCAGGTTGTTGGTAAACGGTTTCAGACGTATTCCTCTGTAGTTGGCGCAGTTGAGTGACTCTACTTTTTTGTGGATCTTATTATGATTGGTTATTCGAAAAACAACTTATACCCTAGCAATCTTCAGACAATTGATGAGCTCAAAAATGTCACATTTTACTATTGTAAATAGAGACTTGATTGATGTTGTGTTCAAAAACTAGTCCAAATAAATTGTGCCGTCATACAAAATGGAGCACCCTGTATCGCGTTATAAATTCGAGCAAAGCTGATCTCGGTCAGATTAAATACACTAAACGAATGCAAATATTTTATATTCTCACTAAGTCTCAAGTAATTAACTTAATATGTACACTTTATAAAATTTCATTAATAAAGTCAACAAAAGTAGATTATAATTATTAAACTCTGTCCTTGTATCCGACACTGCTCACCATCACCACGATTCATACAAACTTCCTCCCATTCCAACTCATTGCCACTATATCCTGCATAAATTTCCTTCATAAAAACATTCCGCCTTTCGTCAAATACTGCGATATCCCATTCTACACCATGAAATATCACCACTGAACTGAAATCAAAACATAAAAGAAATGTATTAAAATAATTTAGCAATATTTTCTAAATGTTCGTCACTTAAATGGCGGGTATCTAATCGCTGTGCCACTATACATTAATTACCCTTTTTTATTAAAAGGACTTTGTTGCAAATATGAACATCAAGGCTATACAGAACTATCCCAAGTCATTTCAATTATTTGCTGCATCACAACGACAGAAGCTTCTCTTGCGATGACAATAACGGCTCCAGGACGATGAATATGCGACCTTTAGAGTTTTACTCGAGAACTCCTAATTGCCTTTGGCTGAAATGAACATTTATTCAAATCGTCTCCTTTCGTATGTATCCTTTGAAGGTACAATCCATCACTGTCGCAGACCTAATGGATGGTTATAATTTTCTCTTACCTTTGGTTGTATGCAGAACTGTTATATGTAGGGCCGTGTTGTGCAAGGCTTAGTAGTGTAACTTTATGCGCTAAGAAATGTGTCAATTGAAGGAATGGCGTAGTTTCTTTTGTATACAATATACCATAGGGGTATATTAGTTTTGATACATAGTTTGTAACATAGAGAAATAATTTAGCTAGATATAGCTTAAAGTATATGTATCGACTCAGAATCGATGGCTGAGTCGATTTAGCCATGTCTGTCCGTCCGTAAGTCACCAATTTTTCGGCTTACATTTTGTGAATGAGACTGATAAAATGATATGAATATGATGAGAATAATAGAATGGTACACCTGTTTGCTGTTGCTCCCAGCAGAAAAAGTGCAAACATATTTGAAATCCGCCTACAGCCACGCCCCCTTTTTAGAAAAACCTAATTTTAGGCCAAACGGTTACATATTTTGAACAAGTGTCTGAAAAACATATCTAGACAATACTAATGTGAATGTCTTAATTTCGTCCACACAAAGTTTTTTTTCCACGCCCACTTTTTGGAGCGTTTTCAGTAAAAACATGTTTTTCGGTAATATTTCAATTCAACAACCTATGTATTAGAATCTCCGGCAGGTATATTTGGTGATTTATCTCTTATATCCACCAATTGTACATCAAGGATCTGTTGGTACACTTCCCGACTGGGGTTCGGTGACCCATTATCAACAGGTGAAGAAGTGAATCCGATAGTCCCGTAATTTACTCTCTTCTGTTTTGAGCTGCTTTGCGATTTCACCGAATATTTTATTTTTCAATTTTAAAACTTTCAAACATGTCTTATAGTTCGTTACTTTTGCTTTCTCTACCAGGACTTTCGAAATTTCAGCTTTAATCTTCGATGGTTTTGTAGCATTTGTGCTATGAAGTATCTAGCTTAATTATTTCTCTTTGTTACAATCTATGTATCAAAACTAATATACCCTATGGGATAGGGTATAAAGAAAAAGGAAAGCGCTCGATTGAAGATATAGAGAGGTGCCAATCCAGCAACGATGTTCGCAAGTTCTACCAAAGTGTGAGACGTCAAAGCCAAGGATACATGGCTCGAACAGAACACTGTCGAATTGAACAAGGAAATATCGTAGTTGAGAAACAGTCAATGCTGAGTATATGGAAGAACCACCAATTTCAATGTAAAACGGATATGACCGAAAAGCCAACCACCCGAATTGAGTGAGTCAAGATTAACAAGATTGACATCATACTACAGAGGCATATGTTTTCTCAACATCGCCTACAAGATCCTATCTGCCGTAATATGTGACCACCGCAAACAACTGATTAAATCTTCACACTTTAGGAGATCCTGGAAAAAAACCCAAACCGATACCCACCACCTATTCATCGATTTGAAAGCCGCATACGACAGCATTTGTAGAGACGAACTATACAGAGCCATTTCTAGTTTTGATATACCCCCTACAACTCGTCTGTTTGTGAAGGATGCTGTTGGGGAATTATCGCTGCTCCATCAGCATCAAAAACGATCGCACTGACAAATTCGACACAAAAGAAGAGGATTGTGCAAAACTCTCGAGCCAACACCAAAAGCACAATCCTACAAATACTACTATCATACGCCGACGATATTGACATCTTTGGTCGGACTCAACGTGGTGTCATAGCCACGTTCGCTTGTATAGAGAAGGCAGCGGAAAACATGGGTTTAACGGTAAAAGATGGTAATACCGAATATATGCTGTCAACACGAAAGAACAGCCAACATCGACGAATTGGACGTATCGTAACTATTGACAGATATAATTTTGAGGTAGTACGGGACTTTGTCTACCTTGGCTCCGCTATTAACTCTGACAACAACATATCGTTAAAAATTAAACGAAGAAGCGGTCTTCCAACCGCTGCGCCGTTTCTTCGGGCTTTGAGTTCAATGTAGTAGAAAAGCCCTCACTCGAACTACTAAGAAAATCCTATATAAGTCCTTGATTATCCAAGTCCCGCTCTTCGGTGCTGAAGCGTGGACCATCTCAAGAGCGGATGACGAAATCACTGTTCGATTTGAGGGGAAAATTCTTTGAAAAACCTTTGGTCCCCTTTGTATTGATGGCGTTTAGAGACGGAGATTCAAGATTTATACGAGCTGTACAGCGACATGCCACTAGTCAATAAAATCTGCTTTGGACGTTTAAGATTGCTATATACTTTATTTTTTTAATAATTTAGAATAGGATAACGAATAGACACCAATACTCCGGTTCGCATAGTCTTCCATTCCCAAATAGGTGTTGGACGCAGTAGTGGAAGACATCGTCTTAAGTGCCGTGCACAAGAAAAGGCCGACCTCAACCAACTTGGAGCGCGCAACTGGATGCAGTTAGCTAAGTACGGGGCTAATTGGGGAGGCATGTTGGTTGAGGCCCACATTCATTGCGGAGTGTAGCGCTTCTTAAGTAAGTAAGTATTTCGCATATGGATCATTTAAGCCCACACCCACTTTTTTGGCGTTTTCCCACAAAAACTATATATTACATAGTTCAGTAATATTTATAATCATGATATTTATAACCATTGCATAAACATGATAATTCCGATTCTGTTTAAGGTTTCTTCCTTAAGCCTGTCTCAGCGCCTCTTACTTATATGAGTTTATTGATGTACCAAGGAATTCTGCAAATTGCCTATAGCATTAGGGGTTTCTCTTCATATTATTTCATTTGAAATGAATTATCAATACTACAGGAAGCCAATACAGAATTATTTTCATATACTTTCTTACATATACATTTATGTATATGCCATATGCAGCAACAGAAGCCAATAAACTCTATCAAATTTGGCGTGATGGGAACATTATACACATTCATCATTCATAAACGTGCATTTCATGAAAATTGGTGCACTACTCGTATCATGAGATACAAATTTCAATTACGGTATGTAGTGATGTGATTGCTTGCCCAAGTAGTTTCTACCTATTTCACGGTATGGTTAGCAGGGACAGTATCAGTTACGTTACTGAATCCACATTAACGTTCTATAATTTAAGATGTCATCTTTCTTCCAAAAAAAAACCAAACAAATATGGCTGCCGTATTGTATTGTCGGGTGACTTATGCATTTGGTAAGTTAACACGATCACCTAGACGCAACCCGAAACATGTATCGACATGAACAAACCTCTTCCCAGATGAGTCAGCAGTTTATTTGCTGGAGCATTTACCCCGGTGCATGCACGAGGTAATTGACACCGAATCGGATGCACGCGCATTACAAAGAATATATGATATATATATCATATCCCTCATCCCGTGCGAATTGTTGTGTCCTCTCATACAGTACTGGAGACTAGTACGCACGACCGAGTGCATACAACTGTTACCATGGGAACACGTAATGACACTAACTCTCCAAAAACAAACACGTCATAACCATGGGAACATGATAGTTATAGGCAAAGGAAGGATATGACCGTGAAGCTTGATTGTGCCGCGAGTAGATCGATGCCTTAAAATATTCAGAAACGGTTATAAAATTGTTTTTTTTCCCCGGTTTTTAGATTTGATTTTGGCAAATCCAAAGTAATGGACACTTTTTTTTCAATCAATCAATCAATTCAACAAATGAACATTTAGTGTTAAATATAATTTAACGTTAAATATAAAAAGAAAGAAATTCTATAAAAAGAAAAAAAAAGAAGAAATAAAAAAAAAATAAAAAATAATTTCAATAAGTGATTGGAAAATAGAAAAGAATATAAGAATATGTTTTCACTATTTCGTGAACTAATCAAGAATGAATAAATTAGAGTGAATAAATAAAGAAAAATTATATATGAAGAAGAATTATACATAAAAAAAGTTATTAGAAACACTTTTAATAAAATTTAAAAAGTGATTGTAAAAGAAAGATATATATATATATATATACATATGTATATAAGAAGAAAAAACACATTATAACAAGGTAAAATTAATAAAAAAAAAAATAAATAAAAATAATTTGAAAATAAATGAATCAATAATTTGAAAAAATATTAACAGAAAATGAAAATCAATATATCTGAAGTAACAGGGTAAGGTCCAAATAACTATTATTTGTGCGATTTTATAAGTGCGTTTTTTTTACATTCCCTTTTTTTCTTCTTCTCTCTCTTGAAAACGACAAAAAAGCATTTTTTTGTTCCTAGAATATTTTTGTTCCTAAATTATTACTAAAATTTGTTCGGCTAAATACTCGTCATAATGGAGCCAATCACTAAATCCCTCACTGAATTTACTGGGACAGTTAACCTGATTTTAGCTCAGTTAAAAGACGTAGAGGCGCGCCTTATGAGGGTTGAACAAGTCAACCATCCGAAACCAGAGGTTTCCACTGGGAGTCAGCCACTGGGCGAACCCCATACCGAGGGTGACTTAAAAGATATATTAATCGCCTCCCAGATTGTGTTAAGGAACTACAGGCATTCGAAGGAAATCCGACGAAGTATGTTTCTTGCATACATACTGTGCAGGGTATCCTTTAAGATTATAGCATTTTTAAATGTAAACCAATCTACCGAGCGATTCTGCAGCACATCCGGCAAAAGGTCCGACGACGACTGGGAAGCAATTAACAGATGCCTGTCCTTGCACTTCGCAGACAAGCGCCACATAAAAACTCTAGAATACCAGTTGAACCAAGTTTCTCAAAAGAGGTCAAGGTTGGATGAGTTTTACGCTACTGTTAATTACCGGTTTAACCTGATAATTAACAAGATTATTACCGAATCGTACTCACAAGCAACTGTTTGCGCATTAGTAGAGACGTACCGCAACCGTGCTTTGGACGTCTTCATAAGAGGCCTTAACGGTGACCTGTCCAAAATGTTAATCTTGCAAAGACCCAAAACTCTTCCGGAGGCATACACCTCATGTTTAGAAATTCAAGATTTGAATTTTCGAAACCACTCTATCCATATTGTGAATACCCCGAACATGGTGACAGCTCCAGTGAACCAATCATTCCGAAATGATAACAGACCTATGGTCCCACCTCCTAAATTTCTACACAGCCTACACCCTCCAAATATTGCTAACCATCCCCGTTACTGGGTTAACAACAATACACCATCTAGGCCAAGCGGACCGAAACCCCTTGAAGGAATGGATGTAGATCCTTCAATACAATCGAGGCATATAAATTATATGAACAATCCTCGAAACAACCCATTTAAGAGAAGGGTACATTCCGATAACTTCCCGCGGAAACAGCAGAAACTTTATAATCTTCAAACGAGTGATGAAGTTGTGTCTGAGGGATATATTGATAGGGTAAAAGAACATTATGAAGATGAGGTAAATTTTATGGTGGACGCCTATCCAGCTTTCCGTTGTCAAATGGCTAAAAATGGTTTGGTCAACACAGATCTACTAGACGCTGAAGAAATTAATAAGATCATTGCTGAGTTTAAAACGCTCCCGTATACTAGCGAAATAGAAGGAATCGAATATAGCACACCATCAATATTTACTAATGGCTCAATACTTCTATACATCCTTTCAATGCCAAAAGTTGGATTGGAGGACTACAATCTACTAGTTGCAAGACCATCGATAAATGATGGAATACAAACCAATCTAAAATTCCAAAAAAATGTAATTCAACGATCTGCGAAGATAAAGCACTGGGAAAAATTGCTGAAGACGCCTGCGTGGCCAAACTGCTAAAGAGAGGCCCTATGACTTATACTTTCCGATCAAACATGAAAAAGTCATCGAGCTCATCAAAGAAGACACCATTTTTATAACCAATTTCAAGGGTCAATTAATCTCTCACAATGTATCAAGATCTCTTTCAGGCACTTACATTATACAGATCTATAATTAAACAATAAGACTGAATGACAGGATGTTCACGAGCACTGTTGCTACAGCAATACAGGTTCTTTCTCCTGCACTGGCGAACATCACAACCGAGAACCACGAGATTGACCTTGGATACCTACACGGCATCAGCGTGCAGAATATTAGACGCTTAAGACGCTTAACCCTAATCAAAAATTAGATATTTCCGTCATTACAGATGCTGCAATCTTCATGTTGATGGCATCCTTCGTTACCATTATCTGGCGGAAGATCTACGCAAAACCTAAAATACCAATAATATCTTCTGCTAATTTACCAGAAAATCCAGCATAATCCTAAAAGGACCTTATATCTATGGGCCGTAGATTTTCAGAGTGTGAGGAGTTAACACGATCACCTAGACGCAACCCGAAACATGAACAAACCCATTCCCAGATGAGTCAGCAGTTTATTGGCTGGAGCATTTACCCCAATGCATGCGCAAGGTAATTGACACCGAATCGCATTCACGCGCATTACAAAGAATAACGTGTCAGCACAAATTGGTGGGAACCAATTCTGAGAGCTGGGTTAGGGTTTATGAAAGTATAGTTAGTCTGGTGTGAGAGCGAAAAGCGAACGGTGGTTAAAATAAATTATTGTAACGTTTAAAAACCCGTTTTTAATTTTGTTAGTCTAATCGTTGGGCCCGCCCCTTGGCAGGCGTTCGCATTTTTTGGAGTCCTCTTAAAGGACAGCCTTAACTGGTAAAATGATAATATGCACATCTCTGGCCTTGTTTACATTAGGACCTATTATAATTGAAGCTGTCGCAACCAAGAAACACTCGCATTCTCTATCAATTCTGTCCTAGTATCAAAGAATCGGCAACATCGAGATCGGTGTTGCCTGATTGATCGGTAACATCGATTTCGGTGGACTAATTGATGGAATTTGATTTGTATATGTACTTGTCAGTCGTCCCTTAAAGTGAAAATTACGTGGCTCTACAAACTGGGGTACCTTGGCCTTAACTATCATCGCTCTCCGGGTGATCGATGTCGGTTTCTGCTTGTGCTCGTCATTTAGGAGAAATCTTCGTCTACTCGAGGGTAACATCTGGCTTAAAAGAAAAGACTTTTCGAGCCGGATTATTGATACCCTACACTCTCTCAACATGTCATAGCCATCAATGCAGAAAGTTCGTAGTAAACTCGTTATCTATATTGTCTGACAACGAAAACAGGACCGTGTATTTCGAAAAAGATTTTTTCTAGAATAGAAACGATTGATACAGTCCAACTTCAGTGCCGTAAACATTACTGAGATGAAAAAGGTTTTTAATAATATAAACTTAGTAGTTCGAGAAAATTGCTTAGCTAGAGTAAACATATTTTGACCTACTTCTAATTTTTTCAGAGAGTGCAGCTTATTCCCGCGCTCTTCCTGAATTTTTGGATTTAATCTACCGATTTTTCTTAAAGGTTGCAAACCAAAACTATGTATTTTTTTAAGGAAACTTTCTTATTCATCATTATATGAGGCAATGAGAGCAGTAGTGGCGTAACCCCAAACTGCAACAAATGAGATATTCTTGGTCAACAATTTTACAAAAAAATAAATTCGCATTAGCCATTTAATTTATTTTATAGTGACACTTTTTCATCGAATAAAATATTTTTATTCGTCATGATGGTGAAACAAACTCAACATTGAGAAAATGAGGGTTATGCCACTCCTGCTCTCAATGCCTCATATGTGACTTTAAATGGATTATGGATTATAATTTTGGAATTGCTTGGCATTTTCTAGGATCTGTCAAAGGGTTAGATTTGGCCAATTATGGACTCTTGTTTAGCTGCACGAACGGGATAGTTACTTTTTATTTATGGTGTTTACTTAAACTGTACGAATGAGGCGAGTAACAAATAATTGAAAAGGGGTTTCTACTTGCCAGTTACGATCTGGTAGCCGATAATGAGGATACTTTTAGAGCTGAAAACGTAAGTTGTAAATACGAAGCAGATGCGATTATAACGGCTGGTTGAATTTTAAGGCCCGATGTTGAAAACACCGAAACGAAAATTTTTTTTTCTACGTTTCATTTGACATTTCTCAATTTTAGACTAACTGTATTTAAACCATGGAAAGATATACAATCGAGCAACGTGTTAAAGTTGTTAAGGCTTATTATGAAAACGGGAGTACAAATCAAAATGCACATCGTGCACTTCGTGACTTTTTCGGAAATCGTAAAAATCGTGCAGAAATTTGAGCAAACCGAATCATGCTCATACAGCTCGTACTGCGGAAAATGTTGCTGCTGTTCGCGATAGTGTAACTGAACACCCGTCTTCCTCAACTTATCGTCGTGCCCAACAATTGCACCTCTCACACTCGTCGTTGGTGCTCATTATGCATAAAGACTTGCATTTACACGCTTACAAGTTGCAGTTGACTCAAGAACTAAAGTTTCTTGACCATTTCAAACGTCGTCAATGGTAAGAATGGTGGCAAGAAAATTATATTCAGTGATGAGGCACATTTTCACCTCAGTGAATTCGTCGATAAGCAGAATTGCCGCATTTGGGCGGATAATCGAGTCAAAGTTGAAGAATGCATTTCTTTTCTGATCATTCTCCGGTCATTCTAACAACGAGCAAGTCACTCATATCAAGTACCCAAGGGAAATAAAAGAATGGGTTAGGCAAAAAAGAAAGCCCGTAAAAGATGGAACCGCAAGATAAAACTAATTAACAATCGGCTAGTTAGCTTGCTATCGAATTCGATTAAAAACTTGAAAAAACATGCAGTAGAAACTTATCTGCAAAGCCTAACCGCTGGAAAAGAATCGAATTGTACATTTTGGAAAGCAATTAAGTCAAAGTCAAGGCAATTAAGTAAAGTCGTAAAACGGCCAACAAACGCTGTGCCACCAACAAGAACAAGTCAAGACGTTTGGGTAAAAAGCGCGATAAGAAAAAAGCAGACGTTTTGACGCACTTATTGAGAATACATTAAAACCATTTGATGGTCCAGAAAACATTAATTTATTCGAGACTACAACCGATTGTAATATAGTTATTTATGCAAGTATTGCCGAGCTTTAACGGGAAATATAGAAACTGGTGCCTTTTCCCAGGATATGACCTGATTACATGAGAACTTCTTCAAATTTTGCGTCGGAAAGCATTTACTAAACTTCTCCTCATTGTTAATGCAGCAATTAGATTAGAATACATACCAAGACAGTGGAAAGCCGCGGAAATGATTGTGGTTCTCAAACTAGGGAAATAGCCGAATGAAATAAAGTCCTACAGACCTATTTCACTTCTTCCAATAATTTAAAAAGTGTTTTACTTGGTCGCTTACACGTTACACCCCATTATTGATCAGAAACGCCTCTTACCTGACCATCAATTTGGGTTTAGAAAAAAAAAATTATCGAAATACTTATGTAATTGCGAAAGCTTTCGTAGAAAAGAATATTAGCTTAGCCGTATTTCTTTACATGTCGCAAAGTTTTGATAAGGTCTGGCAAAGAGTCCTTTAATACAAATTAAGACAAGTTCTGCTTAAAAAATTGTATAAAATCATCGTCTCGTATCTCGCGCATTGACTCTTCCGTGTAAAACTTATAAGCGTTAAATAAAAATAAAATAAAAATCACATGACAGAGCCTATATAGGTTTAGATAGACTTAGATAGGTTATGGTAGATTTAGATATGCTTAGATAGGTTAATTTAGTATTGAAAGTTCTAGTTTTTTATAATTTAAAAAAAAAATTGCAACTGTCTTCAAATAGGGTTTGATTCACATTTTAAAATTTAATACACAAATATAACATACTAATTTAATTAAAAAATATAAAAATTTAACTATACATAGTTATAAAAAACAATAAAACAAAAATAAATGTCTTGCGAACCACAATGGTTATTTAGTTTTTTCAACTTTTCATATGTATAGCTTTTAAGTTAACTTAGGCTACAATCTATTTAATTATATGTATTATGTGAATAAATAAACGTTTGAAAAAAATCTATACGAATAGTTGCCACGTTTGCTGATGACACAGCTATACTAGCAGTTGGCACAACAATAGAGGAAACAAATATGAAATTGAAATGAATGGACAAAGTCCTTGCGGATTGCACTTAACGAGAGCAAATCGATTCATGTATATTTTTCGTATAAACGGACAAACAATTTGCAGGGTTTCTTAATTATGTTCGTGTCCCTTTTACTCGGAAAATATTCGAAGCTTTACCTTGATAACAAAGTGCTAAAACCGGTTTGGGCATATGGTATACAACTATGGAGTTGTATCAGTTAACCGAATCTAAACATTCTACAAACTTTTGAAAATAAAATGTTAAGATCATTCGTCAATGTGCTGTGGTATATAAGGAACGAAGATCTACGCAGAGTTCCCGCGGTTAGAGATGAAACGAACAATTTTGCACGCAATCATAAAACAATTTATTGTAGGAGGTATTGGCTCAGAATTTATTTATTCAAATTCTTAGCAACGTCTGTCGTTTTACTATGAGTTTTCCATTTTTCAGTTATATGGAGGTCTTTGAGGTTTCATCCTTCATTAAAAATTCCTAACATAAATTATTTATTCCTAGTTTCATAAATTGCATACTCTTCGTGTTATTACCCGTCTTCATGTCTTCCTTTGTTGCTTGTGAAGCTTGAATTTTATTTCGCAGAAATCAATCAGGGTAGTTTTACCCACAAAACTGCCGAAGGGGTTTTTATAGTCTCTTTGGCTTTAAAGGCAGGTGTTTTGTCATTTTCTCCTTAGAAGGGTTAGTACAAACCAAAGCAAGATTTTTTTGTAATTTGATAGCCCAATGACATATTAACTGGCATATAGTTTCTTGTCTAAGTCAAATACAATTAAGATGCTCATTTTTCAGAAATCGTATTAATCATCTCCACATTGCATCCATCTTTTTGCATTACTGGGAGTGATGTTACATTACATTATTTAACATATAGATCTGAAAGTCACATCGTTGTCTTTTGTTCCTATTGTTTTAAAACAATAACTTGGGAAATAATGTAAGATGCATTTCGTCTATATACATATACAATTTAAGCCCACGCCCATTTTTGGGGGATGTTTTCTTTGAAAAAAAAGGATTTGCATACCCCATAGTATACCATATGCAATATAAAAATGTGATTTTTTGTAGAACCATAACAGATTTTGATACAGAGCTGAACAATATGCTGTAACAATGACATTTTGTTTATAAGGGTGTTTTTTGAAGCGTAAAATTTATATTCTATCCCATAGGGGTATAATTAGTTTTGATACATAGTTTGTAACATAGTGAAATAATTTAGCTAGGTATACCTCAGAGAATCGATAGCTGAGTCAATTAAGCCATGTCTGTCGGTCCGTACGTCACCAGTTTGTTGAGCTAGAATGATGAAATTTGGTACTCATGTTTGTTGTTGCTCCCAGCAGAGCAAGTGTAAAACTTTTTGAAATCCGCTAACTGCTACGTCCCGTTTTCAGATAAACATAATTTTAGGCCAAACCGTAAGAGATACTGAAAAGTGTCTGAACAACATATCTAGAGAATCACAATGTCTATATTTTGTTCGTACAAAGTTTTTTTTTACCACGCCCACATTTTGGGGGGCGTTTTTAGTAAAAGCATTTTTCGGTTAAATTTTAAACATTTTGAAAAAAATGTTAATGCAAAATCATTAGTTCTGTTAATATAAATATTTCTGCCATATATTATTTTAACCCACGCCCACTTTATTATTATTATTATTATTATTTTTTTAAATCGAATAAAACACTCATATTTGCATCAAAAATGGCCTTTGTCACTTACAACTTCCTGTAAATTTCCATTCGGAAGGTCATTTTTGCGTCACTTTTTCGAGCATTTCGGCCTGTATTCCACGAATTACGCGTGTTTTGTTATACTGTAAGGCTTCAATTGTGTTCGGCTTTTCCACATACACTAACGACCTTACATAAACCCACAAGAAATGATCAAGAGGCGTTAAATCACATGATCTTCGCGGTTAACTCACAAGCCCATTTCGAGAGATAAGCTGCTCACTAAAAATTCATCCTTTAACATTTCTACCGTCTTGATGAAACCACATTTCAACCAGATGCGACAGTTTTGCTTATTTACGTATCCGTTAAGCCAGAAATGAGCCTCATTGCTGGTCGCCATAATATGGTCGTAACAAATGGTGCACATTTCTCACAGAGCACCAAATTTGATAATAAATTTGAATAATTCGCAATCCTGTCTCGCTTGTAAGTCTTCCCATGATTCAATGGCAGAGTATACTGGGAATTTTTCACTTTGACAGATGACGTTTGGTCGCCATTACTAACCAGTGCTACCAACATGAAAAACTTAACTCTTAAGAAATCACCCTTTATAATCCCCATAAAGCCGACATTTTGGCGATATAAATTTAAAGGATGGGATTAGATAGTGTATTGAACGTTCCGCATAGCAGATTGTAGACATCTCATATGATTTCGTTGTCAATTTTTTTTTTCTTCATTCACTGATAACATAGTTAACATTTTCTAAATGATCTTGGGGGTGTTGCATTGCAATTTTGAACTTTCTCTTATAAAGAGAAAGATATTATTTTCGTGAAAAATTTCGACCTCGAGATTTTGGTTGATTTTGAACACAAAAAAGTGGTTTTTGGAATCCCGTCCCTCGGTTCGTCGGCCCGTCTGTCCGTACAAGCCTCTTCAGCCTTAACGGCTTGACCCATTTTCTTCAAACTTCGTATCCAGCGTTTTTGTTTGGTCATAATTCTAGGCCATTTTTTTGTTTGCTATTAGCCATGTTATTACCTGTACCTGGCATAGGTACACAAATCATACAGAAAATCCGTATAACGGATTTTTGCATACCGGCCATATAAAGAAAACTGTCAATTAATCGCGAACTATTTGGCCAAATTGAATGAAATTTAATTTTTATATACAATTACAGTTTTCAGGAGTTACACCTAATTGCATTTGGCCCAATAATCTCTAAACAGAATTTTCAGTTTTGGCCAATAACGGAAAATCATTATTATTCACATGAACAGCGATTACTTTCAATGACGACTAAACGTTCGTATAATCACATTTCGACATTATTTATATTATTTTAAGCATCATTATTCAAAATAAATATTATTGTGTACTTTGGCCAAATTGTTAAAAATGTAAAATTAACTCGCTGTGAAAGAGAAAGTTGCGTACAACCCAGTCGTGCACCCACCACTCGTTTTGTTCACTTTTAGCCATGGTATTACCGGTACCTGCCATATAAACATCATATATAACCTCAATTTTTTCAAAAACGGCTCTTATGACTTTGCTTAAACTTCATATATACTGTGAGCATATTAGTTCCAACAAAACTGTATACCCATTTTTTTTTTCGAGAAAATCCATATAACGGATTTTTGCCTAGGCCATATAAAGAAAATTGTCAAATCCTGGCAAACTATTTGGCCAAATTAAATGAAATTTAATTTGTATACTACAATTAATGAACGTAATTGGTTTTGTCCCAATTATATCTAAACGGAATTTTCAGTTTTGGCCATAACTGAAAATCATTATTAATCACAGGGACTCCGATTACTTTCAATGACGGAATAAACGTTCATATAATCACATTTCGACATTATTTATATCATTTTTAGCATCAATAATCAAAATAAATATTATTGTGTTTGTTGGCAAAATTGTTAAAAACGTCAAATTAACTCGCTGTTAAAGAGAAAGTGCCGAACGACTCTTTGCTCTTTGCATGTCTTCTTTTTGTATTATTATGTTCTATCTTTGTATCTACAAGCCTTATAAGTATTAACTCCTTAAATTTTATTAGAGGTGAGTGAGGATTTTGTGTTTTTTATTGCACTTTTATAATAGTTTCTAAATTATTTGTATGTTTGCCAATAAATCACTTATATTTTTTTACTTTATAGTTCTTCATGTGTTATATTTCTGTTATAAGCCATTCTGCTTTTGAACATGGTATTGACGTTGCAACATTCACAGAGTTGACGTAGACTGAATTTCGGATGTAAATTTTTATAAATTCTCTTAACAATATGTTTTAACAATTCCATTTTCTATGTTTCGTCCCCATTAAGCTTTTTAGTTTTAAAAACCTTTTCGTACAGCGGATTTTAGGCTTCACATATGTTTCATCTTTCTTTTGACCGGCCTATCCCATCGTATGTCCTATATGGCAGTAATGACTGCTTTACTGCAGCTGCACCTTGAATAAGCGAACATTAAACAGACGGAATAAACGTATTTATCATTTATCATCTCGGTCCATAAAATGTTGACAGACTTTTCATGAACTGATAATTTTATTTTATTTCAACAATTTTTCTTGCTAAATTGAATATATGACATTTGGAAATTTTCCGATTTCCATGAATTTACTGGAGTTTAGAAAACATTGATATTGAATTCGATTGCGCGTATTGGTATCAAATTGAATGCATTTTGTGCTGTGTGCCCTTGAACTGGGTGTTGTTAAACTTTTTGCACTTACCCACCTAAAGAAATAGTTGATTTTTAAATCAGTAATTTGTCAGATTTTTAAGTAGCCAGTTTTTAATTCGGTGAAATAGAAATTAGGACAGCTGGCGAATTGTTTAATACCCTATCCCCTATCATTCTTAATAAGTGGGCGTGGCTTAGACCATGTGATTGTAGAGCGGGATCCAAATATTAAAGGTTCAGGATCTGCAGATATTGGAGGATGATATGGGTTTCGTATAGCAGAGTCTGATGGTATAAGGGTCAAAAAGATATAAGGCGTTGATCTGGAGATTCTTTTCCCTTAGCATTTGAAGAACAGCTGCACGGCCAAAGTCATCAATTTTGGGGCAGTTTTTAGATTTCCGAGCAGGACTGCAAATTGTGGATCAGGTACTGGAGATTTTTTGGATAGGAACATCATATTTCACACTAGGGTCTGGGGATTGAAGCGAAGGTTCTGTGCATTACAGGGCAAGGACTGAAGACTTTCTCGCCCGTATGGTAAGGAGTTCTTCATCTATCCGACCCAGAACTACAGTTTCCAGAACTGTCTAACAATTTCTAGATCCCATAAAAAAAACACCATTATTTTTTTAATAAATTAATTTATTTTAATATGTCTACGGGATTTGTAAAGTGCCCTAAAGATTTCAGGACACTACCCTAGAAACCACAGACCTTGCCCTACAGTGTCTGGACGCTGCCTTAAAGTATCTGAATAGTGCCCCAAAATCTATGAACTGTGCTCGAAATCTACAGATACCGCCTTTAAATATCAAGACCCTGCGCAATATATAAATCATGCAAAGAAATCTCCAGAAAATTATATAATATCCCAGATCTTGGCCTTACTTTTCAAGACCCTGCCACAAAAATCTCCAGACCCTCCCTCAACAATTTCAGACCTGCAAAAAACTCTTCTGACGCTTCACTTAAATCTCCATGCCCTTCTCTAGAAAACCATAAAATCCTCAGACCTTGCCCCAAAGATCTCCATACCCTGCCCTACAATAAACATTTTGATATCCATTTCATATGAAACACCATTAAAATTTGATATTGACTTACCTGCTTTCAGCAATTAGTTAAATGTTATATTAACTTAATGCGTGCCCCTTTTCCATTTCAGATGTCTTGATTCTTGTGCAAATGCTGTTGTACTGTACCACTCAACTAACAATGTCAGAGAAATTAACAAAGTCCTTGAATTCGATGGTTGTGATTTTTTTGTTGAAAATATTGTTCAAATGCGTTAAATCGCAAATTATACATAAAACTGCTATTGTTATTTTTTTAATAAATTAATTTATTTTAATATGTCTACGGGATTTGTAAATTAATTGTTGGAGTACTATTAATGTCAGGGCATTAAATAGGAAAATGCACAACTAATATACAAGCTGAACCATTATGCAATACAATATTGCAAAGTAACATCGATTTTATAAATGACTTTGAATGGCAATTCGATGTTTATATTTGTCAAAGCAAACAGAACTCAAATTTATGTGAAAAAGGAGTTAATTGATTTTAATGTCTTAAGGAACTCTTTTTTGGGGCCATACTAAAGTTTATTATCTATATAGCAGACTAAATTTATATTTTTTAAAGAAAACAAAATTTTCCTTGGAGCTGATATTCCCAATTATTTTTAAAAATGCAAAGTAAGTACAACCACCAAGGTGTCTATCAACTTTGAATCATAGCTCTCATGAGATAGGAAAAAAGACGTATTCTCACATTAATGCGCATATTCCATTCCATAGACGACAGTGGAAGAAATTCCAAGATGGAGTCAACTGTAGCGTATACAGACCCAGCTAATATGGACAAAGTGAATATCCTTAAAATGAACTGCTTCGAGATGTTCGGACAACATGCTATTTCAGATTAACTAGGCGCCCTGAATAGAGACCGTGGCGGATTCCGGAAAGAAATATGGGAGTGCTATGTATCCTTGATGTATCTTCTAAATTGGAAGTATAACTTCCTTACCATGGAATAAATTGCCAGTTATGAGAAACATAACAACCTCAGATAACGGATCCACTCAAATACCAACCAGAACCGGAACGACCACGGACAACGTACCTGGATCCATGTGCATACACCCCAATTCATACTAAACAAAATTAATAATTCCTCGCTTGTTACAAGACAGCCATTAATGTTAAGAAGTACGTTGGACAGGATCCAAAATACAAAAACAAAAAACATGCAAAATTTGTTACAGCTGCCATCTAAGGCTGCAGATACCAGTACCTATGCGGATTCGTTGTGAACAGCCACAAAGGTCAAGAGTCAAATAAACAGTTTGAAGGAATCACGAAAAAAAAAATCCAATTTAAGCACAAAAAAACATATATGACCAAAATCAACGTTTTTCTCCTGCTTATGGTATGGCGTAGGGTAGGTATATAAATGGTTTTTGTATGAAAACGCCTCAAAAAACAAAAAAGTGGGTGTATCATTTTTTTTTGGAATTTTAAAAGTTTTACCGAAAATCGTTTTTTACTGAAAACGCCCCCAAAAATTGGACGTGGTAGAGACGATATATAGACGTTAGGATTTTCTAGATATCTGGTTCAGACACTATTTAAAAAAAAAATAGGTTTTTCTAAAAAGGAAGCGTGGCAGTGGTCGGATTTCAAAAATGTTTACAATTATTCGAAGAGCACGTACAAGGATCACATGTACCAAATTTCATAACGCTAGTCCAAAATTTAAGGCCCAAAAACCGGTTGCCTACAGACGGGCGATTCTGAGGTATACCTAGCTAAATTATTTCACTATGTAAAACTATGTATTAAAACTAATATACCCCATAGGATAGGCTCTACTCAAGTTATAATTGTAATAATAATAATAATAAAATAAATAAATAAATAAAAACTAAAAAAATATGTATTAAATAAAAAAATTGTTAATTAAATATATAAAAACATTAACCAATAAATTAATAAAAAAAACGAACAAATGGTTTGTTCGCATAAAATATGTTTTCTGATTATTCGTTCTTAGGATATAAGAGGATGCCGAAAAGCAAGTGACTTATATATATATATATATATATATATATGTAATAATTTATGTATATATAAATATGTATACATAAATACAGTGAACCACCCATGCAAAAACCTGCAGCTAAAAGTGATCTGGGAATCAGTGACCTTAACGGACAGAAAATGGATTCATATGTATTTTAGCTGACCTGGCAAACGTTTTTTTCCTTCGAGTTCTAAAACTTGATTTCGAATGATCATTTGTATTTATGTATATAGGTTTGGGGTATGTTTTATATACATATGCAATTACAATTAATCATAAGGTGTTTATTTTGACATTCTGATTGATTAATAGATATTCAGGTAACTAATCTATGTAACTAAAAATTAAACTAAATAAATACTTTATTTTCGATTGGTCTGCTGTGATATTATTTCGTACGTTGCAATTCTTTATGATACTCGTCATTTTTTTTGTCTGGCGCGTAAACAAATTATGCTAATGCTCCACTTATAGCTATCACTGAATAACTTCATTGGAATCATGGAAAAATTCTGTTTCATTTGGCTGAAGTCAACAACATTTATTTAGGAACTGATATTATATATTTTTGCATATTTAAATTTCCAATAAGGTTTTGAATGAAAGCTATAACAGACACACGCAGCGACTGCCCTTGAAACTTGCTAATTGTTCTGATTTTAATAAGGTAAGCTGATAGAAAGCGACGGGAAATTGTATGCAGCCAGTGGAAATGTCAACAAGGATTTTGACGTTGCTAACGTCCAGCAATTGCTTTAAAAATACTTATCCAGATTTTTTGAAGTCTTTTCACATAACGTTAAAACATGCGCCAAGATCGTCGGCTGGCATTGACCGTGTAATATTTGTAGAAAATCACCTACAGACAGAATTATCGCACCACCCAGTCGTCTATAATTGTTTTGTGAATCTTATATAGTTCTGTATAATGCCTCCAAAGACTTATTAAGCGCCATTTTAAACTCTTCCCAAACGATCAGTTTGCTTTGCTGCAAAACTTTCCACCACTGTTCTTGGAAATTTCGCACGTTTTGTTTTTTTTTTTTTTTTTTTTTTTCAATTCATTTTTATTTTGTTTTTCTTAAAAACTATCTTAAATGCTAGACAAAAATTCATGAAAAAACTAGCCTACTTATCAACTACTTAACTAACTTACTTGCTCTATGCGGGCGCCCTAAATTATACGATAACTTAATTCTAATGCCTTTCGGCCTATTATCTAATATATAAAAATATAAAGTAACAAAATTAACAAAATTTTTACCAAGAAAACTTTGAAAAACTTGGTTCCTCGTCTTTTTTTATTTTATTTAAACTTACATACTAATTAAAACTACTTATCGACTAACTTAAGCTACTTAAAATTAATTAAAACTACCTAAAAATAACTTAAAAACTAGAACAGCCACAGCAAGCGTTTTTTTTTTTTTTTTTTTTTTTTTTGCCACCATGGCTGCTTTGCACCTAAACCTAAGACTAAAACTATGTAAGTCGGCCATGAAATTACAATTTTAAGTCAACTATACTATCTACCATTCAACCACCACAACAGGTTCTCCTGTTGTGACCTACTCCGACGGTCCCAATCGGACACACTCCTGCTGAACCGCAGGCGCTCTCCTCCGCCCTGAGCGACGACGTCTCGGTCTCGGCCGCCTATCCACAGTTCGTCGGAAGACGTGGTAGATTAGCGGAACCGCCGATCTATCCTGTATCAGCCCTCGACTATCCAAATATAGGAAAGCTTCGGGTGGAATAAAGCCGCTTAAACGCGCACTCTCAAAATATTCATCATTGGGATAGAAGGCCCCAAAGATGAGACTATTGTTCGAAGCCATCGCTCTTGCAGCGTGAAACCGAATGAGTTTCACCAGAAAATTGTCTATTCGGTTTATGTTGGCCCCGTTGTATAGGACCTGTTTGGAATAGTATTTTGTGTAGTCAGATACTGGTGTTCTGTGAAGTCCAAGGCAGCTCCTCAGACACTGCCTCTCAAACACCCGTATCTTTTCCATTTGAGATGGGGCAACGTTGAACCACACCGGGCACCCATAGGCAATCATTGGCCTAATGAGGGCCATGTAGCAAATCACCTTCACCCTGCTGTCAAGACGACTGCTATAAAACAATCGTCTTGTCAGGGCAAATGCTCCCCTAGCTCTAGCCAGAGCAGCATCTACATGCCTTCCGAAATATAGATACTGATCTAACCAGATGCCAAGGTACTTTACTACACTTTTACTCGCCAGTGGCTGTCCGTTTGGTCCCACGATCACCAGCTTTCGCCAGTTCTTTCTCGTATCCCTAGAGGCCCTAGACAACGGTGTCCTAAACAGGATAGTTTCTGATTTCTGAAAGTTGATTTTTAACTTCCAGTCATCACAATATCTCTGGATCTTGTCAAAGTCCCGCTGCAAAAGAGTTCGAATGACTTCGACAGTAGAGGCTGTTCTGTACGCGATAAGATCGTCCGCATACGCAATTGCCTGAGTAAGACTACCTATCATATCACTGGTGTAAATGCTGAAGAGAATCGGCGAGTTTACCGCTCCCTGTTGCAGACCATTCTTAATGAAAAATTCTGTGGTAGAAGTTACATTGCCACTTTTGACAACAAACGTTCTACCAGTCAGCATGTCATGAAGCATATATAACAGTGGTTTACTTATGCCAAGTCTGGTCAGCTTTAGATAGAGGCCCTCTAACCATACGGTGTCAAAAGCCTTCTCTAAATCAACCAGACATGCACCCGTGCACTGTTTTTTGGCTTTGTTCCATTGTATATCAGAGACGAGTTTGGAGGCGGCATGAATACAGTCATGTCCAGCCTTGAAACCAAACTGGTTCTCTGGTATAATATTATTGTCCTCAGACCACTTGAACAGTGCTCGATTGAGAATCTTTTCGAAAACCTTGCTGATACTCGGAAGGAGACTTATCGACCGGAAATTCGCCGGATTGGAGTTGTCCTTTCCCTTTTTCGGGAGAGGATGAACCACCGCCGTCTTCCAACGTACTGGATAATATGCATTATTCAGCGCGTTGTTGAACAGCGTGGCTTCGCACGTTTTGTTGTCACTGACATATTCAATGGCAACTTGAGTGCTGAATGATAAGTTCACCCGCCTTCCAACAATGTAGTGTGTCAGGCCGGGAAAGGGTGAAAATTTCCTTGTGACAACGGGGTGGCACGCTGGCGAGGCTCGGCAGTAGCTCGTCGGATGGGGGAGTCTTGTTGTCACTTACCTACTATCAAAATAAATATCGTGCCTAAAAAAACCCAACACACATAAACTATCTACACTCCTGTCAGATGTAATGACAGACGAAGAAAGAAGAAATTCTTCGTAACAGGTCTTACCCTCCCTTATATGTACCGGTAAAAGTACACCTTGGTCACTTTGCCTATACGATTATTAAGTAACCCCCTGAAGTTTGCTAACCTCAACCTATTTCACCACATCAGATCACTTCACACCATAAAGGAAATAAACTTAAAAAGCCATTATTTTTGAATACATACAAATTCACAATTTATCAATTTTATTCAACAGTATATATAAAATAGTTACAACCATGTTATAACGTTGAATTCAATACTAATTTAAGTTATTATCAAAAGATGCATGTTATGAAATTTATATTTTGGAGTAAAATATGTTCCAAATTTATATGAATAATTATTTTTAAGTAGGTTTTATATATTTAAATTTTCAATTATGATAATTAGGTAATTTAATTCATTTAATTTAAATGCTCATAGGCGGAAACCCACCAGCGAAATATGCCAAGATTGACGAGTAAATTACATATGCAATTTATTTTTATAAATGTTTTATCGCTTACCTTGGTTAACCGCAAATCTGGAGTGCACTCTGGATCGCCGATATAATGTTCATTTACAATGAATCCTTTATTTTGTTGTCGATTTTAATTGTTATTTAATTCTTGGCAATTTTCATTAGGTGAGGAAATAAAGAAATTAATACAGAAAATTGAAAATTTAGCTACAATTAAACATACGCAGTTTAGAAATTATTATTATTAGGTATTATTATTATTATTATTATTATTTTTTTTTTTAGAACTGAAGTTGCATTAGGCTTGTAGGTTATTATTATACTTTTTTTTATGGTTATATATTGCTCGAACTAAGAATCGACTTGATGCGAGAGATGAGGGAGGTGATAGAGAGCAGCAATTAGATGCGCGACCTGGTGTGCCTGTATAGCTGAACTAGTCAGATGTTCGCGTGGATTTTACAGGTTACGTGTCGTTGCGTATGCGTCGCTCTACGACCAAAAGTTGCGCCTCGTTGCCACTCGTGACTTTCGTTGCTAGACAAGCCATGCAAGACCCTTTTCACAATTTTCCACAAAAAAAACAGACGTGGAATTGTTTATTGTGTCTCCGTTAGATATTTCCAGGCTCCACTAAAATAATATGACTTGGGCCTATTTTAGTGGATGTCTGTGGATCGAAGCCTTGCACGTGCCTAAAAAAAATCATATATCGTCACTATTGAATCAATTTATTTGATTGCAATCGATGCTTACCTTAATTTGTTTTTATTTTAAATTTCAATAAAATGACTGGTTTACCGAACCACTTTGTGTTGATTTATTGAAAAGCCAATGTTTTAAGTTAAACTTTTTAACAACAGCGTTTGCTCGTCTGACACTCTCTGCAGTTCTTGGCAAAATGAGAGAGTGTGTTAGATGCCGGAAAAAAAATTAAGCAATTACCAACAGAAAAATAATAATCATGCCTACCAACACCACTTTAAAGTTGAGAGGTTCGAAGTTTCGAAACGGAACTGATGCGCTTACAAGAAGTGAAGTATGCTTGCTATAGCTGTCGTTATTTAAAAAAAAAATTTTTTATTTATATAAACAAATGTTTGTTTTCTCAAGTGATTGCTACAGTAGATGCAATTCCTGATGAAGGAAGTGCAAGTGCAATATCATTCTTCAATCGTATCGTTAAAAAGTCAATTCAATCAGAGAGTGTTTTTTATCGCCAAAAAAAAAAAAACACACCCCTCCAGTTCCCTCGCTTAGAATTTCCATAAGAGTGACGTATGCATTTTATTGTTCTTGTCGATTCAACAGTGGAACGTTTATTGTACTGATTCGTAACTCTTTACTAAATGGATTGGACGGTAAGTTGCTGTCTTGTCTAAGTTATATAATACTTTGTTGGACATCATCAAGCTCATGACTTGATATCAAAGCCTCGTTGTGAATTTTCTCGCTTAGCTGTAAATTTTGATGTAATATTCTGATACAAATCTGATGATAAACACCATCACACATGATATCCTTGCATTTATTCCACAAATTAATCGGTTTGGATGTTTCGTCTCTTTTAAAACAGCACATTCTTCCGGGCGGAGATATTGGTACTTGCAGAGGTAGCCAAAGTGACCCCATGCTGGCGATCCCACAATATAATATTACCATTTTTATTTATATTTATTTAGAACGTCTGCTTTTTGAAACAAACCTAAACATTTAAACTCATATCCGAAGATATGAAGGTTCTTGGCCACAATGTTAACCACTGCTGGGTCTTCGGTCCAAAAGACATGCAGGTAATGAAACTACTGATGAACTGACAAGAATAGGTTTGGACTTTAAATAATGCCGCGTATGAAACCGAGATCCTTAATGACAATGGGAGAGTCAGATATACCCGCGAACAGGATTGTAATGGCTTACTAAGAGCGCGGTTAAAATTAAGAGAGTGACAGCTCCACTGAGTATGATTATCTTCTAAAATTTGCCGTTTGGATTCGTAGTAAAACATTAGGTAATCTTCTAAGTGGCAGAAACTTTTCACATACAAATATATGAAAAAAGCAAGTTTCGAGGCTCTGTCGGCTCAATCGAAACAATTTACAACAGGAAAAATGTTTCGTGTGCATAATACTTTTGACTCTTAGTTTGCAATAACAACAAGATAAGTAATTAAAGGGTAAAAACAAGAAATGGTGCTACACACCATTTTTTTACAAACCTCTAAAGCAAATTTACAAGAAAATGTTGATTTCCTTTTAAAAAAAAAAAATTTCTATGCATACTTAATGACGTAGCAATTTCTGATGGAAATTTTTGATTCACTTTAGAGTATTCTTTACCAAAGTAAATATTAAACACTTTCTCAAAAACTATTTCCGACCACAATCGAAACAATGTTACACGTCCTCTTCCACCCAACAGCTATGTCTATAAATATTCATCAGCTCCTTGAATGCAGAAGAGCACTCCATACCAATGACCCGGTGCAGAGTAACCGATATTAGTTTGTCGCCATGCCCAAAGACGAGTTGGTTAGTAGGCATCCGGGTAACTAAATTTGCGGAGTGTTTGAGTCTTTTAAGCATCCCTCCAGCTACTTCTCATTAAAATTATCACTTTAGTTCTATTATTAATATGATGCCACTTTACTCACCCTCTACATAGAGTTCCACTCGTCCTTTATGCAACTGAAATTTATGCGGTGCACTATTGTGTACAGTTTATCGCATAAAACTTTCATGTGGTCAACAGAAATAATATTTACCATCCATCGATACTCTATGAACCTGCCCATTTAGATGTGCTTTGGTCAATATATCGTGCAACACAATGGATTATAGAATGTCCACACACATAAATGTGTTGATTTAAGGATGACATGTGGATCAATCTTAGAGGACACTCGCCCACTGGGTAAGGCAAAAGGAAGTATGGTAATTCCATGGCAAATTTTTCAAACGAAGCACATTCCATTGATTTGAAGGAACACCAGTGGCAGCATGTTAGAAATTCAATTTAACTTTTCACATTTTGTCTGAAAATATACAGCGCATTATGGGGTAGACACAGGATAAACGACTATGTTAATTTGAATGAAATTGCTTGGTGCTTGTTGTGGTTATAAAAATGGGAAGCGAAGGCATTATTAGAATTATCTGGCAAAAGGGTCAATTTTTATTCTCTGTTACCCCTGCTTACTCTCCCTTCAAATAAATTACTAGACGGACGTTCCATGATGAGAGTTGAGGTTTATGGATTGCGAACGAAATTGTTTTAGGGTTATTATTCTTTAAGCGGAGGAAGCTTATGACCAGGAAACTATTTATTTTAAATCAAAGAAAGTTATAAACTAGCCTTGAAAGAAAGAGATACTATGCAGACAATGAATAAAAGAAACATCTGGTTTTTATTTCAAGCTTATGAATTAAGCTAAAGTTTAATTGGGTGGTTAAGTTGGAAAAGCCGAGTGTCATTGTTTTCCAAAAATTAACGTGACATTTCAAGTAAATCTTTTCAGTACGACGATTTTGTGTCCGCATAGCTTCGACAAAATAGAGACTATTCACTAGCAATATTGCCCATATTGGGTAAGACTTTACTTTTATCCAGAAGGCCTCTAATATTTTACAATGTAATTATTGAAAACTTTATCCAATTATTATTCATTTTGTATTAGGAGAGTAGACAGTTGTCCATGATAATCCCGTCCGGCTTTTACTTGGACATCTTATAAGCGCAGTTGTTAAATACTCAAAGATAAATAATAACATCATAAATACAGAGTTGTCAGAATGACTGCATATCAAGCCAGTTTTGTCTTGTCCAGTTATGTTGCTCAGTCATTTTAAAAAAAATTAACGGTTTTGCCAAAAACTATGTTTTTCTAAAAAGGGGGCGTGGCAATGGGCCACAAATGTTCTGCTGGGAGCAACGACGAGTACGTGTACAAAATTTCATAATTCTAGCTCAATAATTGTAAAATTGACTCAGCTATCGATTCTGAGTCGATTCATATACTTCGAGGTATACCTTACTTACTTATTTACTTAAGTGACGCTACAGTCCGGAATGAACCTGGGCCTCAATCAACATGCTTCTCCAATTAGCCCGGTCCTTAGCTAACTGCCTCCAGTTGCGCACTCAAAGTTTTTTGAGGTCGGTTTCCACTTGTGCGTGCCACTCAAGTCGATGTCTTAATCTGCTGTGTCCGACGTCTGGACGCAGAAGAGGAAGACTCTGCTAGCCGGAGTACTGGTGTCCATTCGTTTTACATGTCTTAGCCTTCTTAAACGTCCAACGCGGAGTGTTTTTTACAAGTGGCACGTCGCTGTACAGCTCGTATGGTTCTTGGTTGAATCTTCGTCTCCAAAGCCCGGCAACGCAAACGGGACCGAAGATTTTTCGAAGAATTTTACTCTCAAATTGACCAGATATTTCTTCATCCGCATTTGAGACGGTCCATGCTTCAGCGCCATAGAGCAGGACTGGGACGATCAGGGTCTTATATAAGATCTCCTTAGTAGTTCGAGTGAGGGCTTTACTACTGAATTGCCTTCTTAGCGCGAAAAAACAGCGGTTGGCAAGAAAAATTCTTCGTTTAATTTCTGACGAGATGTTGTTGTCAGAGTTAATAGTGGAGTCGAGATAGATAAAGTCCCATACTACCTCAAAGTTGTATCTGTCAATGGTGACGTTCTGTCCAATTCGTCGATGTTGTGTGTCCTTTCGTGTTGACATCATAAACTCCGTCTTGCCCTCATTTACTGCTAAACCCATTTTTGCCACTTCTTTCTGTATACTAGCAACGTTGGGTCCTACCAATGATGTCAATGTCGTCGGCGTATGCTAGTATTTGTACAGATTTTTGGAAAATTGTGCCTCTGGTGTTTCCTCGTGAGTTTTGCACAATAATCTCAAGAATCTGATTGAAGAAGTCACATGACAGCGCATCGCCTTGCCTAAATCCTTTTTTGGTATCGAAAGTGTAGGTGAGGTCGTTTCCGAGCCTGGTGGAGCAGCGAGAATTCTCTATCTTCGTCCTACACAAACGGACGAGCTTGGGCGGTATACTAAAACTAGAAATGGCTCTGTATAGTTCGTCTCTATAAAAGCTGTCGTATGCGGCTTTGAAATCGATGAATAGGTTTTAGGTATCGATTTGTACTGCAGAAGTAGTTCTTCCATATACTCAGCATCGACTGTGTCTCAACTACGATATTTCCACTTGTTCATATTTCCTCTTGTTCATCTCGGCTTTGACGTTTTACACTTCTGTAAAACTTGCGAACATCGTTCCTGGAGTGGCACCTCTCTATATCCTCGATCGCGCGCTTTTCTGGCCCTTTTTTCTTCTTTCTGAAAAGCCGGTGTTCTTCCCTTCTTCTCTGCCTATAGAGATCAACGGCAGCTCTCGTCTTCACCTGCAGCTTAGCCCTGTAGGCCTCGTTATTGGCTGCGAGCATTTGTCCGCATTCCTCATCAAACCAGGGGTTTCTAGCTGTTGGGCGCGAGAAACCTAGCACATCAGTTGCGACTGATGTAATGGCTTGTTGGCATCGTTGTCATTGTTCTTTGACATTCGATGCTGGTGGTATGGTGTTACTCGAAAGGTTTAGGGATACATGTTGCGCAAAGGTCTTGGCGGTCTCTTGCGATTGCAGTCTTTCGACTGCTATGTGATCAATTTGATTGACCGTTCGTTGATCTTGAGACCGCCATGTCCCCTTATGGATATCGAGGTGTGGAAACCGTGTGCATTTAGTTCAATAGCGAAGTCAATTAGCCTAAGTCCGTTACCAGACGTGTAGGCTATGTTTTACGACAATACAGCTAAAGATGTCTTCTCTTCCTACCTTTCCGTTAAAATCTCCCAGCATGATTTTAACATCGTCCTTCGGTAGTCGCTCATAGGTATTGTCAAGGAGCTCATAGAAGAAGTCCTTAGCTATATCATCTTTTTCCTCCATTGGGGCGTGAGTGCATATAAGGCTTATATTGGCGAATTTGGCCTTGATGCGGATTGTTACAATGCGTTCGCTAATGTCTTGGTAACATAAGACATCTTGCCTAAGTCTGGCACTTTTAACAAATCCGCATCCGAATAGCCGCTGTTTCTGCTCACTACAACACGGTCCGTAGTAGATGTCACATTTTTTCATCCTCTTTTTGCCCGGCCCATCCCATCGTATTTCCTGGATGGTAGTAATGTCTGCTTTGTAGAAATTTAGGGCTTCCGCTAGTTGTTCGCTTGCACCTCTCCTGTTTAATGTTCTCACATTCCTGGAAGAGTCTATGCTAAAGATACGATACGAGGATTTTATATAATTTTTTCAGGCAGAACTTATCTTAGCTTGCATTGAAGGCCTCTATGTCAAACTTTGTCAAAAGCTTGCAACATCAGTAATTCGATGAACTTGGTTCACAGTCGAATGTTTACTTCTAAACCCAAATTGATAGTCAGGTAAAAGACTTTTCTGATAAATAATGGGGTGTAAGCGACCGAGTAATATCCTTTCAAAAACTTTTGAAATTATTGGAAGAAGTGAAATAGGTCTGTAAGAATTTATTTCATTCGGTGATTTTCCTAGTTTGAGAACCATAATTACTTCTGTGACTTTCCACTGTCATGGTATGTATTCTAATCTAATTGCTGAATTTACAATGTAGAGGAGTCTAGTAAATTGTTTTACGGGCAACATTTTAAGAAATTCTCCTGTAATTAGGTCATATCCCGGAGTTTTTTTAGGCTTTAATTTCTGTGTTTTCCGCTTAAGCTCAGCAATACTTGCTAGATTACTATCGGTTGTAGTCTAGAATAAATCAAATGTTTCCTCAAGATGTACGACAAATACGTCTGCCTTTTCTTTATCGCTTTTTGCCCACACGTCTTGAATTACCCTAATTCGTGGCACAGCGTTTTTTGCCGTTTTATGACATTCATTGCGTTCCAAAGTGAATAATTCGATAATTTTCCAGCGGCTAGGCTTTAAAGATAAGTTTGGTGCCATCTTTTTCGAGCTTTTCTTTTTTGTCTCACCAAATCTTTTATTTCCCCTGGGTACATGATATTACTAAAGCTCTCTATTTTGTTTTTTTGAGGAGTATTATGCCATGCTGCTTTTTGGACGGTGTCGATAAAGGAGTCAACCGCGACTTCAAGTTCCAATGAGGATCTAAGCTATACACTCAGTTAAATATTATTTTCAATATCGTTTTTGAAGCCTTCCCAGTTGGTTTTCCCGTTCGTTAGTCTGGGTGAAGAACGATCAGAGAAAAGATGAAAGCATTCGTCAACTTTAATTCTATTAGAAGGCACAACCTTTACGAAAAAATCGATCAAATCTGTTATTTTTGTACCATTATTTGGCCAGTAAGTTGGCTTAGCCGTAGAATGAAATTCGGTATTGTACTTTCTACCTACTTCATAAATCATCCTACCTTTCTGTGATATGCATCTAGATCCCAAAATGTATATTTTGCATTAAAGTCCCCTCCGATGACAAATTGCTGTCCAAGGGAATTAAGCTAGTTTTCAAAGTCAATTTTCTCAGTCTTGCATCGCGGTGGGCAGTAAACAGAAGATATCTTCAGAGAGGGTTGTCTGCTTCTGACTTGTATAGAGCTAACTTGCATTGTTTCGATTTCTAATTTAAGATCAATCGAATGTTCGATACACTCTTTTATATATAGTGAGGCTCCACCTCTAGCCTTTTAGATGGATGTAGAGCATTATATCCGAGGTAACCTTTAATCTTTAATTTCGAATTACTACTTGCGTGAGTTTCGGATATTAAACAGATGTCGATATTTTTTTCATGCATATACAATTCAATACGTTTTTTTGCGAATACTATTTTCGAGCTTAACTAGCCTGTCAAAAATAAGTTTATTCGTTTTAGTACTTTTTTCTGCAAGTTTTGAAAGAATAATCGAAAATACATACGTTTGTAACTGGGTCAGGTGAGATATTCTTTTGATCCTTATGGGATACCAAAGCTTGGGCATACGTTTGTACATTTGGTTTTAGATGTACAGGATCCGAACGAATTTCTGATGGCCGCTTTTGTCAAAATGTGGGTTTTTTAACTGTAGCCTGCTTTGGCTTCGACACATTTTTAATCGAAGTTTTAGGCATTTTCTTTTTTAAATTAAATTTCTGTGAAATAATACTCATAAATGATTGCCTTTGCATATAGGAGGAGTTTTCTTATCTGATCTACAATCTGCTATCATATGATTTCCGGCACATTTTACACACCTCGGTTCTTTTTGACAAAAGGTTTGCGTATGATTATATCCTTGGCAGCGCTTGTACTGAGGAACTAATTTGGAATCCTTACGCATGGGTTCAATTTTTACAACAATATTAAGAATTGTTTTATTTCATAAATTTTACTTAAAATTTCTTCTTTATCGAAAGTGAGTGTAAATAAAGGAAGACCTAGTTTTATAACATTTTCTTCGCCATCTTCTTGCTGTTTTTCCCACTTGACAATGTTTATATAACTATAATATAACTTTGTAATGCCTGCTTTTCAGATCGTTAATAATGTCATCCTTTAAGTACGACACATGAAACCCTCTAGCTACGACGCGTAAAGGCCTTTGAGATTTATTTTCAAATGAATACCATTCAATTTTATCGGTATTTAGCTTTGAGATAACAGACTGTAGCTTTCCGGGTCTTTTACGCAGAACTTCCATGTTTTTTTTCTCTCTTATCGCTGTTTCTACGCCCAAATAACTCAATTTAATAAAACACATATGAGAAGGCTACAATCCGCTGTGCGAATCGTTGAATACCCTGTCCCATTCTATTCTCCAATTATATAACCCCCAAAATGTGGGCAAAGGTGTCACAATATATTACTCAGAAAGCTTATCCAAATCGTTAATGGTTCGACGTTGTTCTATTGATATACTATGGGATAGGCTTTGTTATTTGTTTTATTTAGAATAAAGCCCCAATTCAAAATGTTATATAGACCAAGGGTTCGTAGTTTAACAAACGAATTATTTATATCGAAGGATTTTTTAAACTTAAATAAAATTGTATTGAAAAACGTTTTATTAAGATTACGCCCCCAAAAATTGGGCGTGGTAAAAGCTTTGTATGGACGAAATAATGATATTGCGACTATCTAAATAGATTGCTTAAATAGGTTATTTTTCGAAAATTCTTAATTGTTCGGCGAAAAACAACGTTTAACTGAAAAGGGGGCGACGCAGTGTGCGGATTTTTAAAAGTCTATATACCATATTTTAACACTTTAGCTTAAGAATCGGTGACATACAGACTAACGGACGGATAGACAGACCACAGACAAAAAAGCGGACTGACAAACCCACGCGACCCGGAGATTAGAACACTGAAGGCGTCGATCAAAAACATCAACCAATTGATCAAGGAGAACTATCGGTTGTCCATTAATTTGTTTTGGAATAACAGAATTCGGGCCGTAAATTCCAGCGACCCAGTATGTTTCCACAAATTAATAATATCTTTAGGAGGAAAGGTCATAACGACCTTCCGTGTATTAAGCTCCAACGAACAACTGACAATACAAACATACTTTTGACAGCAGGAATTGATCCGGGGGAAGCCGTCTTCGACGACGATTTCTATGTTATTGAAGATCCTCAGGAGAAAGTGGAGGCAGTGGGGGCTGTCTTTCAGGAAGTGTATAAGGTGAATGATAGCATTCGCCCGAACCGCGTCCTGGAAAACAATGTCCTGCTCCATCATGTCTATCTCCGAAACGACATAACGCAATGGCGATCTGAGAACCGTGGTTTCACCCGGTTTGATGACGAAAACTTGGCAAACGCCATAGTCGCCGAGCGAAGTGGGTTTAGTCCCCTGTTAATCTCGAAGGTGGAACTCCAGATCATCTTCGATTCCATAAAGAAAAAGAAGTCAGCGGGAGTCGATGGTATATCCAACATTGTACGGCGACACTTACCCCCAGAAGCTGTGGACATTTACGCCACACTGTTCAACAACGCGCTGAATAATGCATATTATCCAGTGCGTTGGAAGACGACGGTGGTTCATCCTCTCCCGAAAAAGGGAAAGGACAACTCCACTCCGGCGAATTTCCGATCGATAAGTCTCCTTCCGAGTATCAGCAAGGTTTTCGAAAAGATTCTCAATCTAGCAATGTTCAAGTGGTCTGAGGACAATAATATTATACCAGAGAACCAGTTTGGCTTCAAGGCTGGACATGACTGCATTAATGCCGCCTCCAAACTCGTTTCTGATATACAATGGAACAAAGCCAAAAAACAGTGCACCGGTGCATGTCTGGTTGATTTAGAAAAGGCTTTTGACACCGTATGGTTAGAGGGCCTCTATCTAAAGCTGACCAGACTTGGCATAAGTAAACCACTGCTATATATGCTTCATGACATGCTGACTGGTAGAACGTTTGTTGTCAAAAGTGGCAATGTAACTTCTACCACAGAATTTTTCATTAAGAATGGTCTGCAACAGGGAGCGGTACTCTCGCCGATGCTCTTCAGCATTTACACCAGTGATATGATAGGTAGTTTTACTCAGGCAATTGCGTATGCGGACGATCTTATCGCGTACAGAACAGCCTCTACTGTCGAAGTCATTCGAACTCTTTTGCAGCGGGACTTCGACAAGATCCAGAGATATTGTGATGACTGGAAGTTGAAAATCAACTTTATTCCGCCCGAAGCTTTCCTATATTTGGATAGTCGAGGGCTGATACAGGATAGATCGGCGCTTCCGCTAATCTACACCACGTCAAGAAACCAAGTTTTTCTCAAATGTTTCTTAGTAAACATCATTTTATTACTATTAGATTTACTTATTAGATAATAGGCCGAAAGGCATTAGAATTAAGTTGTTATCATTTAATTTAGGGCGCCCGCATAGGGCCAGTAAGTTAGTTAAGTAGTTGATAAGTAAGCTAGTTTTTTTTCATGAATTTTTGTCTAGCATGTAAGTTAGTTTTAAGATAAAGTAAAATAAAAATGAATATCAAAAACAAACGGATAGACAGACATGGCTAGATCGACCCAGATAGCGATTCTGAGTCGATACATATACACGGTGTCCTCCGGGAAGGTGTATTACTTTGTTTCTTTATAATTTTCAATAAATGAAAGAGAATGGATCTTATTGATAAATGTTTTATTTAATGTCGCCAATTATGTATGGAATACAATATCAGGTAAATGTCCGCCTCTGCTAGTCTAACAAATGCGAGCCCTTTTGATCACATTTTTCATTACATTCTAACACATTTCACGTGGTATTTCATTAATTTCATCACGAATATTTTGTTTGAGTTGCTTATGCGTTTCTGTTTTGTTTACATAAACCTTGCTTTTCAGATATCCCGACAAAAAGAAGTCCGGAGCAGTCAAATCAGGTAACCGTGGAGGCCGATCAACATCGCCATATCTTGAAATAACTTGTTGTGGTTAGAGGTCTCGCAGTAATTCTTGTTGATACCACATGTTAATCAAGTCCAAAGCATGCAGTTGTGGCGTAAAAAGTTTCCAATCATATCACGATATCCCCATTCACAGTTACCGTTACGCCGTTTTCATTTTCAAAGAAGTAATTTCCAAGGATTCCTCCTGACCAAATTGCACACCAGATTGTAGCTTTTAATGGATGACTGATGAATAATTTGAAAGTTTTCCATTGCCCAGAACCGACTATTCTGTTTATACACATACTCTTTCAAATGAAAATGTGCAACGCCACTCATTATGATTTTTTCATGAAAATCGCGGTGGTCATGGGCTAGCTGATGCCATGTGTACGACAAATGCAAACGCTTGTGCAAAATTGTGGCCAAAGTTGTTCTTTGAAGACCAAGCTCCTGAGCACGGCGTCGAATTGAGGTTGATGGATTGTTTTGAACACTTCTTTGAGCAGCAGTTATGTTTTCTAGCCTATAAGCATAAGGCAGAGCGAGATAGCGATTCTGAGTCGACCCTTTAACTTTAAGGTAAATCTATAAATAATTGTTTTCTACGTTAGAAACTTAATGTCAAAACTAATGAACCCCTCCATGTGATATGGTATAATAAAATTTATATTGTAACTACTAAGCAAATTTTTGTCTTACGGCACTGTAGCATGTACAATATCAAAAGTGGATAAAGCAAGCTTGCGTTGATGTGCTATGTAGACAAAGATCAACTACCAACTATACGAGCTGTACTTTGAATTGATCTTGGTGAAAAACTACCAATGGAATACACATATATAGTACGTAGACGTTTACTTCCCTTCCCGCAGACTCTTTGATGGTAGACATCGTTTTACGTAGCGCTTAGAAAATATTCTCAACAACTTCGAAGACCGCGACTGGAAGCAATAAATCAATCAATCCTAAACTAAAAGGGCTGAACATTCGTCTACATGAATTTAATATTTTTTACACAAGAAAAAGTTTTACTTGTTGGTTTTCTTAAATCGTTAATACGCCTACTGATAACGCCCCCTACAAATAAGCAACTTAAAAATGTAACTTTGAAAAGACAAAGTTGTTGGTCTCCCTAATTTTTGGTAAGTATTCATTGAACTTTTAAAATATACGCCCGCTAGACGAAACTGAGAAAGAATACCCAAAAAACGCATTAAGGATCCCCAACAATTAAAAAAGCATTACTAATGAATCAACGAGGGAAGAAGATTTATAGTATAAATAGGAATACGATAAGCAGGGACAACCATTAAGGTGGGAATCGGACAGCGCTACATCACCATGCAATTTAAGTTTTACTCCAAGGATTATCCGCTGGAGAAGTCCTACTTTTTTTTATCGAGGCTTTGTCTTGGGTCTATGGGACAATACCCACAGCAATCGTCATTGCCTCTGCGCTATATTCGCTCCTTTATTCATTTGGTAATCCTGTTTCTTGGGGTTGTCGGACAGTATTGGTATGGATTTTATTATATTAAGACGGACCTTCAAGTGGGCTTGGATGCTCTATGTCCAGCGATTTCATGTAACGTATCTTTCATCAAAATGTGTTTGATTTGTTGGTATAGCAAGGACGTGGCCAAGGTTATGCTACATCTACAAAGGTTACTTTATAGTGGTACGTCATAGACGGTGCTTAGTTACCCTTTGTAAGTTCAGTTTTTCACTTTTCTTTCTTTATTTTCAGAGAGGACCGAGGAAAAACAGAAAATTGCAAGAAGTCATTCGGCCACTGCAAACTATCTAGTATTCATGGTCTTATTATCTGGGGAGATGGCAAACATATTTTATGGACTACGGCCACTGCTGACCAACGCAATTCGACTTGTAATGAACAAGGAGTACAATTACGATGATATTCCTTTGAAGGTTATGTAAGAAAATTTTGAATTCATCATAGACCACTGACTAAAAGTACTGTCTAAAGGGTTCCGACAGAATCGTTGAGGCTGCCGTGGTATCCTTTTACATATGGCTTTTGTTGGTATATGGGTCACGTGACGGTGATTGCATTCGCTGGGGTTGATGGAATTTTTCTGTCATTTTGTCTATACTCAGCTGCACTGCTGAAAATTCTACAGAATGATATAAAGGATGCGATTGAGCGATTTGGAAGTAAGTAAAATGACGATGGAAATTTACAAGAGCTAATGCATTTTGCTTGCAGGTAACAATTTATCGGAGAAGGAAAAACATATATATTGCCAGAAGTTGGCTAAACTTATTAAGCGACATAATGAAATTATTGACTTATTGAATGAGTTTGTGTCACTCTTCACCTGGATTATATTGGCACACTTTGTGACATCATCGGTGGTAATTGGAGCCAGCATAATTGAAGCATTATTGGTAAGTTGGTTTTATTTGTATTCGAAAATATTTTTTTCTGAATATTTATACACAATGTGAATGTTCCACACTTTGTTTGCAAATCGCGCGAAAGGTCATTGAGCTTTTACATTTATGTTAAGCGAAGACAAATATTTCTATAACAAGTAAGGCAGCAATAATTAAAAATGACGTAAAACGAGCACAAATGTAAAAGAATTCATTTGTCAGCAATCATATCTTCAGGCTAACAAGTTCCACCTTCAGAAAAATTGTTCGTAAAAACAGAACCCCACTTCTCATATTTTTAACAAAATGGTGTTATGACAACACATTGCCTTTGCCCAACCAAGTACATGGAGGTGCGAAAGGAATTTAATATCTAGCGCATAAAACAATTGCTTAGGTATCAAAATTCAAGAGTTGCTTCGGTAAAACAACATGCAAAAAATACCAAGCCCAGAAACCTACAAAAGAGTATACAGAAGTGTTCAATTTTCACAACTAAAGCGAATATATTTGGTACGAAGTCACATCCTTGTGAAATACAAGATCCGACATCAAACTATTTCAAAGACAGTTTTCATATACTTATATTTGCTTGGGTAGGTTAGATACCAAGTGCATTATATTTTTTCTGTAAGTAATTTATGATTTAGCTTATCCAATTTCTAACAAAATTATCAACAAAAGACTACACATGAAATTATAAAAATGATGACGAATCATTAAAAAGCATACAAATGAAAAGGCAAACTTATCCGTCAAATCTAAGAATCTATCCAGTTTATGACTCTGGACTTGCCATTATTATATTTTTCGGCCAAGTCAAATTTTTGGGATATTTTCTTAATAACAAAAATTATTTTTGATACAATTTTATTATTTAGACGATAGTGTGCATAAATTTTTTCTATACATGATTTTAAACCACTTCATCTTTTTAAGGACGTTTAACTAATAAAAAAATGTGATCCGCAAATTTTGAGCTAGGATAATGATATCTGATTTATATACTGGTCCGACATTTATCACATTAGCAGTAACAATAATTCCACTTTCTTCAGCTGTTATCACTGCCTAGCCTGTTGTCAACATCATTCTCTATTTTTACAACATAAATATCAAAACGCACTGACATTTGAAAACATTCGCTAAAATTATGGCATATTCACATTAGGAAGTTACTCTCGACCCAAATTTGTTTTCCTATTATGACTTTATGTATATATACCCTATCTCATAGGGATATATTAGCTTTGATACATATTATTCTGCTAAAGATACCACATTATACCTCAAATCGCTAGCTGAATCGATTAAGCCATGTCTGTCTGTCCGTCCTTCTGTCTGTCTGTCACCAGTTTTAATTCATTTAATTTGGAGCTAGTATTACGAGATTTGGTATATGTGATCCTTGTACGTGGTCTTCGAACAACTGTAAACATTTTAAAAATCCGCCTACTCACTTTTTGGAAAACTTTATATTATTGCTCAGACTGTTAAGAGTTTTGGAAAAAAGTCGGAACAAGATATTTAGACAATCTTAATATCTATATTTTGTATTTACAAAATCCAAAAATATCCGAAAAAAACTTTTGATGAAAAATCATTGGTAACTTATTTAAGTGGCGCTACAGTCTGGAATGAACATGTTTCTCCTATTAGCCCGGTCCTTAGCTAACTGCCTCCAGTTGCGCACTCAAAGTTTTTTGAGGTCGGTTTCCACATGTGCGAACCAAGTCGATGTCTTAATCTGCTGCGTCCGACGTCTAGAGGAAGACAGACGCAGTAGAGGAAGACTCTGCGAACCAGAGTTCTGGTGTCCATTAGTTCTACATGTCTTAGCCTTCTTAGCGTCCAAAGCGGAGTTTTTTTTTAAAGTGGCACGTCGCTGTACAGCTCGTATAGTTCTTGGTTGAATCTTCGTCTCCATAGCTCGTCAACGCAAACGGGACCGAAAATTTTTCGAAGAATTTTGCTCTCAAACCGACAAGGATTTCTTTTGAGACGGTCCATGTTTCAGCGCCGTAGAGCAGGAATGTGATGATCTGGGTCTTAATCCTACCATTGCATTAATATTTCTCACTATGAATTTAACATCATACTTCGGTAGTCACTCATAGGTTATGTCAAGAAGCTCGTAGAAGCAATCCTTAGCTATCTATCTATCTTTTTCCACTGTTGGGACGTGAGTGCATATAAGGCTTATTTTATCTTGTTACAATGCGTTCGCTAATGTTTAGAAGAATAAGACGTATTGTCTAAGTCTGGGACTATTGCAATTCCGCATCCAAATACTGGCTGTTTCTGCTCACTATAACACGATCCGTAGTAAATGTCACAGTTTTTCATCTTCTTTTTCCCGGCCCTACCCATCGCATTTCCTGAATGGCAGTTATGTCTGCTTTTTAGCATTGCTTCCGATAGTTGTTCGCTTGCACCTCTTTTGTTTAATGTTAGCACATTCCGGGTGCAGATACGAACATCGTTGTCCTTTTTTGTTTAGCAGGGTCGTCAACAATAAAATCCATCCTATCCGAGGCTATTGGTTGCCTCGTAACATTGGTTTTTAAAATGGGTGGGTAGTTAACCCAAAGCACAACCCAGATTGAGCGCTGCCATTGGCCTTTCGGTTCATCTGTCACCATCTGTGTTCAATGAGCCAGACTTACCATTGAAGTTTATAGACAATCGTTAAGCAAGTCTAATCCGATTGTATAAGACCAATACCCGATGGTTACCACTTGGACGTTAAAAATAAGCACATTTCATGTGTAGTCAGAGTTACAACCACTGGGAGTAGCCTAGTTAAAGCCAATCAGAGCCAATCCTCGTTCTTCAACACCCAACCATAAAAAATTCATGGGTAATATTAATTTAACAATTCTTCTGTAGGTATTCTTAAAACGCCCCCACTTTCTAAAGGTGTTAAAATACAAAAACCCTTTGTATTCCCAAGACATATGCAAAGAAAAATGTATTTTTTTTGTAAAGCCAAAAAAGATTTTGATAAACTGGCTGAACAGTATTTGATGATATTGCCATTTCCTATATTCCATCTCCAACGATCCGTACAGCGGATTGTAGCATACTCATATTTATTTATATAGATTGGTCCTTTACAATTTATGAGTAATAGTATTTGAATAAAACACCAATCACGAATTCACCAAATCAAAATATCTTCGATATAGATTTTTTTTCCGTGGGCTGGTGGAAATCTTCATAGGCACAATGGGCCAGTGTCCAAAGTAGTGTGAGATTTTTACTTACTAAACCCACCACCATTTTTGTGTTTGTATGCAACTAAGTACTCGACTTATCAAGCATGTTTATATCACGAGTAATCAATGTTTGGCAGGTAACTTTCCTTTGAGAGTTCCTGTTTCGCTTAAAGCGCGGTTTGTTATTATCGGGGAAAATCCAAGGGCTTAATTCTTTGAAGACGCCGCAATAAATTTGATTCAAGAACTTGCAGCATCTTTTTGTTAACGTGTCCGTATAAACGTTTTTTATATTTTCGTGCAAACCCAATAGTTGTATACCATATGTCAAAACAGGCTTAACCAATTGCTTGTATAAAAGCAGCAAGTTATCTAGGTTAAGCTTCGAATATTTTCCGAGTAACCAGTACAGTTTTCTGTATTTATTTTGAAGTTCTTTGAGCATGCTTTCCTCTTTAGCGAAGTTACTTGGTAGCCCAATAACGGCAACGATTTTATCGAGGTATGCCACTTGTTAAAAACATCAATTTATTAATTAATTAATTGGTGGTGAGAGCCGTTGGTTTAGCTGTTTCGCTTTATTAATAGTCTCTTTGTAGCGGTTAATTATTTGAGGAGAGGATACAGCTTTCCTTTTTTTCAATCGTCTTTCCTTAACATTCTGTTGATTTTTCAACTGAGTTCTTCTTCATCCGTATGGTATTCGGAATTCATGGGGCAGTTCTCACTTCGTTTTTGCTCATTTGATACTTTAAATGAAATCTTTAGAGTCATGTTTTTATCCTGAAAGTGGAGTAATTTCTTAAGAAGCTCTTTGCAGAGTAGTTTGAAGAAATCTATTTTCTTCTTTAAGGCTCTTACTTTTCATTGAGTCTTGTTTTTCGTGGACCGACACTCCTGGTTTTGTTTTTGAGATCCAAGTGTAGGTGACCTCGTTACCCTTTCTCCCGAAAGAGTTACATAATTGCCATAATTGGCTGTCCCCAGAATCCGTAGAGCCGACCACCGGAGAGGGTTGATTTTCCAGTGTAACTGAATTTCCACCTAAGGTATTAAGTCTTTTTGTTGTACTAATTGAATTTTTGTTGTTTGAACTCTGGAAATCTGGGTAGTTAGTCAATGTCGCAACATTTAAACAGGGATTTTAGTTACAGAATTTGCATTGCTTGATTTTGAATGCGACATAGCGCACCGTCTTGTTGAAACTCTCATTTTTACCGCTTAACTTATTCATTAATTGATCAAACCATTGGACTTTTTTTTTTATTTATCTCAATTTTTTATTTGATTCGTCCATAGATGATTTTAACCCCTGCCCACTTTTGGGTCTGTCTTCCTGTAAAGACGATTTTTAAAGCATATGCCTTAGCTTTTTCCATAAGCCATAGTGACATCAGTCCGAAAATGATATGATAACGACATTTTGTATACGTATTACCCATTTGCTTATGGATTTAGTATAGGATAAAATATTTTTAGAATCCATAATATATCCGTGCCCGTAAAAAACATAGACTTTGGTGTAATGAAAAAACATTTTCAGACAATATCATATGCTTTATTGTAAACATAGATAATCCTCAGCCACACCCATTTTAGGAGGATGTTTAACTAGAAGCTGGACTGCGAAAAGGTGTTCAACGATTCTCACAGTTGATAAATGATTTTCATAGCGTTTGTGCTGCAGTTCGTGTATGCGTATCCCTTAGTTATATATATTTTGACATTCAGTTTTAATATCGTGAAATAATTTCGATAGATATACCTGTATATGGATCGACTTAAAATCGCTAGCTTTGTTAATCCTTCTGTCTGTCCGCCCATCCTTTGGTCATTTTCTTCAAAGAAGTTTTTTGTGCAATTTTAAGAAAAGCCAAATAAACTTTTAATGAAAAAACTTTGAGAATAATGTTATGAACATTTCGTCAACAAATAATTGTAACCTACGCTTACGTTTTGGGGACGTTTACGATTTGTATGGGATTTCCCATATCATATGCCATAGAAATTATCGATTTGAAGCATAAATGATTTAGAAAATTTAGTAACAACGTCATTTTTGATGTTTCATCCCCATTCAGTTTTTAGTCATGCCCACTTTGTGGGAATATTTCTTTTAAGGACGAGATGGGATAGGGTATTAAAGGATCATTTCATAGATGTACTTGCACTTATTTACAGTACCCAGGAATTCGTGCTGTGGTCTATGCAACATACACATTGGCAGTGTTATGTGAACTATACATTTACTGTTATGGTGGAAGTGCTATCCTAGAAAATGTAAGATCTCCAAATTTTGTATCAACCTTGCTATAACTCTTTCTAACAAATTATAGAGCAGCGAATTGGGAATAAAAGCGTATATGTCGAACTGGCACAACTGTGATATAAGAGTACAAAAGATGATCCTGATGATTATCATAAGGGCGCAAAAGCCACTAACAATGGCAGTTCCTTTCTTTTCACCATCATTGGAGACGTTTACATCAGTAAGTCCGAACATACATGAAACTTCCTTTGTCAGCTAATGGGTATATTCGTTTTAGATCATACGCACAGCAGGATCTATCATCGCTGTGGTAAAATCGGTTTTATAGATTGGTACATTGGAATGTAAATCTATGTCAAACCATAAGTTTAATAAGTGTTTATAAAATTGTTTTTCTTGTAATAATATTAATAATATCTGTCATGTTCTGTTATGTCCACTAACAAATGATGAGCCTGTGAAAGCATATGATACGCTTTGGCAAAACTTAGCTCGTTTGGATTAAGATTAGATTAGATTTATTATTTTCTTGTTTATAATACAAATTTATGTTACAAAAAACACTAAGCAGTAAGCATGGCTTTGCCGTCTGCCTAATTGACATGAAATTAGACATTTAATAACATGTTAGTTTTAATATATATTAAATTATTGAATTGAAAAAATATATTTTTTTAATTTAACATTTTACAAAAGCAAAAAATAGGTATGTATATAAATTTGATTTTTTTAAAGGCTTAAAGTTTTCAATACAGAAAATATAATCCGATGAATTGTATAAAGTCTTAACACTCAAATAATTTGCAAAGACATAGATCTGAATGATGTGGAATATAATTAAAGCGTATTAGTTCACTTCTCATCTTAAAACAGCCGAAATTAGTTCTTTGCTATTGTCATTGTGGAAATATTTTTTTCCAGACAGATTGTGTTTTAAAACGGTGTATTTAGCTCGGTGAACGGATGATTAAACCATATTTACGCAATTAGCTCTGTTTTTTAATTTAGTTTAGCAATAATGTTTCGTTTTCATGGCTTAATTAAATTTGAATCAGCAGTACGTTGCTAGCTCTTCGAGTTTTTTTTATACCGGAGCATATTCCTTTTGACTACCTTCTTCGCAAATATTTTTGGAAGTCTATCGGCCGACAGTTCTTAAACGTTCACTACAGTCCTGTTTCGATTTCGATCATATAGTTTGGTGTTGTACTTGGTAAGTTTCATATCGGCAATATACTTAAGCTTGCGCTGCATACATCATATCAGATTCTGGTACAGCTTGAAAAATCTTGTACTTTATGCTGTGTTCAATCAGTTGATTTGAAAAACATTTTTTTCCATGAAGCCGATATGGCTATATTAATGGGGTTCCATGCTGAGATTACTAGCTATTGTCACCACGAGATATCATTAGGTTTTCAAAATTTCAATGGACCTTCCGTTGAAATGCCATTTTTATTTTTCTATACTATCTACCAGCTCCTTTCTTAAAACTCATACTTTATGATTTTGTAAGGTTGATCGTAAGATTCGTATTAAGCGTACAACGACACAGATCTGATGGTGTAAAACAAATTCCGAAAGTGACAACACCTAAGTAATTTTCTTTGCAAAAAAAATCTTTAAAAAACATCCAAGAGTATAAAACACTTAATAGAAGCTTCTCAAATTTGCTGTTCGGTGTGGTCCAACTGATAAGTTGCTCTGGTAATATTCTGTATTCACAATAATTAAACATTTTAAATTATATTTCACTCATCTAGAGTAGTTTTATTCTACAACATGGCAATGAAACTTGTAGTACATTTCCTAAGTCCAAGTATTATTATATTCTATGTTCAGAGTCCCTGCATAAGTTATTGCGGTAAAAGGAGGAATCCCAAATTCTTACATAAATAACCGTTTATTTCTTAATGTTAAAAATATTTAACTTTAGCTTGGAAAAAAAAAACAATAAAATGAATGCCTGTAAAAAATTTAGCCATTGAACAAAGAATGTTAAGATAATTGTGCTTTTAACTGTAAATGTTTGAAAAAAATACAGAGAAAAATCATAGATGATGTAACTATTTTAAAAGCTCTTCAGCTTCAAAGGGTATTTTATCAAAGTCTTATCACATGAGAGCATTGCAGATCCCTTTTCTAGTATATATTACAATTCGACAGACCCTGGAAAGCTCCGATAAATCCATAACCACGGTCTGTTTATCGATTTCAAGAACCGAGTTAAGTATTGATATACCACCAAACATATACGTCTATACGGTATGATAGTGGAGAGTTCTCGCTGCCCTACTAGAGTCGGCAACAACCTTGAGAGGCAAAAAAGGATTTAGACAAGGAGACGCTTTGTCGTTTGACTTAATTTACAAAATTCTTGAGACCAGAGGCACAATCTATCATAATTATTTGCTACCAATATAGGTTGGTTTTTCGAATAGAGATAAAACTGACATTTTGTGGTCAAATTGGACAACTTTAATGTCATTTATGTTCAGTTTCGTTCGCCATTTTATCAAAAACAAGTTGACAAATGAACAACGTTTGCAAATTGTGCAAATTTATTTCGAAAATAATGATTCAATTCGCGAAGTTTACCGCAACCTCCGTCCAATTTATGGTCGATATAATCGTCCATCGGAGCAATTAAGTCGGTTAACCATGGATCGTTTTCGCACTACGTTTACTCTATGTGATAATACGCATCCGCAGAGACGTCGAACAGTGCGCACCGAATAAACAATTGCCGCTGTAGAGCAAAGTGTTAAAGTGGATCCGAATGAATCGATTCGCCACCGTGCACTGCAATTGGAGCTTTGTCCATCAACTTTGTGGAAGATTATGCGCGAAAATCTTGACTTACGACCTTACAAGATCCAGCTTGTGCAAGAATTAAAGCCTCGAGACCATGCAATGCGTCGTGAGTTTGGTGTATGGGCCGAAAATGAGATTGATCTCAATGCTGATTTTCATCGAAAAAATTTGTTCAGTGATGAGTCTTATTTTTGGTTGAATGGCTTCGTCAACAAGCAAAGTTATCGCATTTGGAGTGAAGAGAATCCACATGAGACCCTTGAGACGCCATTACATCCACAAAGACTGACTGTTTGGAGTGATCTATTGGCTGGTGGAGTCATTGTATGGTCCATTGATGCTGGAGAGTCAGTTACCGTTAATGGAGACCGGTATAGAGCCATGATAACCGACTATTTTGTTCCCGAATTGGATGGCATGAATGTGAATGAGATGTGGTTTCAACAAGAACCTACATGCCACACAGCGCACGTCAGAATCGACTTATTGAAGGAAACATTCGATGAGCGCATAATTTCGCGGAATGGACCTGTCAATTGGCTACCAAGATCGTATGATTTGACACCAATGGATTATTTGTTGATATGTGACTTGGCTTTAGTCAAACCAGACGCGGGACATTCACATGCCCGAAGTCATATTTGAACATTCATGGCAAAAAAATCCTTCCAATAAAGCCAAATTGATGTACATTAAGACGATTTTCTTGTGTTTTATTTCAATTCGAAGTTCTGTACCTATAAAAATAAACACCCGGAAGTATAGAGAATGAAGCTTCAAAGAGGGGTATAACAGAAAAGAGGGTAAGACTTTATATATCCGCTTTACAGGAAAGGTTACACAACATCAAGAGGTTGGGAAGAACGTTAGCATTGACAGATATAAATTTGTGGTAGCAAGAAACTTTGCCATTTTCTTTGACAGCGACATCTCGTCAGATATCGAAATGGGCGAAGAAGTTTTTATCAAACACTTCTTTGGAAAATCTTTGGTCTCGTTTCTTTTGATGGGGTATGGAAACGAACATTCATTTAGAAAGTTTACAAGGGTAGTCAAAAAGAATAGACAAATCTCAGTCCGCAGAGTATTTGTCACATATGAAGTAGAGAAAGAACTTGATTTATAAGGCACGCACAAGTCGAAAACAATCTTAACCAACTAATATAAGTGTGCAACTGCAGGCAGTTAGCTAGAAACCTGGCAACATGCCTAGCTAATTAAAGTGATATGTTAGTTTATTCCAGATAACAGCCCCACTTAAGAAAAAAAGAAGCATAACTATAATAACTATAGCGTAACTGATAAATCAACGGATTTAATTTAACAATGTTAAAACAGTGGAATAATAATTTTAAATGTTTCCATTATAGCTTTTTTATTAGACTGTGAAAACTAGGAAAAACTCGATTAAAATTGTGAACTGTTCCAAATTGTCATTAAGTTGGTTTATATAAATTAAGTTAAGTTAATATTAATTGAAACTATGCCAACCACTAAATTCTCAATTTGGAATTTGTCCCAACATTTATTCCATAAATACCTATAGTACTTATCTAATTGAGACTGTTAAATAGTAGTTTAATTGGGTGGCTTACGTGTAATGCCATTTTAAATGAGGACAATGAAAGCTAAGTCAAATGGCGCGTTTGACTCCATTTTAAATGAAACCATAATTATGACATTTTGTGTGGCGTATGCGATGGCATGCAAATGAAAGCCTTGGATGTACATATAAAATTGGAGACTATATTATATAGGGTTGAAATAAAATCTTGTTATTGACAAGTGCTCCAAAAAACAACGACGAAGAGAAAAGTGGGAGAGTTTTAACAAATATGCTTTGCTTTATTATATAGTATATAGATTATATAACTATTGTTTTCATCTTCAGGTAACAAAGCCATTCAAGGTATTTATAAGTAAAATACATGTTTTAACAAGGAAAATCAATTCATTGTTGCAAGATTATGGTATGGTGATGTAGAACGAGGTTAGACTCGCAATGCCCAATGGTTGTAGCTCTGACTACACATCAAGTGCTTATTTTTAACGTCCAAACAGATTTGACTTGCTAAACGATAAGCGCGAGTGTTGATAACACGACGGAAAACAACAACACTATAAACAGCCAGGTCAGAACGGCATGGAACGAATACCTGGCCTTTGAATAGAGATGGTGGCGTTGAACCAAAAGGCCAACGGCACCGCTCAAGCCCGTAGTAGATACTGAATGCCCGTGTCCTATGGGTATCTAATAAATTGGAACTGGCCCTCCATAATATAATATTTAATAATATATTCATACCAATAATTTCAGCATCGTTTGCCTAATCCATAAAAGAGGAAACCCTCTAAACAGCTCCAACTACAGGGGCATAAGTCTCTTCAAAATTTGGTTCACCGTTTAAACTCGTCCGATTATGTAGGATGACGATGGAGAATTCTCGCTGCACCATTAGGGTCGGAAACGAACTCACTGAGATATTCGAACCCAAAAAAGAATTTAGGCAAGACGCTGCAATATCATGTGACTTCTTCAATTTGGTTCTTGATAGGGTTGTGCAAAGCTCCTGAGCCAACACCACAGCGACATGTTCCTGGTCGGAAAACTCCGCATTGGACGTTTAATATGGTAAGGACACGTAGAACGAATGGACAACAATACGGACCGTAGCGCCACTTAAGTAAGTAAGTAGGTCGCTAAAAGCGAATATTCTTCAGACGGGTTGTACAGCGACAAAGACATGGTCCAAATGTTTGAGATGACCAGGGCATGTTGATTAGGTGTAGAATACACATGTAGAATACACTCCAGGTGTATTCGAATCATAGTGGCGTGAATAAGTAGAAACTGAACTTAACTAACTAGAAGTAAGTCACCATAGGTTAACTTAACTAACTTATTATATAAAAAATGCGCCTCAAAATGTTGTGTTTGTTTGACGCCGATTCAAGCCTTAACGCATTTACCGATTTCAACTAAACTTTCACTCATATTTGATATTGATCTATATATAATTTTTGTAAAACGTATGTGTGTGTTGTGTGAGCACAAACACATGCATTTCAGTACTCTTAGTATAACTCATGTAATTTTGAACCAATATACTTGTTTTTTTCTTTCAAGCTATTCAGAAAAACAATGAGAAAGACATATATTTTTGCAAAATCCGCAAAATGCCACTACCTTTTTTCAAAAATCCTTATTTTTGTTTAAACCGTAAGAAAATTTCAAAAAGTACCTGAAAAAGACATTTAAACTTTTTGGATATCCATATTTCGTCGACACAATTTTATTGCCATGCCTACTTTTTGGGAGCGTTTTTCGTAAGAAAACAGTTTTCAGTACAATTTTAAGAAAAAAAATGTTGGATGATAATATTTTGGGAATAACACTACATCACGCTCTTTGACTGTATAAGTTAAACATTATTGCACTCAGCAGATAACGGAAATCACGTTACAACACTATAACTACATGAGCCATAACATCGATCAAATGTAGAAGGCGTAGAAATGTCGTCAGCGCATTGACCTGCAAGTACACCGTGGGAACGATGCCGACGTCATGCGGTCTTACAGAAGGTTAGATTGAGTTTCTCAACTGTTAGTATAGTTGTTAAGTAGACGCGAAAGCAAGAAGTAATAAAAGCGTATTTTTTTGCCAAAAACAACTTCTTTGTTTTTAAGGTTCTCTTATAATTTTCGACCACGAGATTTTGATTGATTCTAACATTACCATGAAAGCGGGACTCAAAAAAGTGGTTTTTGGAATTCCGTCCGTCGGTCCGATTTTCTTCAAACATTGTATCCAGTGTTTTTTTGGTCATAATTCCAAGCCATATTTTTTGTTTGCTTTTAGCCATGTTATTACTGGTACCTGTTATATAAAAATCATACATAACCTCAATTTGCTCAAAAACGGTTAAACGATTTTGATTAAACTTGTTATATAGGTATGCTGTAAGCATATTATTTCCAACAAAACTGTTTTTTTTTGAGAAAATTCATATAACGGATTTTTGCATTTAGGCCATATAAAGAAAATTGTCGATTTCTCGCAAACTATTTTGCCAAATTGAATGAAATTTAATTTGTATACTACAATTTCAGTTTTCATTTTTTACACGTAATTGGTTTCGGGCCAATGTTGCAACGCAACATGATATCCAGCATCAGCGCATCGCATTTCTCGTTGGGAAATCGATCATGCAAAATGCAATATGCAAAAGCCGTCGGCAAAACACAAACGCATTTCACTTGCCAAATTTGGAGGTCAGCAAATCAACACAAATAAAAGGCAAATTGTGATTATAGGTCACACAGGCGAAACTATGCGCAGTGCGGAAATAGGGAACCAGTGTAGTTTTTTTTGGCTGGTTTTTATAAAGATCCGCAACCCTGAGGGTTCAACGACCAGTGGTCTATATCACCAAATAACAAGTACAATTACAAATTTGTATTTGTTGATTACATTTACAAATTTGTTAACTGATTTTCTGTTTTACAAACTACAAACTTAATTCCAACATATTTGTTAAAAAGAGAAAAAAATCAGGGGAAAGTGGTTTTGTTTTTTACAAATACGAACAAAAAATTTTTAAAATTGTCCTATTAAGTGTTAAAGAGAAAAGTGATAAGAAAAGGTATGTTTATATTTTTGAAGTAAGTTTAATTTTTAGAAAAAAAGTGTGCAAAAATATTTCCAAAAAAATTAATATATGTATTTATGTTAAATGCTGTGAGGAAAAGGCCGATATCCGTTTTCAAATGTTGAAAACAACAGGCTTCTTCGGAGTACTCGCGCATCGTGAACACTACCGGGCCAGTTAACGTATGCATTATAAAATGTACAGTCGGGACCGCAAACCAACATACAATTAATTGAGTGGTTGCCATGTCTATCGACATACGCGGATTCGAACTCGTTAAGTGATTCAATTTAAATAAGCGTTCTATCGATACATCTATAAACAAATGGCATACCTTAAGATATTAAAATCATTATCTCAAGTACTTGGACTTGTAAGTTAGATTATATTTACTGGCAATATTAAAGAACCGTTCACGAATGCTTTCGTGTTCTTCTGGCCAACGCACAGTATTTTCAAAGAAAGCATCAACAATGGCTGAACAAACACGATGGATAGTTCTGCATACCGTAGATTTAGATATACCGTGCATGTCTGCGATCCTGTGTTACTGCCCACCATTTCTAAGCCAATGTAAGGCTGTTAGAAATTGCTGTGTCGGTTTCAGTGAAAAGTTTTTTTTCCGACATATTTGCAATCCTAGGTCCTGTTTGTCTTATTATTTCCTCTGCCTTAACACGTTTTAACCGAAACTTTTCGTTGAAAATAAAAGAATCTAAATTTTATAGTTAATTCGCGGACAATATATTTTGCTTGGTCTATAAGCACAAAATCTTTACTTATATCACTATCGGTACTACTATATCTTCGACGTAAGGACATTTTTAGGTTTGAAATGCGATTTCTTTCCAAAAATACAAATTGTTATTAAACCGACACACGATCTTTCTATTGTAACAAATTGTCAGCAACTGAACAAATTTGTAAAATTTCTTGATTTCGTGAAACACAAACCTACAACAAAATATTAATTTTAACATACTGTTAGCAACAAAGAAAATTAACTTTTGGAGAAACGGAAATAATGAAATTCTACAAATTTAGCTTTGTAAACTAACAAAATATGAATTTTAACATACAGTTAGCAACAAAGAAAATTAACTTTTGGAGAAACGGAAATAATGAAATTTCTACAAATTTAGCTTTGTAAACTAAAAAAAAAAAATTGAAAGAGTCGTTTTTTTGTATACGTTGGATTGTTCTGATTCGTTTAGTGCGTACACTTGTCGTGACGTGGTGATACACATTGCACTGAGACCGTATAGGTTCTGCTGCGCAACAATAAAGAGAGAATCTGCACCAATTGCGGTCAAGTCATCTTTGAATATTTTTTTTTGCTAGAGTCCTTGCGATTAATTTTTTTTAGGATCCTTGAAGGGATTAGTGCTAAACCATTAAATTTGAAAAACAATTTTATCAGACAGCTAAGAGTGCGTTTAAATTTAACGAAAAAAGAACCTTGTGCGTATGCGTGTGCGTGTGCGTCGGTTATTATAATTACAGGTGCGTTTCAATTTAATTAAATTTTAAATATAACTTATTGATCCTCTGCGATCAACATAATAAATTAAATTGTTTGTGGTTTGTTCGGCGGTTATATTTAATTCTGTGGCGTTATCATGAGCAATGGCAAGATTTAAACGCTTATAGATGCGATCCACTCCATTTCGCAAGAACTGGAAGCCGACTATAAGGCATATGTAGGATTAGAATTAACCAAGCAACCAGTGCAATTCGGTTGCAGGATCTAGACCACAGTTAGCTGAATTAAAGCTCACCCCCGTTAAGATTCCAACATTTGATGGCACACTTCAAATGTGGTCTGAATTTAAAGGATTGTTCGAAGGCTTAGTCAATAGTCCTTCAATACCCGATGCGCATAAGTTGCAATATTTGATGGGCAATTTTACAGGTGAAGTAGCACGAATGCTGCGAAATATCGACTACAATTTTGAATCCGCATGGGCTGTTTTGGTAGAACGCTTTCAAAATCTTCTATTGTTAAAGGACAATCAGTTCAAATTGCTGTTCGACCAAACGAAGCTGACTCAAGAATCATGCAATGATCTTAAACTGTTGTTAAACACAACAAATGAAGCGAGGTTTATCATTCAATTCTCCTTGACAGTTTAGTCAAAGGATAACAGGGTACCCCTATTGCCCAAAAGACGGAATTAGGATGGGAAATCTCTGAAATCATTTATTCCAGTAACCATTCCACAATAACATCATTACAATTGGAAAGAAAATTTCACACTTATTCTTCTTTTTGTGACGACTACAAAATAATCATCATGGTACTGCGGAGAAAGTGGCATACTGTAAAGGAAACATTTAAATTTAAAATCGATCTTCATGATTCAAGAATACTGGAGTCGTATATTCTCAGCGATTTTTCAGAATTAAACAAGAAACAACGTACTCAACATTAAATGAAATTAAGGCTGGTGTACCTCAAGGCAGTGTTTTAGGTCCAGTACTAGTGATCTACGAGAAAGTGACGAAATCACTCTAGCTACCTTTGCAGATGATACTGCTATACTTTCTGTAGGAGAAACTGTCGAAATAGCTACAAAAAAGCTTCAAAAGGCAGTAAACAATATCTCAGAATGGACTAAAAATTGGCAGATCAGATTAGATGACCTGAAGTCGGTTCATATAAATTTTACATTAAAAAATGTACCACACATTCCAGTATACATAAATAGAAATGTAGTGGAATATTCAAATACAGCTAAATATTTAGGAATGACTCTAGACGCCAAACTGCACTGGAAAGCATATGTAAAGAAAAAAAGAGATGAGTTAAACATCCGCTACAGTAAAATGTATTGGCTTATTGGGAGATACTCACCCTTATCCAACTACATTAAATTTTTGCTATATAAGCAAATTCTTAAACCAGTATGGACCTATTGGCTCCAGCTGTGGGCATGCACATGCAAGACAAACTTACTAAGAATACAAACCTTCCAAAACAAAGTACTGCGGAGCATAGTTAACGCACCGTGGTACATACGTAACACCGATCTACATAGAGATCTATATATTGAAATGGTTGAAGATGAAGCTAAAAAAGTAGCTCTAAGACACAGAGATAGGCTTCTCAGCCATGTTAATTTAGAAATAGCACAGCTTTTAAGAACCGACAATATAGTCAGGAGATTAAGACGGGTTAAACCTATTGACCTATGTAGCTAAGGATATATATATAAACTCATAGAAATCCGACCAACGTCGGAATTTCTTTTAAAATTTATATTTTTATAAAATATAATACATGTGAAAAATAAATTGCTGATTAGTCTAACGACTAGGTGCGATTCCTTGAAGACATACAAAAGTCAGTCTTCGGGAGTTTTTTTTAGATCGGGTTAAAGTCCCTCACTATTGCAAAAGGTTCCCTCGCGATAAAACCTCTGCAATGTCTTTCGATGATTTCTCCTTCCAGCGAACCCCCACAAAAAAAAATCATTCAAGAATGGCTACAAAGCGAACGGTCCTTTCGGATATTGCTCGGTTGTACGATCCTATGGGCTGGATTTCTACTTGCATCTTCGTGGGCATCATAATGCAAGAGATCTGGAAGGAAACTTCAACGTGGGACTCTGAGCTATCACCAACAATTGTTTCAGCATGTCATACCTTGAAAACGCAATCGACATTCCGTGCAGGATAAATTTCGAAACCGAATCATAACTCGAAGTCCACGGGTTCTGCGATGCATCGGAGAAGGCGTATGCGGCAGCAGTTAACATTCGGTCAACTACAAGAAATACAACAGTGACAAATCTGCTTGTTTCCAAAATTTGAGTAGCACCACTTAAAATTAAATCGTTTCCGCGATTGGAATTATGTGCGGCCCAACTGTTCGCACACTTACTTGTGCACACCGTGAAAACGATGGACCTGAATTCGGCAAAAATATTTGCTTGGAGTGATTCGCAAATCACACTTGCATAGGTGAAAAACGCACCATACATACAAACGACTTTTTTGGCTAACAGTGTTGCAGAGCCTAATTGCCGTCAAAGGACAACTCGGCAGTTATTGCATCTAGAGGACTGTATCCAAGGGATCTTTTAAAAAAATCATCAGTGGTGGCATGGGCCCGCGTATTTGCAAGTTTTTGATGAGCGACTCCCACCACCATACCAACTCAAAGCCGGGGATCTGGAAACGAAAGGTCTCAAACGAGTTCCTCGCATCTGGGTACCCCATACAAAGCTTTTTTCAGCTCTGCGTTTACTTTACGGCTTTTGAAACCAACACACTTTTCACATGGTATTCATCTTTACAACGTTTACTACGAACTACGTCGTATTGGATTCGGTTTTGTTTTACCAATTTAAGATATAAAACGCAAAGTAGATCAAACCGGCTCTCTGGTATGCTTTTGGCTGAAGAAATCTCTTCAGCACGAGTGCGATTGAACACCATCGTACAGCAAGAGGTATTCGCAGTCGAAATGGTAAAGGTAAGCAAAGGTGAAATGGTCCCGAAGAAAAGCAAATTGGCAAGACTTTCACCACTCATTGATGATCAAGGGATCTTACGGGTAGGAGATCGATTGGATAATGCTAATTTACCATATGCGTAGCGGCATCCAATAATCATTCGCTCACACAATCTCTTAACATCATTGATAATTAATGATGTCCATTTAAAATCCCTTCATGGCGGGCAGCAATTAATGATGGCAGTGTTCCGGTCTGAATACTGGATTTTGCATGCTTAAAAGGCTGCAGATTTAAGGCAACGGAAGTACAGCAACAAATGGGGAAATTACCTGTACCACGGGTCAACCGGTGCTCCGATCAACACTGCATCCGATAAAAAAAAACTAACAAAGCAAATTATTTGGAAAGGTGGCAGCTTATGCAAAGATAACAGCAGGACTTCTGGAAAAAATAGAAGACAGAATACTTGGCTCGGCTCAACAACGTCCGAAATGGCTTACGCCAAACATGGAAATAAAGGTAGGGCAGCTAGTAGCCCTGCTGATGATGACGACTAGGACGATTTGAAGCAGCGCATCCTGGAACTGTTGGAAAAATTCGTGTAGTCACGATAAAAACTGCAACTGCGTCCTTAAAGCGCCCTATAGCTAAACTATGCATTTTACCAAAGCTAAACGAATAAACGTTCACATTTACACAACCACACAGTTATAAAATAAAGCATATCATTCGATCAAACCGAAACAATAATTAAAATGAATTAAATAAAATTGACCTAATCTAAACACATAACCTATTATTGCCACACACCATTCACCACACCCACTTTCTTCCCTCTTTTCATATACCCACCGGTCAACGCCTCGAGGAGCTGATGTGCAGAAAATTCATCGCGCAACATACATCTATAACAGAAGCGAAAACTCAAACTTGACTCACAACGATAAGGAGATTGAAGATGATTTACGACGTCGATTGTTCTTCCTATGGACCTGCAGGATATTGCAACGCAACATGATATCCTGCATCAGCGAATCGCATTTCCCATTGGCAAATCGATCATGCAAAATGCAAAAGCCGTTGGCATTCGCTTGCCAATTTGGAAGGTCAGCAGATCGACACAAAAAAAAATTGTGAATATAGGTCACACAGGCGAAACTATTCGCGGTGCGGAAATAGGGAAACAGTTTAGTTCTTTTTGGCTGGTTTTTTATAAAGATCCGCAATCCTGAGGGTTCAACGACTGGAGCGACCAGTCAACGGCAATAACAGCTGGATGCATAGGTTTCGTATGCGCGAAGTAGAACTAGTGGTATTCATTCCCAGTAAGACCACCGACCAGTCAACGCCAATAAAGGAATTATTTCAAAATTTGAAAGAGTCGTTTTTTTTGTATACGTTGGATTGTCCTGATTCGTTTAGTGCGTACACTACTCGTGAACATTGTGCGTGTGCGTGTGCGTGTGCGTGGGCGTGGGTGTGGGCGTGTGCATGTGCGTGTGCGTCGGTTATAACTTCGTGTGACGTTCTGGATTTGACTACAGCAGCGAAGGAGCAACGCTTAATTACAGGTGCGTTTCAATTTAATTAAATTTTAAACTTAAATTATTGATCCTTCGCGGTCAACATCATAAATTAAATTGTTTGTGGTTTGTTCGGCGGTTATGTTTAATTCTATTGCGTTATCATGAGAAAGGGCAAGATTTAAATGCGATCCAATCCATTTCACAAGAACTGAAAGCGGACTATAAGGCATATGTAGAATTAGAATTAACAAACCAACCGGTGCATATGAATGAGGCTCGCCTAGTTAATTTAGAGAAGTCGTTCGAAGAAGCTAGAACACTTCATCAAAACGTTGTTGTAGCTTTTAGTGAAGAAGTAACACTTTTAGACACTCTTGAAAACACACTACTTAGCAACACATTTATACCAAATAAAAGTTTTCGTGCTGTATTTTTTATGCAAATGAAACAGGTTCTCTGATTCACCAAATATTCCAGTAGATAAAGGGAATTTTAATATGAGCAAATTATTCTATGATAGTAGGTTTAAAATGCCGATTTAAGCTTTATTTTTTATCCAATACTAGCAATAGTTGTATCTTCATCTGCAGTTCTACATTGTCAAAATGCTTAATATTTTCATTTCACTAAACTTTCCAAATGTTAACGAAATTGTAGACAAACATTAAGAAAGGAAATTATCCTTTACTTTGCTCTTAGAGAAATTTTCATACTCAACATATCCCTAGGTACCTTTTAAGACGCAGTTTTCTGCAGGTGTAGTGGAGTTTTAAAAAAACTTTCTGTGCCAATTATCTTGCTTGCACTTAAAGTAATTAAATATTTTTAATAGGGTAGGTACGAAAAATATCAGGCAAGAGAAGTTATTTTTTTACCGCTGAAAACCCATAAAAAAGTCGTGGAAAAGTTTGCAGAGTCGAATTTGCTGGAGTCCAACAAATATAGACAAGGTTGTTGACGTCAATGCAATTTATTGCGAGACATTATAATATGAATTAGTTGTAAGAAGACTCGCAGTTTGTAGCACAGTAGCAGAGGAAAGATGTATACAACGTCAATTTATATGCCCGTTTGTATTGTGCATTAATTGACTTATACAAGGTAATTATTTAAAAACAAAAATACGAACCATCCTTCCCAATCAATTTGAATTTGATCGGATAGTTCTGTATTTTGTGGCTTATTCGCATAGATCCGTTATTTCAGAAAACCCCACAAGGAAAAGTCTAACGGGGTCTTATTGTTTTCGCTGATCTTGCGTTTTAACGACGTACTGGTGTTGGTTTATCGTTTACTGAACCAGTGGACTCAAATTTAACCAGCACACTGCAAGCAGTCCTCTCGGGAGGAACGTTGCACCAATGTAACACCCATCTTTCATAAAACAATGTCCGTCCATTGTTATGACGACAGCCAATTTGACAGAAGTACCTTCAAAAATATGGCCGATATCAACGATCAAAGCTCGGAAGTCCCTATTAGAAGACCCTTTACAGATTTGGGTTAGGTTATACAAATCGTTTATTTGGGAAAATTCCTCCAAAAAGTGGGCGTGGGTTAAAATGATCTTAAGAAGAAATGTTCATATTGCTAAGAATTTTGTTGGATTACATTTTACTAAAAACCTTATTTTTACAAAAACACCCCAGAAGAAAGATATTAAGAATGTAAATAAAAATATCTTGTTCAGACACTCCTTTTTCATTCTTAACCGTTTGACCACAAATAACTTTTTTTAAAAAAAAAATAGCGAAAAAGTGTTAAATTATAAAAAATTTGAATTTGAACGAATTTGAATAATTTTACACTTGTTCTGTATGCAGGGGCAAATATAATGCCCACAAATCGGTAAAATACAGAAGGACAGACGGAGGCACTGACAGACATACCTAAATCCCAATACTTTAAGGTATATCCAGGTCAATTATTATGTAAAAAAAACTCGACTTTACAATAAAGAACTGTAATAGCATAGCTAGGTGGGATTTTTCGGAAAGGTGGTGGTTGACCTATGTCACTTGGCAGCAGTAGGCACGCTTGCGATCGCACGGCTTTAGCTCGACGGTGGGGTGGGATCTTGCTGCCTCCCTATGCATACAAAAAAAATTGTGCCTGGTGATGGGATATTCGTAGTGAATAACAAAACAAAAGGTTTTGAGAGAAAGAGAGAAGTTGACAGATTGGAGAAAATTTATAAATGGTAGTTGAAAATGGAAAGAGTTGGATAAACGAACTGAACTGATTATGCTTCAGGTGTAATAAAGCATATGGACTGGCCCGCCCCTTTGCAACTGGTCGCATTACTTTTGCACCATTGCACCGTGACTACTCGCATCCATTTTGTATTGTGATGAGTAGTCCCTGTCACTATTCTTAAATTTGTTTACCTGATCACACCCGTATATCCTGTTAATTTAGCAACACTTCATTTTAATTAAAATCTCACACGTGAAAAGATTTGGATGATACATTTTATTGAGGTTCAAAATGGCGTTTTAAGCTGAATTCTCATGATACGTAGATATAGCATCATTTTAATGTTAAATAAAAGTATGTAAAAGTAATTTTACATAGTTAAATATTTTAGGGTAGTTAATTCACTTTAGTTTAAAAATACAATAATTTTATATACATAGGTAGGTTCTTTTATAATTTTTTTTTTTTGGTATGTATGCAAATAAAATAATGAATTTCAATTTAAGAAGATAAATAGTTTACATAAATAATGTATTGTGTTGCTCAGGAAAACTTGTAAAATGTACAATATGTACTTACGGTTACTCCAGATTTGATGAAAGTTGTGGCCACAAGTTCCGCTTATCTGCTTTGTAGAAGTTGTATGTATACCTTTATGTATACCGTGTTGTATGTATAATTTTTAATTATGTATAATATGTTTTCCTAAGCAATTTGTGATTTTTGTGTATTGTTTTTTTGTTAAACTATTTGCATGCTCACGTTATTGAAAATGTAGGTATATGTCTTTTTTTTATGTATTGAATTTATGCTTTTATGTATTACGTTTTCACTTATACCACTTTTGTGTTAACTTATTATTATTGATGCACATTGAAGAGACACCTATGGTCTATTTTTGTTGTTAATTACAAGATCAACTCTGACTTTTTACAGATGAAATCATCTGGGTAAGATGCCTTATGAAGCGTGGGTCGATCGCGTACAAGTGTTGCGGCGGCTTGTCACGTGCTATTCTCCCTCAGATCATACAGGCATTACGAAAGTATTGCGGACGTTCTCGTTAAGCTGTTAGGTCTTTTAATGCACGTACGAATGTGGCAAATTGCGGACTAATATATGCTGCTTGAACGTCCGCTTCTAATTGCTTTCCCAATGAAATTCTAATAAATTTTAAATGTGGTTGAAGGCCTAGATTGTATGGTATTCAGTCCTTTTCTTTCTGGTGGCTTAGTTAATAAAAACACTCCTTGTTAAAATAAGGGTATGGTATATAACGAAAGGAAAATGTGGAGGTTTGTCGATAAGCTTGTTTGAGCACACTTTATCACAATCACTGGCCACCGGAAAAGAAATTGGCTTTCAATTGCGCTGTAGCACAATGGTTACATTTCCATAACTTCTTTTACTAAGCTTATAGTTCAGTGGTACACTTATCGAAAGCATGCGGCTGTGTTCAAGAGGTTATTGAGTTTAAACACCAGTTACACACCAGCTACTAAGCGACAATACCCGAGTGAAAATATAATGGTGTTTCAGCTTTTTATTTTTACTTTATATTAAAGGTGTACGCTACAACAATTCATGCTTTTATAAAGCAGCTTCTGATAATAAAAGCATGAAGAAACCGGATACCTTACATCCAAATAAACTCGACCAATGACCCTGCAGAATAGCTAACTTTAGCTTCTCAAGTCTTTGGCGTGATACACGCTCATATTTTTACCATCTGTATCTTCTACCTCATATATTGAGTTTCCAATTTGTTTAACGATTTTGCATTTAATGAATTTGTTACAGAGTTTTGCATTCAGCTGTTTTGATGCATCACTGAGAATGAAGTTTCTGTGATAAACTATATCACCTGGTTGAAACATCCTCTTCGAGCTTCTGAGGTTATACGATTTTTTATTTTTCGAAAAGGCCAGCTTTAGATTTTCTTTAACTTTTTGTCGTAGAATTTCCAGCCTATTTTCTTTTGGTAAACAATTGATCTCGCTATCATTCAGAGCTTTCAAGTTGCGAAGAAGCGTATACATGCTAGCATGGGTGATCATACTATGACCAAAAAGACAAGCATACGGTGTTATCCCTGTGGACTGATGTACAGAGGTCCATAATGCTTGCTGAATCTGATGTAAATGTACGTCCCATTCGCGCTGATCATCCTTAATATAGCTCCGGATACCTGACAGAATGGATTGGTTAACCCTCTCGGAAGCATTCGCTTGCGGAGAGTATATGGCATTCCGAATATGTTTGCACCCATACTTTTCGAGAAATGCCTTGAAGTCTTTTGAGATGAATTGGCTTCCATTGTCACTATGGACAAACTCTGGAACTCCATATTGACAAAAAATCGATTGCTCCAAAAATTCGATAACCAATTTGACATTTGCTTTATGCATCGGTTGCAAAAATACACATTTGGAAAAGCCATCAAGTACCACAAATATAAATGCTTTTCCACGCTTAGTTCGTGGGTAAGGCCCCATGAAATCTATAAAGATTTTTTGAAATGGCATATCTAGCTGCTGTTGTGCTATCATTGGTGGTCTTAGTGTCTGGTTGGAGGCTTTCGTTTGTTTGCAAACCGAACATTTTTGCACAAATGATCGGACATTGCAAGTCATATTTGGCCAATAATAAAATCTTTTAACACGTTCCAAGGTTTTCATCATACCTCCATGTGAACAATTAGGTGGACTATGCGAATTTGGGGTTAGCCCTATGGGTATCCACAGCTTCCATTCAAATTCGGTACTGAGCGAATCAGTCTTTAAAAATGTACGCTTGTAGACAAACTTGTTATCAGCGACTTTAAGATCCGGGAAGTTTGACGGATTACTGTTGATAGTTGAAATAAGTTCTTTATATTCCTTAGAACTAAATTCGGGGGAATCCAGATCCAATGGTAATTGGGTAGATGTAAGTTCCTCAGCGAAAGCTCGCGACAGTGCATCAGGTACAATGTTTTGTGAGCCCTTTTTGTGTCTAATATCGAAGGTATAGGCCTGCAACTTAAGTGACCGTCTAGCTAACCTACCACTAAGGTCTTTCAAGCCCATGAGCCATTTAAGGCTAGCGTGGTCAGTCACTATAGTAAAGGGTAAACCTTCGATATATGCTCTAAATTTTTTTTACCGCCTGCACGGCCGCGTAGGATTCCTGTTCCGTGACACTATAGTTACGTTGGCAGGCATTCAACTTTTCCGAGAAAAACGTAATAGGCTTCTCGTTTTCATCTTCATCTAACTGATGAAGAACTCCGCCTATGCCGTAACTAGAAGCATCACATTGAATGGTGAATGGTTTTTGAAAGTCGGGGTTACTCAACAATGGAGCTGAAATCAATGATGTTTTCAATGCTTCGAAAGAGGTGAGTGCATCGGGGGTTAAACTGAAGGTTTTACCTTTTTTAAGGGTGTCTGTCAAAGGGCTGGCTATTGAAGCGAAGTTTCTAATGAATCTTCTGTACCACCCACACATTCCTAAAAATCTACGAACGTGTTTTTGCGAAGATGGTACAGGAAAATCCTTGATAGCAGCTACCTTATTGGGATCAGGTTTTATATGACCTTGACCCACAATATAACCTAAATACCTCAACTCTCTAAAGCAGAAATGCGACTTCTCCACATTAATCGTTAAGTTCGCCCGCTTCAGACACTCTGCAACTTTGTGTAAGATTTCTACATGTGTGGCAAAATCTTTGGAGATTATAAGAAGATCAGCTAAGTATACGAAAACTTGTTCTCTGAGTGCGCTTGGGATCACTTTATCCATTAACCGGCACATCCTTGGGGCTGCATTACACAGTCCAAAAGGCATGACGGTGAATTGATAGAGTGGTCGCCCTGGCACAGTGAAGGCCGTTTTCTCTCTTGGCTTTTCCTCCAAAGGAATTTGCCAAAAGGCGTCTTTTAGATCAACACTACTTATGTAGTGCGTATCCGAAAGACGACTAAGCATACCATCTACATGTGGGAGGGGGTAATCGGTGAACTCCAAGGACTTGAACTCTCCTCAATTACTCCTAAAGACAACATACGATCTAATTCCTTATAAATTAGATCCTGGATAGGTGGTTTTACCGGCGCAGCATTATTGGTATCTATGGTATGCATCTCAACCGATGTTTTATCAAGACCTAGTTGCGAGCACGAAGGAAACTTGCTTATGACGTTTTGTAACATAAGCTGTTCTGGAGAGGTTAAAATGTGAACATCCGGTTTTTTTGACTCAGCATCCAACTCTGAAGTAATCTCGCTTATAATATTTGGCGCAATCTGGAATTTAAGCCAAAAATCGATGCCAAGATACAATGCTTGCGACAGCGAAGGAATCAGATATATATCCAAGCTCTCAGTTTGATCACCAAATGTAATATCTACTTTGATTCGACAAATGATTGACTGGGATGCACCGTCTGCTGTTTTAATTGACGATGAAAAGTCAATAATAGGTATGTTTAAGCTTTGTACAAACTCTACGCAATTATATCCCAGACAGGAGCTAGCACCGCTATCTAAAAGTCCACAAATGTATCTGTCTCTTATTTTAACTAATGCGTATGGTCTAGGGTCTGAACAAGGTTTGTGGATACAACTGCTAATCATTGAATTATAAAATTGACGTTTTTTATGTCGAGATCTAAGTGTCTTTATCTTAGCTATAATACCATCGCATTCGATCACATTAAATATTTTTGATCGCAATTCAGTATAAATTTTTAATCTTTCTTCGTATGGTTTGTTACGGAATTCATTTTGCTTTATCTTGTTAAGGTTTATTTTTTTGGATAAATTTAGTTTTGTATAGTTATTGTCATTTTGGAAAGGTATGTCAGGATAAGTATTCGTAGACCCGTCTACTTTGGTAAGTCCGGGAGAGTCTGCGTTGAACGAGACTCCCCGGGTAAAGTCAAGTTCTTTTGGAAGTTTCCCCGATTCGCATTACACTTTCCACAATCCAGAACAGTAACATCATCGGTACCACAACGATAGCAAAACAATTTTGTTACCGGCACACGACAATATATGAACAAATGTCCCATCTGTTTGCAATTAAAGCATTTGATAGGTTTTGATGACGTATTGCCGTTGGGTGTTCGATTGTTTATAGTAGAAACTGCTGAGACACTGAGATCATCTTCGGTCACGATACGATTTTCAGCTTCGAGTTCGTGTACATCCAACATCCGCTCTACTCTTTTGCACTCTTCCCTGAATTGATCTAGAGTCGTAAATCTCATGGGATAAACAAAATTCAAAATTTTCGTGTTGATGTTCGCACGTAAAATATTTATTAGGTCCCTATCCCTTATTGGACTTCTTAGCTGACTTTTCATTTGCACAATAGAATTGAAGAAATCTTCGAAACCTTCCTGAGGCATTTGTTTGCGATCCATAATGTGCTTTATTATCTCAAAGTCGCTCTCATGGTTACGAAATTGTTTAAAAAGAGCTTGTCGAAGCATCGACCACTCGCCTCTTGGATTGTTACGCAGATACTGCCAATACCAGTCCTGAGCTGTACCTGTCAGCAGGTGGTGAAAATCTTTAATAACATCTCGCCAAGAACAGTCATGATTATTCTTCAGCACTTCCACACGAAATACAAAGTCTTCGATGGACATCCCTTTCGAGGTGCCATCGAACTTTACTCCCCATCGATCCAGTTGAAGTGTTGGGCCTTCGCTAAAGCGAACATTACTATTATCGGCATTCCGCCTATCAAAAGGAAAACTATTATTCGAGTTAAAATTAGAACGAATTTCGTCTTCTGGGAAACGATTTGAAGAATGTTGTGTTTGATTCGGAAAATCAAATAAGTTGCGCGACGGGACCCTTCTGTTATGAAATGAATCAGGAGGTAACATATCTTGTGTATTGTCTCTATTGCGCACGTCATTATCAAACGCAGTTACTGGATTTTGGCTAAACACTTGTGATAATGCATTCTGCACGTTAATTTTTATTAAATCCGGTATAGGTACATTCATAGAGTGTGGACGTAACAACATCTTTGATATGACTATCAAGTTGTTTGATTCTTAGCGAATTGCTTGCTACGAACTGAGTTGAATGACTTAAATGAACCGTAGGATCAGCTGGTTGTAATTTGCTAGCAACATTGCCAAAATTACCGCTCTCAGAAACATTTGGCATACTATCAGCATAACAGCTGGGTAACGTCAAATCATGATAGCCTCGTTCTGCTCTTCCAATATGTGTTGTCACAATTGGGCTAGTGACACTTGTAACAGTTGCCGTCGTTGTTGACCTAACTGTAGCAGTTGTAAAAACAACATTAAGTGTCGAGAGAGTGGTCACATGGCTGGAAGTTTTTATACCATTCACGTTTCTGTTAGAGAGATTTGGAGAATGAATCATATCATGATTCATTATCAGCTGGTGCTATAAGAGAGTGTCGCACTGGCTGTTGACTTCTGCTAAAATCTGCTTCGCGGGTGCGAGGGGTATGTGGTTGCGTAGATCGTATGTGTTTAAAGAGCAGGGAACCAAATTCTTATTTTGGGTAACCCTCTTTTGCTTTGGGATTGTTCCGTTACCTGAAGTTATTTTTTTACTGGTCATGGTGGATTTACAATATATGAATGGATAATTGAATAAAAACAAAGGTTATTTAAAAAGGAGAATGACAAAAAAAATGTTTTGTTTCAATATAGGTGAATGTTTGTTAGAAATGTAAGATTCATAAATTTAGGATAGGGATGTGATCATTTACTACTTTTAAGAAGGTAATCAGATGTTCGTTTATGTATGAGGAAATATTTAAAAACAGAGAGAAAGAAATGAGAAAGGAAATCAATGATTGACACTATTAGTTTTCTGGACTATAATATCCATTACAATTATTTGATAATCTTAACATATTAACGACTCAGAAAACAAATGGAACAGATGACATCCTACGGCAGCATAATCTTCTGTCACTATTAACATAAAGCAACAAGTCGATAAATGTCCTCAAGGAGTACTTCCTATACAAAGTCAAACTATAATTACATAGGAGGTAAAACCAAGTGCTACGATGCCTAAATTACATTTGAGTCGGCTATCGGACTCCTTGGCCTACCCACATTGTAAATTGAATGATTTCCTAGTGGAGACAAAAGAAAAGTAAAATGTTTAAATCAAGCTCACGCAAGAAAGCAAGAATGGAAATTTGTAATTAATTTAATATTGGTACTTAGATGTTCAAGTCCATGAAAATTTAATTACGGTGGGATCTTGCTGCCTCCCTATGCATACAAAAAAAATCGTGCCTGGTGATGGGATATTCGTAGTGAATAACAAAACAAAAGGTTTTGAGAGAAAGAGAGAAGTTGACAGATTGAAGAAAATTTATAAATGGTAGTTGAAAATGGAAAGAGTTGAATAAACGAACTGAACTGATTATGCTTCAGGTGTAATAAAGCATATGGACTGGCCCGCCCCTTTGCAACTGGTCGCATTACTTTTGCACCATTGCACCGTGACTACTCGCATCCATTTTGTATTGTGATGAGTAGTCCCTGTCACTATTCTTAAATTCGTTTACCTGATCACACCCGTATATCCTGTTAATTTAGCAAAACTTCATTTTAATTAAAATCTCACACGTGAAAAGATTTGGATGATACATTTTATTGAGGTTCAAAATGGCGTTTTAAGCTGAATTCTCATGATACGTAGATATAGCATCATTTTAATGTTAAATAAAAGTATGTAAAAGTAATTTTACATAGTTAAATATTTTAGGGTAGTTAATTCACTTTAGTTTAAATATACAATAATTTTATATACATAGGTAGGTTCTTTTATAATTTTTTTTTTTTGGTATGTATTCAAATAAAATAATGAATTTCAATTTAAGAAGATAAATAGATTACATAAATAATGTATTGTGTTGCTCAGGAAATCTTGTAAAATGTACAATATGTACTTACGGTTACTCCAGATTTGATGAAAGTTGTGGCCACAAGTTCCGCTTATCTGCTTTGTAGAAGTTGTATGTATACCTTTATGTATACCGTGTTGTATGTATAATTTTTAATTATGTATATGTTTTCTTAAGCAATTTGTGTTTTTTGTGTATTTTTTTTTTGTTAAACTATTTGCATGCTCACGTTATTGAAAATGTAGGTATATGTCTTTTTTTATGTATTGAATTTATGCTTTTATTAAGAGACACCTATGGTCTATTTTTGTTGTTAATAACAAGATTAACTCTGACTTTTCACAGATGAAATCATCTGGGTAAGATGCCTTATGAAGCGTGGGTCGATCGCGTACAAGTGTTGCGGCGGCTTGTCACGTGCTATTCTCCCTCAGATCATACAGGCATTACGAAAGTATTGCGGACGTTCTCGTTAAGCTGTTAGGTCTTTTAATGCACGTACGAATGTGGCAAATTGCGGACTAATATATGCTGCTTGAACGTCCGCTTCTAATTGCTTTCCCAATGAAATGCTAATAAATTTTAAATGTGGTTGAAGGCCTAGATTGTATGGTATTCAGTCCTTTTCTTTCTGGTGGCTTAGTTAATAAAAACACTCCTTGTTAAAATAAGGGTATGGTATATAACGAAAGGAAAATGTGGAGGTTTGTCGATAAGCTTGTTTGAGCACACTTTATCACAATCACTGACCACCGGAAAAGAAATTGGCTTTCAATTGCGCTGTAGCACAATGGTTACTTTTCCATAACTTCTTTTACTAAGCTTATAGTTCAGTGGTACACTTATCGAAAGCATGCGGCTGTGTTCAAGAGGTTATTGAGTTTAAACACCAGTTACAGTTCACTTAGTAGCAAGAAGAACAATACCCGAGTGAAAATATAATGGTGTTTCAGCTTTTTATTTTTACTTTATATTGAAGGTGTACGCTACAGAACGTGGAAGTAAATATTATTGAATAGATTGCATTTGTACTTTAGAAAATACACAGGTGAAGTATAAAAGTATTGCAAATAAAATTACTGTATTGTTTTGAGATACATACAATCCAATATAATCTGAAGTCTGTTGAATTTAGGTTATGCGTATTGTCCAAAAAAACATAATGTTTTTTTAAAAATAAATGCTTGTCGTCCGAAGTCTGAAGTCCTTAACTGTTGTTTTGAAAAGTCAATAAAACTGCAAATATAAAAAGTATTTTTTTTATTTGCCAATTTCCTTACTGATGGCCCTGTGTCCTAGGGGTATCTAATAACTGGAACTGAACCTCCAGGTGGGGGGTTGTGCTTTGGGTTAACTACCCATCCATTTAAAAAACCATTGTTACGAAGCATCCAATAGCCTCGGAAAGGACTGATTTTTATTTTTGACGACACGGCTAAACGAAAAAAAGGACAACGACGTGCGTATCTGCACCTATAATGTGAGAACATTAAACAGGAGAGGTGCAAGCGAACAACTAGCGGAAGCCCTAAACTAGCGGAAGACATTACTGCCATCCAGGAATTACGATGGGAAGGGAAGGGCAGAAAGAGGATGAAAAACTGTGACATCTACCACGGACCGTGTTATAGTGAGCAGAAACATCGGCTATTCGGATGCGGATTTGTTATAAGTGCCAGACTTAGGCAAGATGTCTTATGCTTCCAAGACATTAGTGACCGTATTGTAACAATCCGCCAACATAAGCCTTTTATGCGCTCTCGACCCAACGGAGGAAAAAGATGGTATAGCTAAGGACTGCTTATATGAACTCCTTGACAAATCCTATGAGGAGATTTTAACGCAAATGTAAGAAGAGAAGACATCTTTAGCAGTATTGTCGGAAAACATAGCCTATACGATAACACGTCTGGTAACGGACTTAGGCTAATTGTCTTCGCTGCGGAAGGAATGCAACTACAGCCAGCACACGGTTTACACAGCTCGATATCCATAAGGGGACATGACGGTCTCCAGATCAACGAACGGTCAACCAAATTGATCACATAGCGATAGATAAGAGGCACGCATCAATTATTTTGGATGTCCAAACCTTCCGAGGAGAAAACATCGGCTCGGACCACTTTCTTGTTGCAGCCGAGGTTAGAATGCGGATATTCACCAAACTACAACAATCCAAAAATACTGTAAAAAATTTTAATGTCGAATACCTGCAATCGCAAGAGACCGCCAAGACCTTCGCGCAACGCGTATCCCTAAACCTCTCGATTAATACCATACCACCAACATCGAATGTCGAAGAACTATGGCAACGATGCCTACAAGTCATTAGATCAGCCGCAACTGATGTGCTAGGTTTCTCGCGCCCACCAGCAAGAAACCCCTGGTTTGATGAGGAATGCGGACAGATGCTCGCAGCCAAGAACGAGGCCTACAAGGCTAAGCTGCAGGTTAAGACGAGAGCTGCCGTTGATCTCTATAGACAGAGAAGAAGGGAAGCACACCGGCTTTTCAGAAAGAAGAAAAAAGAGCAAGAAAAGCGCGCGATCGAGGATATAGAGAGGTGCTACTCCAGGAACGATGCTCGCAAGTTTTACCAAAGTGTAAAACGTCAGAGCCAAGGATACATGGCTCGAACAGAATCCTGCCGAGATGAACAAGGAAATATCGTAGTTGAGACACAGTCGATGCTGAGGATATAGAAGAAACACTTCTGCAGACTGTTAAACGGCGATGACGAACAACATTCCGCTGTCAGGCAGAACGAACTATTCAATATTTGCAACGACAGCGAAAACTGCCAACCACCCCGCCTTAAGTGAAGTGAGGATAGCAATATCTAAACTGAAGCTTAATAAGGCTTAATAAGGCTTCTCGCTGCTCCATCAGGGTCGGAAACGACTTCACCGTGACATTCGATACCAAAAAATATTTAGGCAAGGCGATGCGCTGTCATGTGACTTCTTCAACCTGATTCTTGAAATGATTTTGCCAACACCAGAGGCACAATTTTCCAGAAATCTGTAAAACTACTAGCATACGCCGACGATATTGACATCATTAGTAGGACCCAACGTGATGTCATAGCCACGTTTGCTAGTATAGAGAAGGAAGCGGCAACAATGGGCTTAGCAGTAAATGCGGGCAAGACGAAGTATGTGCTGTCAACACGAAGGGACACACAACATCGACGAATCGAACAGAACGTCACCTTTGACAGATATAACTTTGAGGTAGTACGGGACTTTATCGGCTCCGCTATTAACTCTGCCATAAACATCTCGTCAGAAATTAAACGAAGAATTACTCTTGCCACCCGCTGTTTCTTCGGGCTATGAAGGCAACTCAGTAGTAACACCCTTACTCGAACTACTTAGGAGATCTTATGTAAGACCCTGATCATCCCAGTTCTGCCCTACGGCGCTGAAGCATGGACCGTCTCAAAAGCGGTTGAAGAAATCCTTGGTCGATTTGAGAGGAAAATTCTTCGAAAAATCTTCGGTCCCGTTTGCGTTGACTGGCTATGGAGACGAAGATTCAACCAAGAAGTATTTAAGCTGTGCAGCGACATGCCCCTGGTCAAAAAACTTCGAATTTGACGTTTAAAATGGCTAGGACATGTAGAACGAACGGACACCAATACTCCGGCTCGCGGAGTGGTCGATTCCCAGCCAGACGTCGGGCGTTAAAATCTCCCAGCACGATTTTAACATCTTACTTTGGTAGTTGCTCATACCATTTGTCAAGGAGCTCATAGAAGTAGTAATTTAATACCATCTCTTTCCTCCGTTGGGGCGTGAGCGCATATAATGCTTATATGCTTATATGCGCATATAATGCAATTTGGCCTTAATGCGGATTGTGCCAATGCGCTCGCGAATGTCTTGGAAACATAAGACTTCTTGTAGATGTCTGGCACTTGAAACAAATCCGCATCCGAATAGTCGCAGTTTCTGCTCACTTTAACACGGTCCGTAGTAGATGTCACAGTTTTTCATCCTCTTTTTGCCTGGCCCATCCCATCGAATTTCCTGGATGGAAGCTTTTTTACATGCGACTGCCATTTTAATTTTGCATCGAGTGTCATTCCGAGATATTGCGCTTCATTTGCAAAAGGTACTCGAACCGCATTGAGAAATACTGGCAAATTATTTGTCCGCTTATACGAAAAATCTGCATGAATCGATTTGCTCTCGTTAAGTGCAATCCGTTAGGATTTTGTCCATTCATTCACTTTGTTAGAACGTTTTGTAATTTTGGACATTGGACATCACAGTACTTCGCACATGAATGCAACGAACAACAGACACGTAACAGCACTGGCGACTGAGGCCATCGGCTGGGACATATCAAGACATTAATACAACAGAGAGAGACAGATAGATACATAGAAGGAATGACATATAACATACACCTACGTGGCACAGAGGAGGAGACATAGATTTATATTGTCTCATATTATCGCACAGGTGGCCTCAGATATGCTGGCAAATTTCGTAGAAAACAAATGCTGCCAAGGCTGGGGCTTGAACCCGCAGCGTTTGGCTTAGCAGTCAACAACGCATTCCTCTGTTTCCTCTATTGTTGTGCCAACTGATAGTATATCTGTATCGTCAGCAAACGTGGCAACTATTGTAACGTTTGTTTGTGGGATATCAAGTGTAAATAGGAGGTACAAGACTGGTCCTATGCCAAAATTTGCCAAAAGCTTGCGACACGTCAAGAAATACGGCTGAGCGAATTTTGTTTTCTTCGAAAGCTTTCTCAATTACCTCAGTAATTCGATGAACTTGGTCCACAGTCGAATGTTTACATCTAAGCCTAAAATGGGGTTTAAGTGACCCAGTAATATCCTTGCAAAAACTTTTGAAATTTTTGGAAGAAGTGAAATAGGTCTGTAAGATTTTATTTCATTCGATGATTTTCCTGGTTTGAGAACCATAATCACTTCCGCGACCTTTCGCTGTCTTGGTATGTATTTTAATCCAATTGCTGCATTTTCAATGAAGATAAGTTTAGTTAATGCTTTTCGGGGCAACATTTAAAGAAGTTCTCCTCTAATTAGGTCATAACCCGGAGCTTTTTTAGGATTTAATTTCTGTATTTCCCGTTTAAGCTCGGCAATACTTGCATATCTAACTAGATTACTATCGGTTGTAGTATCAAATAAATTAATGATTTCTGGACCATCAAATGGTTTAAATGTTTCCTCAAGATGTGCGGCAAAAACGTCTGCCTTTTCTTTGTCGCCTTTTGTCCAAACGTCTTCAGTTACCTTAATTGATGGCACAGCGCTTTTTGGCCGTTTTATGACTTTAATCGCTTTCCAGAGTGAATAATTCGATTCTATTCCAGCGGTTAGGCTTTGCAGATAAGTTTCTACTGCATGGTTTTTGAAGTTTTTTTTATCGAATTTGATACCATGTTACTCAACCGATTGAGATGTGTTTCATCTTACGGGGCACGAGTTTGGTTACATCTTTTTAGAGCTTTTCTTTTTTGTCTAAACAAATATTTTATTTCCCATGGGTACTTAATATTACTATAGCTTTCTATATTGCGTTGTTGAGGAGTATTATTCCATGCTGCTTATCGATAAAGGAGTCAACCGCGACTTCAAGTTCCAATATGGATCTAAGCGATACACCCAGTCGAATATTATTTTCAATATCGTTTTTGAAGCCTTCCCAGTTGGTTTTCCCGTGTGTTAGTCTGTGTGGGTTTTCATTTCTAATGATTGACTCGCTCGTTGTTAGAATGACCGAAGAATGATCAGAGAAAAGATCACTTGGCCATCATTTGGTCAGTAAGTTGTCTTACCCGTAAAATCAATTTCGGTATTGTACTTTCTACCTACTTCATAAATCATCCTACCTTTCTGTGATATGCATCTAGATCCCGAAATGTATGTTTTGCATTAAAGTCCCCTACGATGACAAATCGCTGTCCAAGGGAATTAAGCTAGTTTTCAAAGTCAATTTTCTCAGTCTTGCATCGCGGTGGGCAGTAAACAGAAGATATCTTCAGAGAGGGTTGTCTGCTTCTGACTTGTATAGAGCTAACTTGCATTGTTTCGATTTCTAATCTAAGATCAATCGAATGTTCGATACACTCTTTTATATATAGTGAGGCTCCACCTCTAGCCTTATTAGATGGATGTAGAGCATGATATCCGAGGTAACCTTTAATCTTTATTTTTGAATTACTATTTGCGTGAGTTTCGGATATTAAACTGATGTCGATATTTTTTTGCATATACAATTCAAGTTGTCCAAGTTTTTGCCAAAGGCCATTGGTAGCCCACATAGGAATTTTAAGAAATCTATTCATGTCGAAGTTGGAGTTCGTTTGTTGGGAATACTATTTACGAGCTTAGATAGCCTGTCAAAAATAGGTTTATTCGTTTTACTTTGTTCCTCAAGTTTTGAAAGGATAATCGAAAATACGTTTGTAACTGGGTCAGGTGAGATATTTTTTTAATCTGTATCGGATACTAAAGCTTGGGCATACGTTTGTACATTTGGTTTTGGATGTACAGGATCGGAAAGGATTTCTGATGGCCGCGTTTGTGAAAATGTGGATTTTTTAATTGTAGCCTGCCTTGGCTTCGACACATTCTGAACCGGAGTTTATTGCATTTTCTTTTTTAAATCTAATTTCTGTGAACTTCAACTCATCGCAGCCGCGATAATTTGTAGGATGATTGACTTTACCTTTCTTCATCCGTATGGTATACGGAATTCACCGGGCAGTTTGTACATGGTTTAGCTGTTTTCAATGTACTCTTTAGAGTCATATGTTCTGTCTTAAGATGGAGAATTTCTTTGCGAAGCTCTTCGCTGAGCAGTTCGACATTGTTAAGCCTTGTTCGAAGAACTTCGTTTTCGTCCTTAAGGCTCTTATTTTTCATTGGATCTCGCTTAACGTGGGCTGACACTTTTGGTGTTGTCGAGCTCCTTGAGATACGTATATATTTTTTTGAGATCTCGATGTATGTGACCTCTTTACCCTTGAGCTCTTCCCGAAAGGGTTACATAATTGCAATAAGTGGTTCTCCGCAGAATCCGTAGAGTCGACCTCCGAAGAAGGTGGATTTTCCAGTGATACTGAATTGCCAACTGGTGTATTGAATTTGTTTACTTTAATCATTGCATTTTTGTTTTTATATGAACGAAGAACTTAAAAATGAATACAGAGAACTGTACTGGTTATTAAGAAAATATTCGAAGCTTAACCTTGATAACAAGCTGTTATTATACAAACAAGCGCTAAAGCCGGTCTGGATATATGATAAACATCTTTGGGATTGTACCATTTTTAAAATTAAATGCTAAGATCATTCGTCAATGCGCCGTGGTATAAAATGAATGAAGATCTACGCAGAGATCTGGGTATTCCCGCGGTTAAAGATGAAACGAAAATTTTTTCACGCAAACATAAAAAACGTTAAATTGGCACGTTAACACAACGGTCCTCCAAATTCTTGACGAAACAAATTTACTGCGGCGTCTTCAAAGAACATAGCCCTAACAAACTGCTCTATTAATTGCGGAAAAAGCAGGTACTCTCACAGTAAAGTAACCTGCCAAACATTCATTACTCGTGATAAAAAAATTGTTAGATAAGTCGCATACTAAGCAGCAACACAAATACAAAAATGGTGGTAGTTTTAGTTAGGATTTTAGTACCACACTACCTTAGGCACGAGTTCATCGTGTCTTTTGAGATTTCCATCAGCCCTCGGAAAAAAAAGTAATATCTGCCTTGTAGCAGTTTAGGGTTCCGCTAGTTGTTCGCTTGCACCTCTCCTGTTTCATGTTCTCACATTCTAGGTGCAGATACGAACGTCGTTATCCATTTTTCGTTTAGCCATGTCGTCAACAATAAAATCAATCCTTCCCGAGGCTATTGGTTGCTTTGTAACAATTATTTTTGCTGGAGGGTAAGTTCCAATTTATTAGATACCCCTAGGAAAGGAGACCATCAGTATCCACTACGGGATTGAGCTCTGCCGTTGGCCTTTCGGTTCATCCGCCACCAACTCTGTTCAAGGGGCCTGACTAACCCTTCAAATTTTCAGACAACCTGTTGTCCGAATATGTCGAAGCAGCTTGTCTAGGTTCCATTCTGACCTGGCTGTTTATAGTGTTGCTGTTTTTCGTCATGTTATCAACACTCGCGCTTATCGTTTAGCAAGTCAAATCCGGTTGGATGAGACCAGTACCCGATATTGGTACTTGGAGGTAAAAAATAAGCACTTGATGTGTAGTCAGAGTTACAGCCACTGGGCATTTCAGATTTAGAGCCAATCAGAGTCTACCCTCGTTCTACAACACCCAACCATCCGGTAGGTACCTGCCATATAAAAATTATACATAACCCCAATTTTTTAAAAACGGCTCCAATGATTTTGATTAAACTTCATATAGCTGTGAGCAAATCAATTTACCCAGTTTTTTTGAGAAAATCCATATTACGGAATTTTTCATAGAGGCCATAAAAAGCAAATTGTCGATTCCTCGCAAACTATTTGGCCAAATTGAATGAAATGTGTATACTACAATTACAGTTTTCATGAGTTACACGTAATTGGTTTTGGCACAATTATTTCTAAACGTTATTTTGAATTTTGGCCAATAACGGAAAATCATTATCATTCACATGAACACCGATTACTTTCAGTGACGGAATAAACGTTCGTATAATAACATTTCGAAATTATTTACATTATTTTTAGCATCAATAATGAAAATAAATATTATTGTGTATTTTGGCCAAATGTTAAAAAACCTCATATTAACTCGCCGTGAAAGAAAAAGTTTCGTACGACCAAGTCGTGCACCCACCACTCGTTTTTACACCCTATCCCATTAGCATATATTAGTTTTGATACATATTTTGTGACATAGAAAAATAATTGAGCTTGGTATACCTTAAAGTGTATGGATCGACTCAGAATCGCTAGCTGTGTCGATTAAGCCATGTGTGTCTATCCGTCCGTCCGTCTGTAGATAACAGGTTCTTGGGCCTTAAATTTTTAACCAGGATAATGAAATTTGGTACATGTTATCCTTGTACGTGCTCTTCAAACAAGTGTAAACATTTTTGAAATCCACCCAGTGCCACGCCCCCATTTTAGAAACTGGGTCAGGTGAGATATTTTTTTAATCTGTATCGGATACTAAAGCTTGGGCATACGTTTGTACATTTGGTTTTGGATGTACAGGATCGGAAAGGATTTCTGATGGCCGCGTTTGTGAAAATGTGGATTTTTTAATTGTAGCCTGCCTTGGCTTCGACACATTCTGAACCGGAGTTTATTGCATTTTCTTTTTTAAATCTAATTTCTGTGAACTTCAACTCATAAATTTCGCCCGTCTATTTTGCAGCTTATTAGCTACTTCGCAGCCGCGATAATTTGTAGGATGATTGACTTTACCTTTCTTCATCCGTATGGTATACGGAATTCACCGGGCAGTTTGTACATGGTTTAGCTGTTTTCAATGTACTCTTTAGAGTCATATGTTCTGTCTTAAGATGGAGAATTTCTTTGCGAAGCTCTTCGCTGAGCAGTTCGACATTGTTAAGCCTTGTTCGAAGAACTTCGTTTTCGTCCTTAAGGCTCTTATTTTTCATTGGATCTCGCTTAACGTGGGCTGACACTTTTGGTGTTGTCGAGCTCCTTGAGATACGTATATATTTTTTTGAGATCTCGATGTATGTGACCTCTTTACCCTTGAGCTCTTCCCGAAAGGGTTACATAATTGCAATAAGTGGTTCTCCGCAGAATCCGTAGAGTCGACCTCCGAAGAAGGTGGATTTTCCAGTGATACTGAATTGCCAACTGGTGTATTGAATTTGTTTACTTTAATCATTGCATTTTTGTTTTTATATGAACGAAGAACTTAAAAATGAATACAGAGAACTGTACTGGTTATTAAGAAAATATTCGAAGCTTAACCTTGATAACAAGCTGTTATTATACAAACAAGCGCTAAAGCCGGTCTGGACATATGATAAACATCTTTGGGATTGTACCATTTTTAAAATTAAATGCTAAGATCATTCGTCAATGCGCCGTGGTATAAAATGAATGAAGATCTGCGCAGAGATCTGGGTATTCCCGCGGTTAAAGATGAAACGAAAAATTTTTCACGCAAACATAAAAAACGTTAAATTGGCACGTTAACACAACGGTCCTCCAAATTCTTGACGAAACAAATTTACTGCGGCGTCTTCAAAGAACATAGCCCTAACAAACTGCTCTATTAATTGCGGAAAAAGCAGGTACTCTCACAGTAAAGTTACCTGCCAAACATTCATTACTCGTGATAAAAAAATTGTTAGATAAGTCGCATACTAAGCAGCAACACAAATACAAAAATGGTGGTGGTTTTAGTTAGGATTTTAGTACCACACTACCTTAGGCACGAGTTCATCGTGTCTTTTGAGATTTCCATCAGCCCTCGGAAAAAAAGTAATATCTGCCTTGTAGCAGTTTAGGGTTCCGCTAGTTGTTCGTTTGCACCTCTCCTGTTTCATGTTCTCACATTCTAGGTGCAGATACGAACGTCGTTATCCATTTTTCGTTTAGCCATGTCGTCAACAATAAAATCAATCCTTCCCGAGGCTATTGGTTGCTTTGTAACAATTATTTTTGCTGGAGGGTAAGTTCCAATTTATTAGATACCCCTAGGAAAGGAGACCATCAGTATCCACTACGGGATTGAGCTCTGCCGTTGGCCTTTCGGTTCATCCGCCACCAACTCTGTTCAAGGGGCCTGACTAACCCTTCAAATTTTCAGACAACCTGTTGTCCGAATATGTCGAAGCAGCTTGTCTAGGTTCCATTCTGACCTGGCTGTTTATAGTGTTGCTGTTTTTCGTCATGTTATCAACACTCGCGCTTATCGTTTAGCAAGTCAAATCCGGTTGGATGAGACCAGTACCCGATATTGGTACTTGGAGGTAAAAAATAAGCACTTGATGTGTAGTCAGAGTTACAGCCACTGGGCATTTCAGATTTAGAGCCAATCAGAGTCTACCCTCGTTCTACAACACCCAACCATCCGGTAGGTACCTGCCATATAAAAATTATACATAACCCCAATTTTTTAAAAACGGCTCCAATGATTTTGATTAAACTTCATATAGCTGTGAGCAAATCAATTTACCCAGTTTTTTGAGAAAATCCATATTACGGAATTTTTCATAGAGGCCATAAAAAGCAAATTGTCGATTCCTCGCAAACTATTTGGCCAAATTGAATGAAATGTGTATACTACAATTACAGTTTTCATGAGTTACACGTAATTGGTTTTGGCACAATTATATCTAAACGTAATTTTGAATTTTGGCCAATAACGGAAAATCATTATTATTCACATGAACACCGATTACTTTCAGTGACGGAATAAACGTTCGTATAATAACATTTCGAAATTATTTACATTATTTTTAGCATCAATAATGAAAATAAATATTATTGTGTATCTTGGCCAAATGTTAAAAAACCTCATATTAACTCGCCGTGAAAGAAAAAGTTTCGTACGACCAAGTCGTGCACCCACCACTCGTTTTTACACCCTATCCCATTAGCATATATTAGTTTTGATACATATTTTGTGACATAGAAAAATAATTGAGCTTGGTATACCTTAAAGTATATGGATCGACTCAGAATCGCTAGCTGTGTCGATTAAGCCATGTGTGTCTGTCCGTCCGTCCGTCTGTAGATAACAGGTTCTTGGGCCTTAAATTTTTAACCAGGATAATGAAATTTGGTACATGTTATCCTTGTACGTGCTCTTCAAACAAGTGTAAACATTTTTGAAATCCACCCAGTGCCACGCCCACATTTTAGAAAAAACTAATTTTAGGCAAAACCGTTAGAGATTTTGAAAAAGAGTGTGAAAAAGATATCTAGACAATCTTAATGATTACATTTCGCCTCTACAAACTTTTTTGCCACGCCAACTTTCTGAGGGCGTTTTCTGTAAAAAAAACATTTTTCGGTAAAATTTTAATCATTTCGAAAAAAAAAATTCATGCAAAATAATTGTCTTTTGTAATAAAAACATTTCTTCCCCATAACATTTTTACCCACGCCCACTTTTTGGAGGCGTTTTCATACAAAAAACATTTTTATACCCTACGCCATACCATATGCATGAGAAAAACGATGTTTTTGGTCGAACGATACAAGATTTTGATAAACTGTCTGAACAGTATGTTGCGACAATTTCAATTTTATTATATCTATGCCATAAAATCTATATTTAAGGGATATTAATTTAAAGGATGGAATGGGATAGGGTATAAGACGATCCACACAGTGCATTTTAGCCTTCTCATATGTTTTTGTTCTTATGTTAAGCACTGAATAATTGAAGTCTGAATTTTCATTTTGTTTATTATAGTTTGTTAGTACTAAGCCGTTTTCCGTGTCAAGAATCATAGAATTGAAGTCTGAATTTTTGTTATGTTTATTATATTTTCTACAGGGTGTCCGCCGGGAATGTATACTACTTTATTTTGCTGCCATTTTGGTAAGCATTAGACTTGACAGTTCATATTTGGCAGTCGTGAAGTAGACATGTGGCAAATTTATCATGAAAAAATCATAGATAAACCAACGTGTTTTAATCGTTAAAACATTTTATCAAAATCAATCATCGATTACTGTGCGGATGAGAAAGTTACGTGAAATTTTTGGGAGAAACAACGTGCCAACAAAACGCACTTTTTATGGTGTTGTGAATGATTTCGAAGGAAGAGGGTCTGTAGGTAATAGGCCCAAGCATGGACCACATCGTAATGCAAGATCTGCTGAAAACATTGCTGCTGCTGAAGGAATTTTCAAAACAATCCACCAACCTCAATTCGACGCCGTGCTCAGGAGCTTGGTCTTCAAAGAACAATTTTGGCCACAATTTTGCACAAGGATTTTAATTTGTTTCCATTTAAGATTTAGTCGACACAAGATCTTCTTCCACAAGACCATTAACGCCGCGGTACATATGCCAATAGTATGTTACAGCTAGCACATGACAAACCCGATTTTCATGAAAAAATCATTATTAGTGACGGTGCACATTTTCATTTGAATGGATATGTGAATAAACAGAATGGTCGGTTCTGGGCAATGGAAAATCCTCAAATTATTCATCAGTCAACATTGCACATATTAAAAGTTACAGTTTGGTGTGCAATTGGGTCGGAAAGAATCATTGGACCTTACCTCTTTGAAAATAAATGGCGTAACGGTAACTGTGAATGGGGAGCGATATCGTGAGATGATTGAAAACTGTTTAAAGCTACAAATGCGTGCTTTGGGCTTGATTAACATGTAGTATCAACAATATAGTGCCACATCGCATACAGCCAGGAGAACAATGGAATTACTGCGAGACCTCTTTCCACAACAAGTTATTTCAAGAAATGGTGATGTTGATTGGCCTCCACGGTTGCCTGATTTGTCTTCTCCGGACTTCATTTTGTTGGGATATCTGAAAAACAAGGGTAATGCAAACAAATCAGAAACGCTTGAGCAACTCAAATTAAATATTCGGGATGAAATTAATGAAATACCAAGTGAAATGTGTTAGAATGTAATGAAAAATGTGCTTAAAAGGGCTCAAATTTGTGAGATTAACAGATGCGGACATTTACCTGGTATTGTATTCCATACAAAATTGCTGACATCAAATATTACATTTGTCAATGTAAGATACATTTTCATTCATTTATTCAAAAATTATAAACAAACAAAGTAGTTTAACTTCCCGGCGGACACCCTGTATTAGTTACGTAAGTACTTCACCGTGTTTTATATTTTTGTTTAAGAAATAAATAATTGAAGTCTGCATTTTTTTTAAATTTAAGTATAAAGTAGCATAGACTAAGATAGTAAGTTGAATTATATAATGTCCTAAGTTAATACAATTTACAATAAGGTCTCTTAACTGACTGGCTTCGCTGAAAGTTGCTGCTACTCGATCTCCTTTCATGAATCCTCTGGCAAGATCTTTACGCCTCTCCATGAATTCAATGTATTTTGAGAAGTATTTTTTAGTTTACCCCTGTTAAAATATATTCTGTATTATCATATTTATTCAAAATTTAAATAACATTACTATACTCAGATATTTTTCACTTACATTTTCAATCGCGTCAGCTTATTCCAACAATTTCACAGATAATAAAATGATCGGTTTGAAATCACTCACAAAACGATAAACCCGAATTGTGGAACACGCAAAATCATTTTTAACTTTCTTTTATAAAGAGAAAGACATTATTTTCGTGAAAATTTTCGAACTCGAGATTTTGATTGGTTCTAACATTATGATGATAGCGGAACTCAAAAAAAGTGGTTTTTGGAATCCCTTCCGCCGGTTCGTCGGTCCGTAAAAGTCTTTCCAGCCTAAAGGACTTGACCGATTTTCTTCAAACTTCCTATCCAGCGTTTCTTTAGTCATAATTCTAGGCCATTTTTTTGTTTGCTTTTAGCCATTTTATTACTGGTACCTGCCATATAAAAATTATACATAACCTCAATTTGCTGAAAAACAGCTAAACGATTTTGATTAAACTTCTTATATGCTATAAGCATATTAGTTCCAACCAAACTGAATACCCAGTTTTTTCGAGAAAATCCATATAGTGGATTTTTGCATATAGGCCATATAAAGACAATTGTCAATTTCTCAAAAACTATTTTGCCAAATTAAATGAAATTTAATTTGTATACTACTATAACCATTTTCATGAGTTCCACTTAATTGATTTTGGCCCAATTATCCCCAAACGCAAATTTCAGTTTTGGCCAATAACGGAAAATCATTATTATTCACATGAACACCGATTACTTTCAATTACGGAATAAACGTTCGTATAATAACATTTCGAAATTATATAGCATCATTAATCGAAATAAATATTATTGTTTATATTGGCCTTATTGTTACAAACTGTAGCATATCATAAAAAAAATAAAAAAATTAAAATAAATAATTTTTTTATGGAAAGGAAATGTGTCATCGACACTAGGCTGTGACGTGATTTGTAAACACACCCATTTACGATTTTAGAATCGATATGCAGGTTGACAACTGTCAGAAGAAGAAGCCGCTACTCTTACCATGAGATATACTTTTGCGACTGAGAGATTAGTCTTTCTTTCTTTGCTCAACTTTCAAACTGACTGGTCATCTTGCTGCTTAACTCTGGTAAGAGCTGTGCCAGTTTTCATTCTGTGGTGGAAATGTTCCCTAACATATTCCTTTTTTATAAGCTGCGAAATATTAGTTTGGGTAGTTAAGCAAATAGTTTTCCCAATTAGCCAACCGAATTTGAGCGTTCGATGCAGCTAATACACTGGATAATGTGCGGATTTTGTCGTTAGTCGGCGTAACAAAGAAGCGAGGTGGAAGCTGCCCCAAAATCATAATAAAAAAAAATGAAGCATGTGCAAGCGAAGAGAAAACAAATTCTCTTCATCACATTCGAAAGCACCGATGAGTAGACACTTCTCCATAAGGCAACCTGCTATCTAACGGCCTAACGCTACTCCTGCAAAAACCTGTCCAGCATAAAAAACAAACAAAAAAAAGTAGCAAATTAAAGTGCAGTGTACAAACTAATCACATTCAGTGCAGTAAAATTTACTACATCTATGTGAAAACCAGATAAAGAAAATATAAGTGACACCACCTGAATTACATACAAACAAATAAGTGCATAGTCATCTATATATATAAAGATATACATAACCGAATGTGCTTTAAATTTGACCTACCTAACCTAATACCTAATATACAATTTGCCTAAAGTTCTTTTAAACCTAAGAAAAAAAAAATTATCTAGTAAATAGAAAAAAAAATCGCCTACTGAATTCTATAATAGTAAAACCTAATCTAAGTTGTTTAATTTTTTTGTTATTGTTTAAGTTCTAAAAAAATTTGATTTACTTGAGCTAAAATCTATCTATTGTTTTGAATCATATTGAATTACCTAACTAAACAAAATTACATAAATATCATACATGATCATTCAAATTACTTTTACATACCTATTTTACATACATATATTGAAGCCACAGAAAAATAATTAAACCTAATCAACATATGCAAGTGTCATTTAGAAAAACAAAACAGATCCTTCAAATGTTAGACAGTTCCAGTGTAAAAGTCAACGAAATTTGTGCACAAACTTCGGAGCTACACATATCAACAACATAGTAAAGAAACAGTGGGTATTAAACACTTTTAATTAATTTTTATGGCTGAAAAATTTTTTTTGTTTTTTTTTATTATCTCAAAATTAATCAAGAAAATTTGAAATATATTTTATTTCTAACGAATAAACGATAGATACATACCCTTTAAGAGATATTAATATTAATAAAATTATGAAGTGTACACATTCAACCAGTGAATTTAATTATTTATTTGAATTTGTTTGAGCTACGATGATGTGTTAGAATAGTTTTGCGCTGGAAATGTAATAGGGACAAATGTACGAATGATAGTCATAGGGACTGTTTCGTTTAAAAACTTTATCTTGGCCAAGAAACAGTCATGGAGCATTTCACCTTTTATTGAGTGCGAAGGGGCGGGTGTGCCAGACGTCACTATCATCGATGACGTCAAGGACGATGAATGTTAATGATCATATAACCTTTTTTTTGTTTTGCACGTTAATTTTTTTTTCTCTTCGCGTCTATGTCCTCTCTCTATTTTCTGCATGCTAGGTATCCAAATTTTTAATAACTAGATCCTTCCTTTTGTGTACTACCCTTTTATGTTTGTTTTGGCACGATAAATTTTGAGGCATATATATTTGATTGGCAGCAAGATCCCATCCCACCGACGAGCTAATGCTGTGCAACCGCAAGCGTGCCACCTGCTGCTTTCATGTCAAAGACTTTCACCACCTACATATCTTACGTTGCGAAAGCAACTACGATTAGTCCCGCATCAAATATGCCACAAAACGTCAAAATAACACGCTGTGAAAGAGAAAGCTGCGTACGACCCAGTCGTGCACCCACCACTAGTTTTTTTTCCATTTCGAAAAATGTGAAATTGAAATTGGTAGAAGTGGAATGTGGAACCCGAAATTTCACTTTCGAACGATTTCAATTTCATTTCAAGTGAAAGTGAAATGTAGAACCTAGCTAACATTGCCTCTTTAGCAGCCAATAAAGCGTGTTTAAAATTTCCAATAGCATTAGAAGATTTTCTAAGGCAAGTAAAATCTTATATAACAAAAAGTCCTAAACGATGTGCACAATTTAAAGAGTTTGGGGATTATTTTAGTTATGCCACGAATAAAATACCAAGACTAGCTTCAACTCGTTGGATTTGTTAACTTCAAGTCATTGAAAGAATCGTAGAAAACTGGATCCCACTTCAATAAATATAGTTTAACCAAATGCTATTTCCTCTTTCTGAAGTATGCACTTAATTACTTCAACAGTTATCAAGTTTTGTTTCAAGGTAAGGCTGTGTTAATACATAGACTTTACTCAGAAGCACACAAACTATTTTAAAAATTTACCCACAGCTTTCTAAAACCTTGCGCAGGAATCAATACGCAATGTAGATGATTTGACCAAAATAGAAAATCGTTTGGAGTTAACGGATATATTCTTAGGTGCTGAATGCGAGCAACTGTTAAGTAGTCTTAGTGGACAGGAATATGAATTACTCAAATTGAGTTGCCATGAATTTTATGTAACTGCTGCAAAAGACGTTTATTGCAGATTATCGTTATATAATAAATTAATTAAGGAAATGCAATTTCTGGATCCAATTAAATCTTCAGCAGAAGCATTTAAAAATCAAATAAAGGTAGATGAAGTCGGTAATGAATGGCGATCTTTACCGGCACATTTCGATGATTGTTCTAGGAATGAAATCGAACGATTATCGTATCAAGATTTTTGGCACAAACTTTCAGACGAAATAGATATCAGTGGAGTGCTACAGTTCATTAATATTATGTGCACGAGTTATGAGCTAAAACCTTCGCCCACAACCAACAACCAATAACCACCATCGTCGGTCAGCACAAACATACGCTTGTGCTATGAAGTGAATCAAAAGTGAACAGTAGTAGCTCTTGTTTTGCTGAAAAATAAAATCCGTAAAGATCTAAGTGAATATTCGATCATAGAACCTATCAATTTAATTAAGTAAAAATAAAACAAAAACATTATAAACATTATCAAGAAAAAAAAACAAATATTTCTAAGACAAAATTATTAAATCGAATGCAACAACGTGAACCAAATCGCAGCGAATTCAGACGGAATAAATAAAGCAACGTAGCTCAGAACAAGGAAACCACGGAATTTAAGAGGTGAGTCCCGCTCTGTGATTGGTGATAGAAAAAATAAAATCCCTTTCTCCTATGCCTTCCTTAAAATCCCATATTCCAAAAAAAAAATACAAGTTCGTTGCTCTGTTTCAGTTAGCGAAAAAAAAATTAGGCTGTAATTTAAATAATCTTGTGAACGGTTCCATAAATAATACAAACACAATGAATAACGACCCATCGGCAATTGCGTTGAACGTCTTTAATTCCCTCAGAATTTCAGACGCTGTTATGATTTTATATCTATCAGACTTTAATGCGTCTGATAGTTTTGTTGGCCTCATAGCCCTTCTGCCTAAAAGAACAAAACTGTAACTATTTCCGTGACTTGAACCCCTTTCAAAATAGAAATATGTACAGACAACAATATGTTCCCCAAAATATAAAACAATATCCAGCTAACCAACTACCTCTCAATAACAATAATCACTCTTCATATAGCAGACCCTATTTACCATATAATAGTCAACAATGTTTTGCAACCGTTCCACCAAATATTTCTTCTAACTATCAACCATTACCAATAAATCCACAACCATTTAACAATAATTCGAAAAATGCAATGCCATATAACCCCAATAATAACCCACAAACTTTCAGATTCAATCAACCTTCAACTTCCAATATCCGAATTCCTTACAATAAGAATAATAATGCTAGAACACAATATTCCAACCAAACTAGACAATCTCGTCCACAACTAATGGATGTTGGTAGTGTAAATACGAATGTTAACTAGATATACAATAACCCACAAAACTACGTTTATAATGTAGAAAGTGGCGACATCCCTGACAATAATAATCTTATGAATTATGTGCCTTATCATCCAATGGATTCATTCTATCAAGAACCGCAAAATGACTACCAAAATTTAGTCTTACATAATATTCCTAAAAAAAATATATTAGAGAGTAAAGTTGATGATTCAAATTTTCTTTTACACGCCTCGAACCAACAGTCGGATATATAAACCTAAATAATTACAATACGAATTTACTACCCTATATAATAATAGAAATTCCTTATAGATACGGGAAGTAATTGATCTTTTATTAACCCGTCTTCAGCGATAAATTTTGATACAAAAACAATAGATCCAATAGTCATTTCATAAACCAACAAGTTTCCTTGAACCAACTTGCTGAATTCAAAAGGGAAAAGCCAATCTCATTTTTGCTATTTAATTTTCACAATTATTTTGATGGTCTTATAGGCATTGACATTTTGAGAGAATTAGGTATCAAAGTCGATTTAAGGAATAACATTTTGGAAAACGAAAATGTAAAAATACCATTGTTATACAAGCCTAATATTACATCTAAAACATATTCTGTTCCAGCATTGAGTAAAATGGTTTGTCGTCTTCCTGTCGACGTTGAGTTTGGTAACATATACATAAAACCAACACTTATAAAACCAAACTTGTTCATTTCTGAAGGTTTATATGATGCAAGTTAATGGTATTCTTATGTTGAGGTTGTAAATTCAATTAATACCACACAAATCTTTACTGTAGAACAGCCTTTAAAAACAAATAAAATTAATCCAAATAGTATAACTGAAATACACAACCTGTCAATAACAAATTCAGAGTCTTTAGGTAATCTAAACCTTTTCGATATGCTAAGGATTGACCATATGAATGTAAAAGAGCAAGAGGCAATTAAGATTCTTTGCTCTAAATATAAACATATCTTTTTTAAAGGAAATGACAAACTGACATTTTCTAACAAAATCCATCACAAAATAAAAACAAAAGATGACATACCGATTTACACAAAATCGTATAGATACCCATACGCTCTTAAAGAAGAAATACAAAGGCAGGTGGCTAAGATGCTGGAAGAGGGAATTATACGTCAAAGTTTTTCTCCTTGATCTTCTCCAATTTGGATTGTACCAAAGAAGAAAGATTCCAACGGTAAAGAAAAATGGCGATTAGTAATCGATTACCGCAAACTGAATGAGAAAACCATAGACGATAAATATCCGATACCAAACATCTCTGATATCCTTGACAAGTTAGAAAAGTCGATGTATTTCAGCACACTTGACTTAGCATCTGGATTCCATCAAATCCAAGTAGATGAAAAAGATATTTAAAAAACAGCTTTTTCTGTGAATAATGGCCATTTTGAATTTGTAAGAATGCCTTTTGGTCTAAAAAATGCGCCTTCAACGTTCCAAAGAGTCATGGATAACGTTTTACATGACCTTCAAGGGAAAATCTGCTTTGTCTACATAGACGACATAATTGTTTTTTCAACGTCGCTTCAAGAGCAAATTGAAAACCTTAAACTCGTTTTTGAAAAACTTCAAAATGCTAATTTTAAAATACAATTGACCAAATCTGAGTTTCTGTGTAAAGAAGTTTCTTTTCTTGGGCATTTGGTAACGTCTGACGGGGTCAAACCAAGCCCTGATAAAATCAGTGCCATAAAAAAATGCCGATACCCTGAACCTCTAAACAGATTAAGTCGTTCCTGGGACTTCAAGGTTATTATAGAAAGTTCATAAAGGATTTCGCTTAGATAACTAAACCTATGACAGAATGTCTCAGAAAAGGTCAAAGCATTATTTTAAATTCGAAATATATAGATTGCTTTGAAACCTGTAAAAATCTATTATGTAATGTACCAATATTACAGTACCCTGATTTTTCAAAGCCATTCAATCTTACTACTGATGCGAGTAACATTGCAATAGGCGCAATACTATCACAGGGTCTAATTGGATCAGACATGCCGATTTGTTACGCAAGTCGAACCTTGTCCAAATCTGAAGAAAATTACAGCACAATAGAGAAGGAACTATAAGCGATCTATTGGGCTACAAAATATTTTCGTCCGTATCTTTACGTCAGAAAATTTGTAATCATAACTGATCATAAACCTCTAACTTGGCTTTTTTCACTTAAAGAACCAAATTCCAAGTTAGTTCGTTGGCGTTTAAATTTGTAGGAATTCGATTTTACTATAATGCATAAAAGCGGAAAATTAAATTTGAATGTTGACGCTTTATCTCGGTTTGAAATTCATTTAAATGAGAATAACGAAATTGGTTCGGATAACTTGGATTTGGTATCTGTTGACAACAACATTGACGAGGTGGAAAATACAGATACTATTCACTCTGCACAAGATAATACAGATGATGGCATTTCAATATCTGAGAGACCAATCAACGAATTTTCTAATCAGCTTATCCTAATACAAAATCCAAAAAGGAAAAAACTCTATGCAACACTCAAAATTCTATTCAAAAGAAAAAAGAGGTATAATATTGAAAGCAACAACATCTGCGACGAGAATGTTGTAATAGATATATTCCGAAACTTTGTTAATACTAAAAGAGTAACTGCAATATTAGCAGATGATAAAACATTTAAAGTTATACAGCAGGTTTATTCAAAATATTTCTGCAACTCCCATTTAAGACTCGTTAGGAGTACTACTATTTTAAAAGATGTCACACAACTTGACGATCAAGAACAAATAATCCGAACTTATCATGATAAATCTAATCACAGAGGTGGATTTTTTAAGAAAGCTAAAAGCACTGAGCATGGTAAAGCGATAGTAGAAAATAAAATCAAGAAACCTGCTTTGAATTGCTATGGTTGCGGAGCCGCTGGCTATTACCGATCAAATTGTCCTACCTGCAGCAATAAAAATGCAAATAGCCCGAATGCACTTGATTTCAACCTCGTAGATTCCGTAATTATTGGAAGAAACGTTCCTACCGTATATGTCAACATAAATGGCCTTCATGGTGAAGCATACCTAGACACAGCAGCTAGAACGAGCATAGCAGGAGCACGCCTCTATCAGCAGCTTCTGAAGAAAGGGTGTTTATTCAAACCTGTTAATGCGGAGTTAACGTTCGCCGACGGAATCTCTAGGAAAGAGGTCGTTTATGCTACAGTGGTTGACATAATAATTGGGAAAAGGTTTCGGAAAATCCGATTTATTGCGTTGCCAAAAGGAAAAGGAAATCGAACTTTGCTAGGTATAGATTTCTTGGAACAATGTGGTATTGTGCTGAATATTGCGCAAAGATCATTTAGTTTTATAGATGATCCAACCAAGACTTTTGATTTTAAATTGATCAACAGCAATGTTTTAAAACCAATTAATAATCAGGACAATAGTTATTACCTTTCACCAAAGGCAAAACAGATATCATCAACACCTGGAAAAGATGTCATGAAAGAAATATCTGCATACCTTACCTGGGTAGAAGAAAGAGGAGTAATAAGTCCTATTGGTAAAGAGCCGAAACGAAAACGGCCAACGATTATTCCCCACATGGTGTAGAATCTATTTTCTCTGACTCCGTACCAGATGATATGCGAACTCCGGAGAGAACCAGTGACCTATTCAACGAACCGATAAGGGTAGAAACCTCAGACGCTGATAGATGGTTTGAGCTTAACAGCATCGATATTAAGTTACGTCCAGAAGAGGCAAAACATTTGAGTTCAAAGGAGAAGGCTAAAATCGACGGTTTGTTTAAAGAACATAGTGAAATATTTGGAGAAATAGAGACACCAATCCCGCATGTTGAGCATAAAATTAAAACTGGAACAGCAGACCCTATTGCTTTTGCTCCATATAGGATCTCACCAGCCAGGAAAGTTCAGCTGAAGAACGAGATAAATAAAATGCTCGAAAAAGGGATAATTGAAGAGAAAGCATCTCCATGGGCTTTCCCAGTTGTGTTAGTCCCAAAAAGTGACGGAGGTATACGATTTTGCGTCGATTATAGAGCCCTCAACGCAGTAACGCTTCCAGATCGTTACCCGTTACCACGTATTGATGACTTACTCCACAAAGCAAAAAGTACATCGTTTATGTCAACGTTGGATTTACGCTCCGGATACGGGCAGATTATGGTAGCGAAGGAGGACCAACAAAAAACTGCTTTTACGACGACCTTTGGAACATACATATTTAAACGTATGCCACTTGGACTACGAAATGCGCCTGGCACATTTCAGCACATAATTGACAAATTTAAGAAAAGTCTGGCAAATATCTTGTTACTAGCATTTCTAGCCGATCTAATCATTTGCTCTGAGAATTTTGAAAAGCATTTAGAAGATCTTAAAAGAATTTTCGACCGCTTAAATGAATTTGGATTTCGTCTCAACCGAGATAAGTGCAGAATTTGCTGCAGCGAAGTCAAATACCTGGGTCGCATTTTGACACCAGAAGGTATTAAAGTAGATCCCGGTAAGACGGAAGCAATTCTCAAAACAGTCAGACCCAAGAACCCAAAACAAGTACTGTCTTTTTTGCAGACATGTTCGTGGTATAGGAGATTTATTCCTAATTTTGCAAATATTTCAAAGCCGCTTTCTGATCTCACGAAGAAGAATTCGCCTTGGAAGTGGGAAGATGAACAGCAAAGTTCCTTTGAAAAACTTAAGCATCTCTTGGAGGAAGGTATTCCATTCATCTTGAAAACTGACGCCAGCAGTTACGCTCTCGGAGCTGTATTACTCCAGGGGGAGAGGGAGATAGAACATCCGGTTGAGTATGCAAGCCGATTACTACTACCCGCAGAACGCAACTACTCCACGACGGAAAGGGAAGCACTCGCTATAGTATGGGCAGTACAGAAATTTCGGGGATATATAGAAGGATCTGAGGTTAAGATCTTAACTGATCACCAGCCTTTGAAATGGTTAATGTAGCTTAAGTCACCCACCGGAAGACTAGCCAGATGGGCACTACAGCTGCAGCCATATAACCTGGAGATCGGATACAATCCCGGAAGAAACAACGCGGAAGCTGACACACTTTCGAGACCACCCTGTCCAGACGAGGTACATCCTGTCCAGACGAGGTAAATTTGCTCTGTAGACGTCGATATTCCACGACGAGGTTCTAAGGAAATAAGAGATGAACAAATTGCAGATCCTGACTTAAAACTCATCATTGATTCATTTGAACAAAACGATGAAAACCTGTTCCGATGGAACAATCGAGGCTATGTATTGGTAGATGGTGTCCTATATCGTTTCTGTTCAGAAGAGGACTCTGAAGATGGGCAACTTGTTATCCCAAAAACGATGAAGTCTCTAGTGTTGCAGAAGTACCACGATGATCCCACAGCTGGTCATTATGGCATGGACAGAACGTTAGCCCGTATCTCTAGCCGTTATTATTGGTCTGGAATGAGATCTGATATACACAAGCACGTGAAGAACTGCATAGAATGTCAACGATATAAGGCTTCAAATCTTAAACCAGCTGGCCTTATGCAGACAACTCCAAGCAATCAGAGGTTCGATACCATTGCAGACGATTTATTCGGACCACTACCTACAGCCACGAAGATCTTTGTAGTCGATGGGTCGAACTATTTTCATTAAGAGAAGCCACAGCTGCAAATTGTGCCCTTACACTCTTGAACGAGAAATTTTTACGATATGGTGTTCCAAGAAGGCTGCATAGCGGTAACGGGACACAGGTTGTTTCAGCGCTAATGCAGAAGCTAACCTCTTGTTTGGGAATCAAACGATCTCTTACACCTGTATATCATCCGGAAGCAAATCCTGTTGAGAGGAAGAATAGAGACTTAAAGACGCAGTTGTCAATCCTGGTTGGAAATGAACACGCTTCCTGGAATCTTAAAATTCCCGTCATTCGATTTGCGATGAATACAGCGAAATGCGAAAGTACTGGGTTTTCCGCAGCTTATCTAACGTTCGGACGAGAACTCAGGACTCCAGATGATGTTACTCACGATTTAAAAGCCATCATTCAATCCGAAAACTTTGTTCCTCAAATAACGCCGCATTTGCTGAGAATGGAAAATACCCTTAGGGAAGCTCAACAAGTATCCGCAAAGCGACAAGACAAGAACAAAGCACACGCCGACAAGAGAAGAAGATCGCACTATAAACTAGAAGTAGGTGACAAAGTCCTTGTCCAAATGCATCCTATTAGTCGAACCGCTAGAAGTTTTACATCAAAATTCGCTCCGAAAAGGGATGGTCCCTATGTCATATTAGCGAAGAAGGGTTCGACCAGTTTTACTATTGCTTGTGAGAGCAATCCCACCGTTCCATTGGGAACATATCACGCATCCATGCTAACCACTTTTACGGGTAGTTCTGAAGAATTACCTAAACCTGTAACTGCTATCAAAAAGAGGGGTAGACCAGCAAGGATAGCCGACAAGACCACAAACTCCAAGGTTTCAAAGGAGACACCTAGACGGACGACATCACCTGTTCCTGCCACATCATCGGGACGATCCCTAAATATAAATTATATCTATCCTTATTTTGTTTTACATTATTATTCTTGCTTGAATCGAATTATTTATTTAATATATGAATTAAATTTATAAACAGCACATTTTCTATAATCATGTAAAAGTTCTAAAATGTTAAGAACACACAACAAAGCATTTTTCTGTATTAAAATTGAATTGTAATGTGCTACCGAAAATGAGTATATAAGAGAGAACGAAATGTGAAAATTTTGCAGTCTGTTGAATGATCTAGCAAGGTTTGCACACAACGAATAGTTGGAGCCGCCTTTGAAAATTCATACGATTGTATCATTAGGGTGTTCAGTCTCAGTGGACAGGTTGAATGAGAAATTGGTCGCCTGGCCCTGAGTTAATTTTTATAGCGACGAATAAAGAAAAATTAAAATTTTTATTTTTATTTTTTATTAATTTTTTATTAACGGATATAACATTCGGTCCGCTTCAGTGATAAAATATTTGAAAAAGATGATCGAAGAAATAAACTTGCACCTAGATTCGTTGAACATAATGTTTTAAAAGATAGAAAAATCACAATTCAGACAAACAAAAGAAAAGTTCACAAACAAAAAACTAAAAAGAAAAGGAAATTTATATAAATTGTTGTCAAACATACATAATGAGAATGAAGGTTATGAATACTTTGTATCTATCTTACTAAAGCATTAATAAAGAAGTCGTATTTTTTTGGTTTGACTAAGTTTATAAAATCGATCACACTATTGAATAAAAAAAAAATATATATACCTTACATTGTCTTAAATTATATAGTTAGTACATATAAATTGATCTCTAGAGAAATAAACTTTCCTACCCTTTCCTTTTCCTTCCTCAACAAGAATATAACCAACACAGAGGGGACTGCATTTCAAATTAAGCGGTAGAACTTTAATTTACGATACCATTAAAGTTCTTTCTTTGGGGGGAGAAGTTATGGGCTAAACCTTTCGCCCACAACTAACAACCAATAACCACCATCGTCGGTCAGCACAAACATACGCTTGTGCTATTGAAGGAATAAACTGTATCAGCGGAACATCAACCAACATCAAAACACCCACATAGCAACAGCGGATCATCGGCTTAAACAATGCTGAAGCTCACAGAATTCGCATAACAATTAAAATATATAGAGAGCAGCTTGGAAACCAACGCTACTCTCATTCTTATGGATTTGCTATCGTGTTATGTTATAATTATAGGAACAAAAGCTTACTCTCTTTGCACAAACGATATTTGAAAATTGTAATCAATATAGAAGCGTCACTTGTACTTAATCGTTCTAATAATAAAGTTGTTAGCACTGTAGCATTGTGTTTCTTTTTCTGACGAAAGTCATAACTCTCGCTCGAAAAATATATTCTTCTTAATAACATTACGTTTTTTTTGGTTTTTAAATGCATTGTTTCAAGTACATACAAACATATTATGTGATACAGAAACCTAATATTTATTCAAGAAAAATAAATACACATATAATAACAAATTAAATAATAAATAATAAAGCATTTGTTTATGTATGCATCGATTTATTTGTTCTTCCCTTTGATTCTTGCCCTTTTTTGTCAAAATGCATTTTCAATAAGGATTTCTAGAAATTTTTTGACGTTCATCTAGGAAAAACTGTTGGAAATGTTCTGGCAAAAGTTTCACATATCACAGCCACATAGGCACAGCAGAGAGCTCTCTCTCTTTCTAAAACAAGATTTTGTGTATGTTGTTTGCACGCCGTTGTCCCACCATGCTATCATTACCCTACCCTTGATTTTTCGTGTTGTTTTATATCATGTGAGTTTGGATTTACCCTCACGAGCCCAAAGAAATTTTAGTTCAAAATAACAGGTCCCCATTATTTTGTTCGTCGATAAAGCGCACCAACACTAACTCTCTGGAAATGTACGGGTGGTTGGTGTTTCAGTCGCGGCCATTTTTTAAACGTGGCCATTCATGTGAAAGTGAGCCTTGCCACTCCAAAATATGCATCTAAAAGTGTGAAATCTTTCCATTATTGTTTCAAAGAAGTTTTTGCAGAAATTAAATTCAGTTTCTTAAAGTTCCTGTACTAATTGAATCTTAGATCCTTTTACATTTTAGGTCTTTTTTTGAATTCAGTGAACAAAACTTTTTGCCAAACCAGCCGCTCTCTTCTGCACTGACAGTTATGGGTTTTCAAGCAAACTTCGCTCCACCGGCTTAATGTCGGTAGTCCATGACGCTCTGCTGGGCCTTAGCTGAGAAATTTTAGAGGTGACGAATTTTCGCGGAATCTTTGCACCCTCAACCGAATCAAATTTGTATTGTATAGTCACCAAAATTGTCTATGGCAGTATTTAAACATTAAATAGCTTTTATTAACCGGTACACTCATGCGTTTTTGAAACATCAATTCAGTACAATTGCCAGGAACAGCTTGTAGCGTGCACCTGTAACATTTTTTTTATGAAATCAATCAAACAATAATATTTGTAACATGTGTTCTAACAAATACTACCAAAGAACTGAACGCACTTTCGTATCATGTACCAAAAACAACTGATCCGCTGTAACGATTCAACTACACGTTCTCCAATACCAACATTTCTATTGCCGAACAAAGTTTATATTAAACCTCGCTGCGAGGTGAGAGATCTTTTACTCCTGAAGACGTGCATATGGTAGAATATACCGATCGCACATGGCGGAATCAAGTATTTTTTGTTAAACTAAAGTTATTAGGATCGAGCAATAAATATTAGTGAATTTGATGTAACAAGATCAATAAATTCGAGCAATAAAGTTCAGTGAATTCGAGATTTCCAGCAAATACGGTCGGAGAATTCGATATAACCAACATCTGACTAGCTAAACTCAAAATTGAGAGGAGAGCATGGTGTATACCTTAATGCCAAAAGTTTATTAAATAATTACAGGTAATTTAACAAGTGCACCAATCTTAGTTCGAAATAGACCTAAATCGTGAATATTCTCGTTGTATAGGTGTGTTATCACGCAATTTGCCACGCAGCACATGCGGTTCGAATAAAGTCACCCCTTGGTAGTATGATACGCATTAACTGGACATATGATGTCAAAGAATATGTGAAACTTACTGCCCAACTAGATCTGACTCCCCCAGAACTATTTTGGTGGTATTATTTAAGTGAGTTATTTCAAGCTCGATTTCAGGTCAAACATTCGTGCAGAAATCATCGCTATACCACCCTTTGGTCAATCGAGGACAGCACTTGATTGATGTTGTATGAACAACTATGACAACAACAACTCATTAGAAATAAAATGAAAAAGTATTTCTTGTAACCGCCATTTCTACGGTCTAAGAATGCAGTTTAAAAGTTAATAGATCATTTGAACTTATAAGGGGTTCCAATGCAAGACCATGATCATGACAATCCTGCTCTATGGCATTGAAAACCCGGATGAAGAAATGCTTGGTCGGTTGGAGAGAAAAATTCTTCTTGCGTTGATAAGCTATGTAGAAAAAAATTAAACATTGAAGGCTTCAGATGGCTAGGACATATACAGCGAATGGACACCAATACTCCGTCTCGCAGAGCCTTAAGTGGCACTCATAATAAGGAATTTTTTCCGTGTTATGTCGGAAGTTTTATTTTAAAACTCTTTCTGAGACTTCCACGAGTGTTCACATGTACAATTGTAGCTAATTATCTGGCGTCGTTGTATTGCCACGTTGTTTCCTTTCACTAAATCTTCTTTCTGTTCACATCAACACTTAACTTGAAACACATTTTCGAAGGATACAAACAAAATCCCATAAGCTCAAACCAAATGATGACATTTGGATCGTGTTTCATGTGCCCCACTCAATTGTATTCAATTTTATCTTCGCATGTCCATATTTGCAGGCTGTTCTCCCTCAAAATAATTTATTTACAAGGCGCGCATTTCCATCATGTATATGTATATATATGTATATGTCAAGTGCTGAATAGTAATGTCTTACCAAATGAAATCTTTGATCCATTAAGATGCTAATACATAAGCAAATACCAGTCGATAAGAGAAGAATAGTTAAATAGAAAATAAGATCAAATAATTTTTATACCATTAGAAAAGTCAACAGATGTGGTATGAATAAATAAATAAGTAACCCCCAACGAGAAGAATAACGAACTGATTTCTCTTGTAGAAAACAGAAAATAAAAAAAAAAAAAAATGTAATTCATTTTGAGGTATATGCAAAAATATAGGCTTTGTTTTCAGGGAAATTTGAAGTTGAAAAAATGATGTCACTATAATGGCCACCCCCTGAGTTGCTGCACATTTGTGATCGTTTTACGGCATTTGCTCGCAAGAAATCTGACTATAAATTGGAGATTTTTCTTTCGTGTTTGCTTTGAAATTAGTTCAGTAAATAGTAATAATATTTCCGTGATCTTCAAGTGTATATCACCTCAATGCTTGTTCTCGACACAATTCACTATCTGTTTACATCAGATTTGTCAAAGTGCAATGATTATTGTCGCTGCTATTTGCTAAAATGGTGGCACATATACATTGTTACATTCTTTTTAACCTATTAACTTTTTGAAAAAACTGAGCTTCAGAATCTATTCACAATAGTAAGAGCCGTTTTTGAATAAATAGTAATTAAAAAAAAACGTGCAGCTAATTTTACCATTAGTTGAGTATTTTCGAAAAATCAAAGTATCAGCATCCATAGATTTATCATCAAGAAAATCGTTTTATAAGTAAATTGCTATATGTCCAATTTTAGTAATATAATTCCAATCGAAATTGTTGGTTGTATAGACGGGTTATAGAACCAACAACTACACACATACACAACAATTTATTTGAATCGCCCAAATAGTTTAGGCTTCAGTACCAATTACGATCTCGATATCACAGCTTACAGATTCTGGACGGCAGACATACATTCGTTAAAAATTGACTTTTCGGACTCAGGGTACCGCAAAACATAAGAATTTGTAGAAATCTCAACTTCGTGGGGGTAAAAATGATATATAGAAGAAATGTTTATATTACCAAAACCAATTATTTTGCATAACATTTTTTTTTCGAAATGTTTAAAATTATACCTTTCACTAAATCTTCTTTCTGTTCACATCAACACTTAACTTGAAACACATTTTCGAAGGATACAAACAAAATCCCATAAGCTCAAACCAAATGATGACATTTGGATCGTGTTTCATGTGCCCCACTCAATTGTATTCAATTTTATCTTCGCATGTCCATATTTGCAGGCTGTTCTCCCTCAAAATAATTTATTTACAAGGCGCGCATTTCCATCATGTATATGTCAAGTGCTGAATAGTAATGTCTTACCAAATGAAATCTTTGATCCATTAAGATGCTAACACATAAGCAAATACCAGTCGATAAGAGAAGAATAGTTAAATAGAAAATAAGATCAAATAATTTTTATACCATTAGAAAAGTCAACAGATGTGGTATGAATAAATAAATAAGTAACCCCCAACGAGAAGAATAACGAACTGATTTCTCTTGTAGAAAACAGAAAATAAATAAAAAAAAAAAATGTAATTCATTTTGAGGTATATGCAAAAATATAGGCTTTGTTTTCAGGGAAATTTGAAGTTGAAAAAATGATGTCACTATAATGGCCACCCCCTGAGTTGCTGCACATTTGTGATCGTTTTACGGCATTTGCTCGCAAGAAATCTGACTATAAATTGGAGATTTTTCTTTCGTGTTTGCTTTGAAATTAGTTCAGTAAATAGTAATAATATTTCCGTGATCTTCAAGTGTATATCACCTCAATGCTTGTTCTCGACACAATTCACTATCTGTTTACATCAGATTTGTCAAAGTGCAATGATTATTGTCGCTGCTATTTGCTAAAATGGTGGCACATATACATTGTTACATTCTTTTTAACCTATTAACTTTTTGAAAAAACTGAGCTTCAGAATCTATTCACAATAGTAAGAGCCGTTTTTGAATAAATAGTAATTAAAAAAAAACGTGCAGCTAATTTTACCATTAGTTGAGTATTTTCGAAAAATCAAAGTATCAGCATCCATAGATTTATCATCAAGAAAATCGTTTTATAAGTAAATTGCTATATGTCCAATTTTAGTAATATAATTCCAATCGAAATTGTTGGTTGTATAGACGGGTTATAGAACCAACAACTACACACATACACAACAATTTATTTGAATCGCCCAAATAGTTTAGGCTTCAGTACCAATTACGATCTCGATATCACAGCTTACAGATTCTGGACGGCAGACATACATTCGTTAAAAATTGACTTTTCGGACTCAGGGTACCGCAAAACATAAGAATTTGTAGAAATCTCAACTTCGTGGGGGTAAAAATGATATATAGAAGAAATGTTTATATTACCAAAACCAATTATTTTGCATAACATTTTTTTTCGAAATGTTTAAAATTATACCGAAAAAGGATTTTTACTGAAAATGCTCCCAAAAAGTGGGCGTGGCAAAAAACTTTGTCTTGACGAAATAGAGACATTAGGATTATCTAAACATGTTTTTCAGACACTTTTTCAAAAATTTAAACGGTTTGGCCTATAAGTAGGTTTTTCTAAAAAGGGGGTCGTATCAGTGGGCGGATTTTAAAAATGTTAACACTCTTAGAACAGCACATATCCTGGCTCAAAATTCAAGGCCAAAAAAAAACAGATTACCTACAGACGGACAGACAGACATGGCTTAATCGACTAAGCTAGCGATTCTGAGTCGATCCATATACTTTGAATTATACCTAGCTAAATTATTTCTCTATGTTACGAACTATGTATGAAAACTAATATACTCCTATGGGATAGGGTATAAACACGATTTGATGGCATGCCGAATGGAAACTAAACAACTGTTACTTGAAAAGAGACAGTATAAGGGACAATATTTTAGCAACCACCACTTTTTGTGAATGTTTCGTTTAAGGATAGAATTGAATATTTTAGTAAACGATTTGCATAGCGGAACTTTTCATATGTTTTTAATTTATTTTCCTAGCATGATCAACAGATAGCAATCAAACATTTCAGCTTCTTACATATATATATGAGAAAAAAACACAACACCTGATTTAGATATCTAAATTAGACGGATTAAGATATTAAGCTATAAGTGTGAGTCGTTGGCAAATATATTTGTTTTGCTGTCCATTCGATGGATATGGAATTAAAATGAAAACAATCAGACATGTATACACCATTAATAGTGCATTTGAAATTGTACCTACGTAACTTTTTGCTATTGCCATGAGTCCTTACCCCATTTAATAGCATTAGACACATCTACTAGACACAATTTTACCCCTTTCAAAAATGACATGCCTAGCGAACTAGAAATATCTGACAGCATGAATAAAATTGAGCATGCAAATTAAAAACAAATACCCATTCACAAATATTGGCAGCTTCTCTACAGGACAACGATGTCGATGGAAATCTATATAAATATCATTAAGAGGACATTGTTTGTTAATTTATTGAATGTCCGAAATGAGTGTTTTGCTTTCAATTATTTCAATAGCCCCAAGGAAATGTTACAGTGAACATACACTTTAATTTCCTTTGAGATTTTGTTTCGAAATAATAACGACACAATGTGAAGTGTGATATTATTGTTGTATTTGAATGTAACTGAAGCTTCGGACTACCAAGAGTATTGCATACGTGAATTGGCATTTTACGATTACTTTTAATATTGTTAGCGCTAAGAAGGGGACATGATTTTACTTTACTACATCCTGATTGGTCTGTTGACATAAATCTGCTGTGCGAATCGTTTAATACTCTACACCATCCTATCAAGTGGATGTGGTTTAATTGTTTATTTGTTCATATCTTTATATATATCTTATTTTTTCTATCTCAGACATATTGAACGAATTAATCCATGTCGTATACTTTTTATAGAAAGACGCACCCAAAAATTGGGCATAGTCTAAAATTATCTGCAACCGATATGACTATTTATAGCAATGTTCATTTGTGTGCGAAATTATTATTTTTTCCACATAGAAGAGGACCTACTGTTCATCAAATGTGGAATTCGAACGGCAAATTTGAGAAGCTTATCACTGCAGTTCTACTCTTGGCTGTTTCCCAGACTTTTGCAAGAGCTTACTTACTTACTAATTTAAGTGGCGCTACATTCCTGAATGAACCTATGCCTCACCAACATGCCTCTCCAATTAGCCTCTGCCTCCATTTGCTCACTCCAAGTTGGTTGACATAGGTTTCTACTTGTGGGCGCCATTTAAGGCGAGGTCTTCCTCTACTCCGTCCGACGTCTGGCTGGGAATCGAAGACTATGCGAGCCCTAGTATTGGTGTCCATTCGTTCTACATTTCCTATCCATCTTAAACGTCCAATGCTGAGTTTTTTTGCTTCAGCGCCGTAGAGCACGCCTGGGAAGATCAGGTTCTTATATAGGATCTCCTTAGTAGTTCGAGTGAGTACTTTGCTACTGAATTGCCTTCTTAGCCCGAAAAAACAGTGGTTGACAATAGTAATTCTTCGTTTAATTTCTGACGAGATGTTGTTGTAAGAGTTTATAGCTGAGCCGAGATAGACAAAGTCCCGTACTACCTCAAGGTTATATCTGTCAATGGTGACGTTCTGTCCAATTCGTCAATGCTGTGTGTCCTTTCGTGTTGACAGCATATTTTTCGTCTTGGCCTCATTTACTGCTAAAACTCATTCTTGCCGTTTCCTTCTCTATACTAGCAAACGTGGCTATGACATCACGTTGGATCCTACCAATGCTGTCATTATCGTCGGCGTATGCTAGTAGTTGTACCGAAATTTAGAAAATTGTGCCTCTGGTGTTGAAGAAGTCACATGAAAATGCATCGCCTTTCCTAAATCCTTTTTTTGGTATCGAATGCGCCGCTGAGGTCGTTTTCGACCCTGATGGAGCCGCGAGAATTCTCCATCGTCATCCGAACAAACGGGTTTGGACGGTATACCAAAACTTAACATGGCTCTATATAGTTCGGCTCTATAAATGCTGTCGTATGTGGCTTCGAAATCGATGAATTGGGGGTGGGTATCGCAAACCACACTGATAAGGGCCGATAAGGTTGTTGGTAAACGGTTTCAGTCGTTCACATATTACGGCAGATACGATCTTGTAGGCGATGTTGAGGAGACTTATGGCTTTTTTGTTGATCGGGCAAACGATGCTGAGGTTCCATTTTTCAGGCATACTTTCTTCCGACCAGATTTGTCTTAAGAGTTGGTGGATGTAACTTACCAAGTCATCTCCGCCGGCTTTATAAAGCTCGGCGGGAAGACTGTCATTTCTGGCAGCCTAATTAAGCTTAAGCTTAGATATTGCTGCAGTCATTTCACTCAGGTCGGGTGGTTGGCAGTTTTCGCTGTTGTTGCCAATATTAAATGGTTCGTTCTGCCTGACAGCGGAATGTTGTTCGTCATCGCCGCTTAACAGTTTGCAGAAGTGGTTCTTCCTTATCCTCAGCTTCGACTGTGTCTCAACTACGATATTTCTTCGTTCATCTCGAAAGGATTCTGTTCGAGCCTTGTATCATTGACTTTGACGTTTTATACTTTTGTAAAACTTTCGAACATCATTCCTGGAGAAGCACCTCTCTATATCCTCGATTGCGCACTTTTCTTGTTCTTTTTTCTTCTTTCTTAAAAGCCGGTGTTCTTCCCTTCTTCTCTGCCTATAGAGCTCAACGGCAGCTCTCGTCTTCACTTGCAGCTTAGCCTTATAGGCCTCTTTCTTGGCTGCGAGCATCTGTCGGCCTTCCTCATCAAACCAGGCGTTTCTTGCTGGTAGGCGCGAGAAACCTAGCACATCAGTTGCTGCTGATCCCCCAGCACGATTTTTTACATCGTACTTCGGTAGTCGCTCATTGGTTTTGTCAAAGAGCTCATAGAAGCAATTGTTAGCTGTATCATCTTTTTCCTCAGTTGGGGCACGAGCGTATATAAGGCTTATGTTAACGAATTGGGCCTTGATGGGGATAGTTACCAAACGTTCGCTAATGTCTCCAAGACATTAGCGATATAAGATTTCTTGCCGAAGACTGGCACTTATAAAAAATACGCATCCGAATAGTCGCTCTTTCAGCTTACTATAACATTGTCCGTTGTAGATGTCACAGGTTTTCATCCAATTTTTTTCTGGCCCATACCATCGAATTTCCTGGATGGCAGTAATATCTGCTTTTAAGCAGTTTAGGGCCTCCGCTATTAATGTTCTCACATTCGAGGTTGTCCGTTGTCCTTTTTCCGTTTAGCTGGTTTGTCAACAATAAAATCAGTCCTTGCCGAGGCTATTGGTTGCTTCTTTACAGTTAAATTTTGCCATGGTTGGGCAAACCTGGAGGCCCCCAAATTGGAGGGGCAGTTACAGTTTATTAGATACCCCTAGGACACGAGGAAATCATTATCCACTACGGGATTGAGTGCCGCCGTTGGTGTTTCGGTTCACCCGCCACCATCTCTGTTCAAGGGGCCTAACTTCAAATTCCTAGACAGCCTGTTGTCCGAATATATCGAAGCAAGTTATCTAGGGTCACCTGGGACAGCAAGCTGGATAGTCATTCCGTGCCATTCTGACCTGTTCATAATCTGGTTAAATGAGACCAGTACCCGATGGTTACCTCTTGGAGATTAAAAATCAGCACTTGATGCACGAGCTGAAGCAGTGAAAAAGCTAAGCTGTTTACATTCATAACTAGAGACCACACACTAGTTAAAAGCTCTTACAGCTACGACACTGTTCCTACTGAATATTAAAAGAAATTATTAAAGATTTAAAGCAAGTCTTTTGAAATCCACCACAAATTCAACGTCGAATTACTTACAAGACATTACATTTCTTGAATAACTAAAACCGCATAAACACATCATCTATGGGTACATTAGACAACTCTTCAACAATATTGCAGTTTGTTTGCACACACGGATTCAGCTTACTATCAAATTTCCAAACCATTAACTAACGTCCGTAATTTGCACATTTAACTGAAGTAAAGTAGTGCTATGTGATGTTTCACTATCGGTTACATTATTATACCCCGTTAATAATCTTCTTTATATTAACCTGAGTCTTGCGTTTGCACGAGTGTGCCTTAAATGACAATTAACGTTAATTCTCTTATGTAGCCGAAGAGGGTTGCCCAAATCAGAGGTTGTTAATTGTAATTTGCAATAATAATTGCAAGTTATTGAGCTGCAATGCAGTTGAATCGAATAGCTAAAATGCAAATACAGGATATGTGAAAATATTTATTTCATAAGATAAAAATTGTTTTATTTTTGTATACATTACTTCCTTTTATCCGCATGGATAAATTGAAAAGGCTGCAATATGCTATTTGCAAAACGTTGGTGATAATACTCTCAATCCTTCTTTTTTTCTTCCTTTAATATGCCAAGATGTTACCCATTATGATATTTAACGCAAATGACATTAATAAAATAACAAGCATACAATAATTTAACATTGTGTGTACAAGACAAAAAAGAAATGCGAATACGAAATACACGGTCTGAGCGGTATAAATGCAAATTAATTTTAAAATACAAATTTTTATACCCTATCTCATTGGTGTATATTAGTTTTGTATTATACAAATTAAATTTCATTCAATTTGGCAAAATATTTTGCCTTGAATTGAGAATTTTCTTTATATGGCCTATATGCAAAAATCCGTTATATGGATTTTCTCGAGAAAAAAAACAGGGTATTCAGTTTCGTTGTCTGTTGACATAAATCTGCTGTGCGAATCGTTTAATACTCTACACCATCCTATCAAGTGGATGTGGTTTAATTGTTTATTTGTTCATATCTTTATATATATCTTATTTTTTCTATCTCAGACATATTGAACGAATTAATCCATGTCGTATACTTTTTATAGAAAGACGCACCCAAAAATTGGGCATAGTCTAAAATTATCTGCAACCGATATGACTATTTATAGCAATGTTCATTTGTGTGCGAAATTATTATTTTTTCCACATAGAAGAGGACCTACTGTTCATCAAATGTGGAATTCGAACGGCAAATTTGAGAAGCTTATCACTGCAGTTCTACTCTTGGCTGTTTCCCAGACTTTTGCAAGAGCTTACTTACTTACTAATTTAAGTGGCGCTACATTCCTGAATGAACCTATGCCTCACCAACATGCCTCTCCAATTAGCCTCTGCCTCCATTTGCTCACTCCAAGTTGGTTGACATAGGTTTCTACTTGTGGGCGCCATTTAAGGCGAGGTCTTCCTCTACTCCGTCCGACGTCTGGCTGGGAATCGAAGACTATGCGAGCCCTAGTATTGGTGTCCATTCGTTCTACATTTCCTATCCATCTTAAACGTCCAATGCTGAGTTTTTTTGCTTCAGCGCCGTAGAGCACGCCTGGGAAGATCAGGTTCTTATATAGGATCTCCTTAGTAGTTCGAGTGAGTACTTTGCTACTGAATTGCCTTCTTAGCCCGAAAAAACAGTGGTTGACAATAGTAATTCTTCGTTTAATTTCTGACGAGATGTTGTTGTAAGAGTTTATAGCTGAGCCGAGATAGACAAAGTCCCGTACTACCTCAAGGTTATATCTGTCAATGGTGACGTTCTGTCCAATTCGTCAATGCTGTGTGTCCTTTCGTGTTGACAGCATATTTTTCGTCTTGGCCTCATTTACTGCTAAAACTCATTCTTGCCGTTTCCTTCTCTATACTAGCAAACGTGGCTATGACATCACGTTGGATCCTACCAATGCTGTCATTATCGTCGGCGTATGCTAGTAGTTGTACCGAAATTTAGAAAATTGTGCCTCTGGTGTTGAAGAAGTCACATGAAAATGCATCGCCTTTCCTAAATCCTTTTTTTGGTATCGAATGCGCCGCTGAGGTCGTTTTCGACCCTGATGGAGCCGCGAGAATTCTCCATCGTCATCCGAACAAACGGGTTTGGACGGTATACCAAAACTTAACATGGCTCTATATAGTTCGGCTCTATAAATGCTGTCGTATGTGGCTTCGAAATCGATGAATTGGGGGTGGGTATCGCAAACCACACTGATAAGGGCCGATAAGGTTGTTGGTAAACGGTTTCAGTCGTTCACATATTACGGCAGATACGATCTTGTAGGCGATGTTGAGGAGACTTATGGCTTTTTTGTTGATCGGGCAAACGATGCTGAGGTTCCATTTTTCAGGCATACTTTCTTCCGACCAGATTTGTCTTAAGAGTTGGTGGATGTAACTTACCAAGTCATCTCCGCCGGCTTTATAAAGCTCGGCGGGAAGACTGTCATTTCTGGCAGCCTAATTAAGCTTAAGCTTAGATATTGCTGCAGTCATTTCACTCAGGTCGGGTGGTTGGCAGTTTTCGCTGTTGTTGCCAATATTAAATGGTTCGTTCTGCCTGACAGCGGAATGTTGTTCGTCATCGCCGCTTAACAGTTTGCAGAAGTGGTTCTTCCTTATCCTCAGCTTCGACTGTGTCTCAACTACGATATTTCTTCGTTCATCTCGAAAGGATTCTGTTCGAGCCTTGTATCATTGACTTTGACGTTTTATACTTTTGTAAAACTTTCGAACATCATTCCTGGAGAAGCACCTCTCTATATCCTCGATTGCGCACTTTTCTTGTTCTTTTTTCTTCTTTCTTAAAAGCCGGTGTTCTTCCCTTCTTCTCTGCCTATAGAGCTCAACGGCAGCTCTCGTCTTCACTTGCAGCTTAGCCTTATAGGCCTCTTTCTTGGCTGCGAGCATCTGTCGGCCTTCCTCATCAAACCAGGCGTTTCTTGCTGGTAGGCGCGAGAAACCTAGCACATCAGTTGCTGCTGATCCCCCAGCACGATTTTAACATCGTACTTCGGTAGTCGCTCATTGGTTTTGTCAAAGAGCTCATAGAAGCAATTGTTAGCTGTATCATCTTTTTCCTCAGTTGGGGCACGAGCGTATATAAGGCTTATGTTAACGAATTGGGCCTTGATGGGGATAGTTACCAAACGTTCGCTAATGTCTCCAAGACATTAGCGATATAAGATTTCTTGCCGAAGACTGGCACTTATAAAAAATACGCATCCGAATAGTCGCTCTTTCAGCTTACTATAACATTGTCCGTTGTAGATGTCACAGGTTTTCATCCAATTTTTTTCTGGCCCATACCATCGAATTTCCTGGATGGCAGTAATATCTGCTTTTAAGCAGTTTAGGGCCTCCGCTATTAATGTTCTCACATTCGAGGTTGTCCGTTGTCCTTTTTCCGTTTAGCTGGTTTGTCAACAATAAAATCAGTCCTTGCCGAGGCTATTGGTTGCTTCTTTACAGTTAAATTTTGCCATGGTTGGGCAAACCTGGAGGCCCCCAAATTGGAGGGGCAGTTACAGTTTATTAGATACCCCTAGGACACGAGGAAATCATTATCCACTACGGGATTGAGTGCCGCCGTTGGTGTTTCGGTTCACCCGCCACCATCTCTGTTCAAGGGGCCTAACTTCAAATTCCTAGACAGCCTGTTGTCCGAATATATCGAAGCAAGTTATCTAGGGTCACCTGGGACAGCAAGCTGGATAGTCATTCCGTGCCATTCTGACCTGTTCATAATCTGGTTAAATGAGACCAGTACCCGATGGTTACCTCTTGGAGATTAAAAATCAGCACTTGATGCACGAGCTGAAGCAGTGAAAAAGCTAAGCTGTTTACATTCATAACTAGAGACCACACACTAGTTAAAAGCTCTTACAGCTACGACACTGTTCCTACTGAATATTAAAAGAAATTATTAAAGATTTAAAGCAAGTCTTTTGAAATCCACCACAAATTCAACGTCGAATTACTTACAAGACATTACATTTCTTGAATAACTAAAACCGCATAAACACATCATCTATGGGTACATTAGACAACTCTTCAACAATATTGCAGTTTGTTTGCACACACGGATTCAGCTTACTATCAAATTTCCAAACCATTAACTAACGTCCGTAATTTGCACATTTAACTGAAGTAAAGTAGTGCTATGTGATGTTTCACTATCGGTTACATTATTATACCCCGTTAATAATCTTCTTTATATTAACCTGAGTCTTGCGTTTGCACGAGTGTGCCTTAAATGACAATTAACGTTAATTCTCTTATGTAGCCGAAGAGGGTTGCCCAAATCAGAGGTTGTTAATTGTAATTTGCAATAATAATTGCAAGTTATTGAGCTGCAATGCAGTTGAATCGAATAGCTAAAATGCAAATACAGGATATGTGAAAATATTTATTTCATAAGATACAAATTGTTTTATTTTTGTATACATTACTTCCTTTTATCCGCATGGATAAATTGAAAAGGCTGCAATATGCTATTTGCAAAACGTTGGTGATAATACTCTCAATCCTTCTTTTTTTCTTCCTTTAATATGCCAAGATGTTACCCATTATGATATTTAACGCAAATGACATTAATAAAATAAAAAGCATACAATAATTTAACATTGTGTGTACAAGACAAAAAAGAAATGCGAATACGAAATACACGGTCTGAGCGGTATAAATGCAAATTAATTTTAAAATACAAATTTTTATACCCTATCTCATTGGTGTATATTAGTTTTGTATTATACAAATTAAATTTCATTCAATTTGGCAAAATATTTTGCCTTGAATTGAGAATTTTCTTTATATGGCCTATATGCAAAAATCCGTTATATGGATTTTCTCGAGAAAAAAAACAGGGTATTCAGTTTCGTTGGAACTAATATGCTATTTGTATATACAAAGTTTGATCAAAATCGTTTGAGCCGTTTTCGATAAAATTGAGGTTGTGTAGAATTTTTATACGGCAGGTACCGGTAATAACATGGCTAAAAGCAAACAAAAAAATGGCCAAGAATTATGACCAAATAAAACGCTGGATACGAAGTTTGAAGAAAATCGGTCGAGTCGTTTAGGCTGATGAGGGTTCTACGGAAAGACGGACTTTTTTGAGTTTCGCTATCATCGTAATGTTAGAATCAAGTTAAAAAAGAATAAAGTTAAAAACGGTCAAGTCGTTAAGGCTGGAGGGACTGTTGCAGATAAGCGGTCAGACGGTTCCGCTATCATCGTAATGTTAGAATGAATCTAAAATTGAGGCCAAATTTTTTCACGAAAACAATACCTTTTTCTTTGTAAGAGAAAGCTAAAAATCGAAATACGAAAACGTAAAATATGCGATATTTATTACAGTAATAAATTGTGGATAGATGAGACCATGCACGATGACTGGAATATCGGCTCCATATGTTCCATCTACAAAAAGGATCATCTGATATCTTGCACCATATAATAGGCACATCACTGCTAAATGAAACTTAATATGTCCAATCCAACGTAATGTGTGAACATCTTAAAAACCCATGGTTCGGTTTGCCAAACTTATCCTGCGCTACGTCCATATTACGTTCGACATAATCGTCCATCTGAGCAAGTTATTCGGAAAACGATGATTCGTTTTCGCACAACGTACAATCATGTGGATAATATGCATACCCAAAGATCACAAACAGTGCGAATAAAATAAAAAGAAGTTGCGGATCACAGTGTTGAGGAGAATATGAGTGAGTCGATTCGGCATCGTGCATAGCAATTGAAGCTCTATGCTCATCCACAGATTTTACGAAAAGATCTTGGCTTCAAAGCTTCTAAGGTCCAGCTTGTGCAAGAGTTGAAACCACGAATCAGAACTGAAGAAAACCCAGACATCTTTATCGAGACGCCTGGACGGATAAACCAGATGCGTTGGGCTATTAGGAACTCAACCGGTTATTGTCGATATAAGGCCTTGGACAAAATGTCAATGTGGCAACCTTGAGGTAGTTGAAGAGTTCATCCACATCGGAGTCGATATCAACCCCACAATTGACAGAAACATTAGCGGAGATACGACGAAACCGGCCCTAGGAAACCGATTGCATTTCGCTTTAGCGAAACAAATGGGGCTTATATTTTGCCCCTGTATTTGGTACAAAAAGTTGGAATACATTGTCTTGACCACATCTAGCGGAGAAACAATAATGCTCCAGCAAGGAGAATTTTCAAATCCCTGGCATAAGGTTAAGTAAAAGCAGTGAAATAAATTATTATTTGGTAGCTAGTGCTTTATTCTTATTATTGATTATGTAATTGACTTATATATCAATAAAGTTATAATAATAATAATAATAAAAAAATTATTATTACATAATAATATAAAGTTCACCAACCAGAACAAAGAGACAAAGAGTGTAACGGAATAATCAGGGCAATGATGAAGCCTACAATTCGAAAAGGACCCAATGTACCTGGAAACCAAATCCAAAAAAAAATATTAAGTTCGACAACCGAAAATGTAGCTGTCCTTTTTCCTCATTGTCCCAAAACCTTCCCTTGCGAAAGTCACCCTTATGACTCCGGCCACAGGACTCCGTAAGCCAATCCGGACAACAACAAGAGAAGGGTGTTCGAGGCCAAAGTATCTAGGCATGCTAGCTCCCGCGCGTACTAGCTCGTCGGTTAGGGAGGGTACTTGATACTAGGCCAGCGAACGATGTTACAATTCCATGCCAGATAAAGGTGAAAGTATCTGTAACTATCAAATGAGAGCCCGAAGTATCCCAAGGTTAGCACCCACTTACAATTACTAGCGCTGCAGCTGATGAGCTTCTCCAGGTGAAGAGTCCACAGGTGATTAGGTAGTCCTCTTCATTTCCCCACCCCCTGCTCAAACCAATACTCAAAAAGCATCAGCGAGCTTCCGTGGTTACCATTTGTCAATCGGTTGGTAACCCCTAATAGGAAATTCTTCCCTTCGCCCTCGTCAAACCATCTTAGATCCTATTCGCGATCATGCCCACCCAAAATAAAAATGTTAAAAATCCATTACGAGGAGATTTCCCAAGACAATCTTAAGTGTAGATACATTGGTTATGCGGCAGTATTTGACCGCAAAAAAAAAGTAATCCAGGGAGTACAATTCCTTAAAATTCTTTTATTAAAAAAAAAGAAAGAAATATAATCATAACTAATACTAACTTATACTAACTTATACTAACTTAATTTAATAACTTAAACTAATTTAGGAACATTAACAATAAGCTTTTGAAACTTAACGCAGATACAGTATCTTCAGAATTAGATTGTTTACTATGAAACTATTCTAAAGACACTATAGTGCAGATACGTATATATAATTTATTAGGTTGATAATTGTGTTTCGTTCTATTACTAATAAACTTATTCAAAATTTAACTCGCTCGTACTCGCTTTTCACAACACCAAAAATTGTTTTGATTTATATATAGGCTTTGAAAACTATATTCTGTGTGATCAATTTTTCTTTGTATATTTTTTTTTGGAGAACGATTACTTTTTTTATATTAAAATAAAATTACAAAGGGTAATTTTTTTCTTTTAGGGTTTTATTTTTCCTTTTGTTTTTAAAAAAAATTGCTTCCTTGGCAATCACAAACAAAAATCAAATAATACATTTTAAATGGTTCGCAAATATAAACATTCATGCAGGGTGAAAATAAAAATGAAGACTCACCGATAAAGTTTAAACTATACCTTATAGTTTGTTTTTACTTATTAATTCGTCCAGGGGAGTGGGGACCTTATGCATAATTTCCAGCCAGCCCGAGGAATTTGTTGATTGATGCTAGTTTGAATCTGTTAAAAATTTAATGAATATTTATAATTACGAACTTTACCATTGATAAAAGAATTAGGTATACTTATCTTGACGTAATTTTTTTTTTGTTTGTTCTTCAGCGGACGGGATGGGTGGGATTGATGAAGGAAGTGTGTGTAAGAGTTTTTTTTTTTTTTTTTTTTTGATTTTCTAAATTAGTGTTTGATTTTAGTACAATTAATATAATGTATATAAGTTAATATAATATAATGTATATAAGTGAGTAAGAGGGTTTTGATGACGGGTGCGTTTAACACGACATTAAGTATCCCGGTTGATCGTCTGTTGGGATGTTACGTACTCGAGAATCTTTTAATGGTTGAGTCGATGTGGTATACACTACTGCGCTGTATATGAGACCTGCGTGGTGATGTATACTCCGGATCCCCCCTTTTTTTTTGATTTAGGTTTTTGTTCCTAACTAATCGTGATTGAAAAGTTAGAACTTCTTTTGCGATAATTTGGTTACACTGTGGGGCGAAACAATGATCCAATCACTAAACCACCGGTATGAAGGAGACAATTAATGTATTGTTTCCAAGAAAACAATACTTAGATCCAAAGAGTCTCACTTCATACACGGAGAATAATGTTTCTGGATGCAGACTGCACTTATTCCAAGTGGAAATATTCTTGGTATGGTATTCGTTTTGATAGTCTTTGTTTTTTTTTTATTTTTTTTTTTTTGCTATTTTATTTGAAGCGATTAAATTAAACACTTGGTACTTCAGAATTATTCCTTTTCCCAAAAAAAAAAAATTTTCTTTAAAATTATAATAACACCGGGTTAAAATCGACCGACGTTGACACTGACGAGCTTTCTTCTTCTGACGTTGCGAGATGAGTTTGTCAAGATCAGCTGTAATCTAAAGAGAGAGGGAACTTCGCGTCACTGCTCTTTATAACTATCGCTCATACCGTACTATGCACTAAGCAACTACCGTATTTTGAAAATGCGGTGATTTCGGTCGTTGACTCTTGCGGCTGCTCACCCATACCACTTGGCTCTCATTACCACTGAGTACATCAGTTAATCAATGTTAACATACACATTGGTATTGTGTTTTTATTTATTCATTTTCTCCTCTTATTTTTCTTCGTTTAGAAGTATACAATTTGTTCACCGCCTGGAGATATGCAGTAGATTGATTTAAAGCTTTTAAGGGTCAATTACAGAGGTTCCAAAACTTAAGGGGGAAGCGTTACATTTGGTGGTAAAAAGAAATATTTAAATATTGGTGTCTCTTCCCCACAAGAGACACCATGATTTACATTAAATAATTCATTATAACCATCCAATGCGCTTAATCTACTTTTATTTTCTACCTTAAAAACTCAGAATTGTGTACCTATATTATACCCAAGACGCCCTCTAAGTTTAAGACCTTGGAATCATCCTATGATACCACTTCTTATGGCTACATTTTTGTATTACATCAATTGAATTTTATATAATTCAAGTAAGTTCTCAAAATGAACACTTAAGCATCGCAAGGATTTAGACACTTTTCTTTAAATTGCTTGACAAAGTTGGTGGTACACAGATGCTATTACCCGACACTCATAGAGAGATAAATTGATAAATACTTCAAATTGAATGGATTTATATCTTACAGATACTTTTGCTTTTGTGAGTGTATTTACCATCCTCAAGTTGTTTGAGTAAGGATTTTTAAGAAAAACTTGGTTATGCACTTGCCTTGTCTGTGCAACTGACGTGTTTTTCATTAATATCATTGATAGAAGTATTTACTTAAGTATTAACTGTACCTTGGTTATGGGTCTTCATAATTTGTGATTGAAAAAAATATAGGGAGCTTTACACAAATACGATATGCACGGCGATATAAGATAAAGACTTTGAGGAATAAGAAACATTCAGACCACGCAACGATTCAGTTGGTATGTAATTGACAGATGTCTATCCCACAACGTTTCTGAACTTAGAAGATGCAAATTCCATTTTATTATACCTAAAGGTGAAAACATATTAATGAAGATGAAAACATATTGGGTTCTATGAATATCACTGTGTTAAATCGCCAATCCATAAATATGTCATGTTAGATAAAAAAAAATCCAGATTTGAATGAATTAGTATTGATATGACGTTTGCGTTGACGGGCTATGGAGATAAAGATTCAACTAAGAACTATACGAGCTGTACAGCAACATGCCCCTGGTCAAAAAAACTCCGCATTGGACATATAGAACGAATGGAGACTGTTTAAATTTCATTTGTAATAGAATCTTTCATCTTACTTATATATTATTCCAAGCGTGTGATCGGGCAACAATTTTGCAGCTCACGCATCTCATGTGCTTTTCATAACTTTATATCTCTATTTTCACGCTTAGATAAGTACATATTACCAGCTTGTTTCATATTTCGTCTACATACGCAAGCAAAATGTTATTCTCACGTATGTATTCGAATTTAATTATGTAGATTAGGAGTAAGTTAGAATTAATTTGTTAAAAATAAAACACAATCGTGCAACAGTCATTGAAGAGTTCGTTTTACTTAGTTTGTTCTTGAAATTAACAGAGAATAATCCTCCGGCTCTCAGAGTCTTTGATTTCCAGCCAGACGTCGGACGCAGTAGAGGAAGACCTCACCTTAAGTGGCACGCACAAGTTGAAACCGACCTCAACCAACTTGGAGTGCGCAACTGGAGGCAGTTAGCTAAGGACCGGGATAATTGAAGAGTCATGTTGGTTGAGGCCCAGGTTCATTCCGGACTGAACCGAGTAAGCAAATAAAGAATGTAGTAAGAGCATTGGACTATGAAGCGCAAGGTATATGGTTGAAATTCTGAAAATTGAAATTATGGTTACCTTGATGTTAAATGGCTTATATTTGTCTTCCAGGGAATCACAAAATGTATATGCTACAATTAGCGCTCTCCAAATAGCAATCCAGCTTCTACCTTCATGACCTCCCTTAGTTGGAACTGATGCATCGCTAGCTGCGAGTCCGATCATCAGATAATCAACCTTTAAACTCGGAAAAAGCTGTCGGTGCACCTACGATATATCACGACATTCTAGGTTGGTTGAAATACAATTTGGACTAAAATAACGAGTGGTGGGTGCACGACTGGTCTCGTATGCAACTTTCTATTTTTTTCATAATTTGGCCAAATTCACAATAACATTCATTTTGATTTTTGATGCTAAAATTGACATAAATAATGTCGATATGGTATTATATGAACATTTGTTCCGGAAACAGTATCTTTTACATTGAAATGAAAAAAAAGACAAGTCTGTTGCCATAAATTTATTTATTTTTTTTTTGGGAAATGCAGTAAATTACTTTTATTGAGTCCGTACTACCAATTGTCCATTCCTATTTTTTTTGTATTTTAGTGCGCCATTTGAAGCCAGACAAATCTTCCCGTAGCACCCATCTTTGCCTGCAGGATTATATTGTGGATGGCATTTTGGGCTTTGAGCATCTGCACCGTTTCTCATCTAAACATGGAATTCTTCAATCTTAGTACCCCAGTTGCACCTATCTTGGCTTTAGCATCAATTAATAATTCTAATATTTAACTTGTAAAGAGTGAACAACGCAAGACTATGGATCAAAAAGTTACTTTATTAATTATCTTATTTTTAAGCTAAACATCTAGTCGCCGTCACCGCCCGGTACCGAAAGAGAAAGACCCACGGCCAGGTGTCAGTTCGAAGCCATGCCCGCAGTGAGGTAGCCATCGTTTCAGCAGTCGTCATGTTCGCAGTAGGAGGTTTAATTGAAGCTGGGCTCTGTTCGCAAGGCCTGGTTCCTTAAGTGGAGAGATTTATTGTGGGGTCGCCACAGTACTCCCCCTCTTAAGACGTATAGCGAACAGGAGCTCTAATGATCCGTCCGGAGCGCTTGGTGATGACTAGGGCATCTCGGGCAGGACTGCTTGCTGGTGGATCTGGCACATGCGGCAATGAAGATGTTTCCAGGTATGAAAGCTGATAGGCTGGTTTCAAGCGTTGTATGGAAACGTAAGCCTCCTTACTTGGCATGGCCAGTTTGTATGCATGCGACCGTCGGTCCAGGATCGGGTACGGTCCGGTGTAGGCTGCGTGTGGCGAAAGCAGGCGATATTTGTTGAAGCGCCTCCCTCAGCTCTTGAAGAAAAGCGATAGGTTCCTGGATATTGCTGCGTGCTGATAAAAAGTCTCCTGGGAGTCTTAGTTCCGTCCCATAAATTAATTGCGAGGGAGAAGTATTCGATTCATTAACCATTGATCGAAGTCCGAGTAGCACGGATGGGAGTGCCTGTAGCCAGTTTTCTGGTAGGTGAGTGATGAGAGCTGTCTTCAATATTCGATGCCACCGCTCTATGGTAAGCGGATGCCTGCGGATGGTAAGCGGTTGTGTGAATTTGTTTGCACCCTAGGAGTTGTGCAAATCTTTCAAACAAGGCCGACTAAAATTGCCGCCCCTGGTCGGTTGTCAGGCGAAGTGGGCAGCCAAAACGTGTAACCCATTGCTTGAAAAATGCGTCAGCGACTGTGGTAGCGGTGATGTCTTCAACTGGAATGGCTTCCGGCCATCGTGTTACGCGGTCAATACACGTCAGCAAGTATATGGACATGTTCGAAGCTTTCTGCGGCCGGAAACGTTCCCAGGGTCGGACTAGTGTGCTTGTTGATTTTGCTTCTCTGACAGGCAGGGCAGGCGCGCACCCATTTTCCAATGTCCGAATTCATCAATGGCCAGAAAAAGCGTAGTGCCAATGATCTTCGCGAGGCTCGTGTACCGGGGTGACTGAGGTTGTGCACCGACTCATAGGCAGCGCGCCTAAATGCCGGTGGAATGTATGGTCGAGCTCGACCACTGGATGTTTCGCAAGTGACAGCTGTTTTCGACTCCGGAAGAACAAGATTAATGAACGTAAGTTTCTGACTCACCGATCTTAGTTTCTGCAGCTCTGAGTCCTGGTCTTGCTCCTTTGCGATGATATTGTAGTCCAAGACTGCAGGATTCGCGATTGCTGAAATCCGTGACAGGGCGTCAGCAGCAGCGTTGTCCTCGCCCTTGACATAGCGGATATCGGAAGAGAATTGAGCTATGAAGTCCATATGGCGTCGCCGATGAGGTGTTTCTGTTTGCGACGGTGGATTGCAGAAGGCAAACGTCAGCGGCTTGTGGTCTGTGTAGACCGCAAACGGTCGACCTTCAACGAAGCGGCGGAAGTGTTTGATCGCTAGCTTAATAGCCAGCAGTTCCCTGTCATAGGTGGTATAATGTTGCTGCGTAGGTGACAAGGTTCGAGAAAAATATCCAAGTGGTTCAGCTTTGCATTGGAATACCTGCAGCAGTACTGCACCAACCGCAGTATTTGATGCATCGCACATGAGGCGAAGTTCTGCGTCGGGCAGAGGATGTCCCAATGAAGCTGCCTCCGCAAGTGCATTGCGGCAACGTTGGAAGGCGGCTTGTGCTGTTGAAGTCCACGAGAGAGGCGAGCGGTCCTTCTTTGTGGTACCCTTTAGCATCTGCGCAAGTGGGGCTTGGTCGGCAGCTGCATGTGATAAGCACGGACGGAAAAAATTGAGTGCTCCCAGAAATCGTCGAAGCTCACAAATTGTGGTTGGTTGTGGAAACTCCGAGATTGCCTTGATTGTGTCGTGTGGTGGGCGGATGCCGGTACTGTCGACATGGTATCCCAGGAACACTAACGAGTTTTTACCAAATTCGCACTTTTCCATGTTGAGTGTGATGCCGTTGGACTGCAGGCGAATAAAAATTTCTTTTAGATGTTTTTGATGTTGTTCTGCGGAGCTTGATGCGATGAGCATATCGTCGATATATGTGAAAGCGTAGTCCAAATCCCGGAACACAGAATTGACAAACCGTTGTTGTGTTTGCGCTGCGTTGCGCAAGCCGAACGTTATGCGGGTGAACTCATATAACCCAAATGGCGTAATTATAGCCGTTTTTGGGATGTCCTCTGGCGCCATCGGAGTCTGGTGGTTGCGAGATCTATCCTGCTAAAAATGGTCTTACCCGGCATGATGAGCTGAAAATCCGTCAAGCGAGGCAGCGGGTATCGGTCCTGCAGCGTGACGGAGTTGAGAAGGCGATAATCGCCACATGGACGAATGTCTCCGTTTTTTTCACCACAATGTGGAGCGGACTGGCCCACGGGCTCCGTGACGGTCTAAAAATACCTGCGTCCAGCATACGGTGAAACTCGATCTTGGCCAGTGCATAGAATTTTGGCGGAATTGGCCTCGCACGGCAAGACAGTGGTGGTCCTGAGGTTTCAAGATGATGGCGCACATTGTGTGAAGGTACGCACTCGGATGAGAATGGGAGCGTAATCGCCCTGTAGCGTGTGAGGAGCTCTGCGTATATATGAGAGTGGTAAATGGAGTCTAACACGGTGTAGTCTGTGGAGATGAGCCCCGCCGGTGTGCCAAGGTTGGTGATTTGGTCGATGAGACGGCGACCGTGGATGTCCAACAATAGGCGGAAATGCTGGAGGAAGTCCGCCCCTAAAATAGACTGTGGAACAGCTGCGCGAACAAACGTCCAACGAAAGGGTCTTCGTAAGCCCAAATCTAGTTCTAACGTGGTTGTCCCATATGTATTTATTTTTGTCCGGTTGACAGCATACAGTACGTATGGTTGTTGTTGAAGGTTATCGGTTTGTTTGACGGCTAAAACTGAGATAGCAGCGCCGCTGTCAATTAAAAAAGGATGGCCAGTAACTTTATCAGAGATGAAGAGGCGGTAAGACTAACCAGTAACCGTAGACGCCTCCACTAGCGTTACTGGTTGCCGTTTCCCTGCGTGAATGTGCAAGGCGGTGAGCATTTGCTAGCCTGCGAGCCGTAGCGTTGATGATACCAGCAGCACCCGTTGTTTCTTGACTGGTGCTGACGGTCACGACTAGCTGGACGTGAGCGGCCGTTCGAGCTTTTACTTCTGGAAAAACGGCGTTGTCTCCGACTTCCTTCTAGTGCGTCCAGTCTGCGTTGGATGGCTTGCAACACATCTTCACTAGCCGTTGACATTTGGTTTGACCTTGAAGTTGGCTTATACATCGCTGCTAATGTAGCCGTTGGATGACAGTGGCTAATAACCTTGTTGGCTATTTGAGCGAGGGCATTTAGGTTACCCGTGACCGCGGACAATACAGCTCGCACGTGGGATGGCAATTTTGACAGCCACAGGACTTAAAGTACTGCATCTGGCGTGCCTGAAGAGCCTGAGAGGTCCTTAATAGGCCGAAGAAGCTGTGAGGGTTGTGCATCGCCTAGCTCAATACCTTCGACTAGCCGCTGCAGACGGAGTTCCTCACTCTCCTCGTACACTTGCATGAGTCTTACTTTAACTGCACTATATTTCTCCGTACCTGGCGGCGACAAAAGAATATCCGAAACCTGCTCGAGGTCACGCCGCTCCAGGTTGACGACGACGTATTGGTACTTCATGTCGTCCGAAGGCCTGGATGGAGCGAGAATAGCTTCGCCAAAATTGTGGTAGCTGCGCTGCTATGGAGAGCCCTGAGACATTTGGTGAAGTTGTTGGACGTAAGTCTGATGTTTCTGGCCTTGGATCGTTTGATGGTTCGTCCTCTTGTTTGTCAGGCATTCTTCCTCTTCTTTTTTTTTTGTTAAATGCGATGAAAACGAATAGAGAACAGAGTGGTGGTGTGCCTAGCTGTGTGCGATATATGTATGTGTGCACTTGTGCAGCGTGTGCTATCGACGGCGACAATGCTATAATTTTTTTTTTTTGACAAAACGCAACCGGTTATTTTTCTTATCGGGGTCACCAATGTAAAGAGTGAACAACGCAAGATTCTGGATCAAAAAGTTACTTTATTAATTATTAAAATTTTTAAGCTAAACTGTGGCAGATATTTTAAAACCCACTAGAAATACAAATCGGTAACCACAACATATTCATCACCGACATGATTTATAACAGGTGTGCCAAAAGAAGTCATCCGATGTTGTTTGGCCTTCAGGATATCTGTTGTGGATTGCGCCTTGTGCGCCGTTGCTCCTTTCTGCTGAAGTCACACATCCTCCAGTCCTAATTTGTCCAATTGCGGCAGTAAAAACTCAGTTAACATGGCCCTACAGCACCGTCCACTGTTGTCGTTTAACCAGCGGCGTTCTCGAAAAAAATGTCCCGATGCCTCCTCCAGCATAAACAGCGCATCATGCAGAAACTTTGAGCGGATTTAATGGCTCTTCGTGCATTACTCGTGGATTTTCGGTACCCCAGAAGCGATAGTTTTGATTGTTCACGTACCCGCTGATGTGGAAATGATCATCATCGCTCATTATGACTTTGGTCGAATAATCGTCCACTTCGACTTGGGCGTATGTTACACGCGTTTGGCGGCCGACAGGCAGCAAGCTGATGCACGCAATATACTTTGTTCGGGAACATGCGCAAAACTTTGACCAAAATTCGCCTTAGGGACGATCGGATGATGGCTAATTGCGTGGCACGGCGTCTTGTCGATGCTTTCGGCGACAGCTCGATATCCTCGGCAACAGTGACGATGTTCTCGGCACAACGGGCGCTCCGGGGCCGGCCACTATTGACAACGTCTCGTGTGGTCCCATACTCTTCAAGGTTGGTGGCCAAACGGTGCAGTGCTTGCGCAGTCGGTGTCGGACGGCCGGGGAATCGGCGACGGAATTTGCTCTGCGCCAACACTACAGACGAATTGTTCTTGTATTCTACATCTGTCTAGTCTACAAGTGTCAAAACAGATTTGACATTGGCGGCCATTTGCAAAATTAAGAGCATCTTCCAATAGGTTGATCTTTTTGGCCCACCTGTTAAAAACAAAGCTCATTCCTCGGTGTAAAATTGCAATGGAAAATACAAGAGACAACCAGTAATCATTACAAGATTTTCTTCAAACTCTCAGAGAAACTTCCTCAAGTGAATAAAATCTATTTAGTCTTATCTCCAGCAAACAATGGGTTCTCCATGATTTTCTGTTTTCTAATACGCTATTGCTTTCATTCATTGATAGACATTTTAAGCCATTCGGGCTTGTATCTCCATTAAAATTTCAATCCCACTACCGACAATAACCCTCACAATAACCATTCGTGTCCATCTTTTCAAATAAATCTTCTTAACTGTTGAAATTTTTGTAAACAAAAAACTCGACACTTTCCAACGCTATGAAAAACGAGTAGTGGGTGCACGACTGGGTCGTACGCAACTTTCTCTTTCACAGCGAGTTAATTTGACGTTTGTAACAATTTGGCAAAAATACACAATAATATTTATATCGATTATTGATGCTAGAATGATATAAATAATGCCGAAATGAGATTATACGAGCGCTTGTTCCTTAATTGAAAGTAATCGGTGTTCATGTGAATAATAATGATTTTCCGTTTTTGGCCAAAACTGAAAATTGCGATTACGGATAATATGGCCAAAACCAATTATGTAGAACTCATGAAAACAGTACTAGTAGTATACAATTTAAATTTCATTCAAGTTTGCAAAATAGTTTGCGAGAATTCGACAATTTTCTTTATATGGCCTAAATGCAAAAATCCGTTATATGGATTTTCTCGAAGAAAAATGGGTATGCAGTTTTGTTGGCACTAATATGCTTATAGCATATAAGAAGTTTAAGCTAAATTGTTAATGCCGTTTTTGAACAATTTTTGAGCAATTGGTAGCTTCCAGTAATAACATATCTAAAAGCAAAAAAAAAAGAGTTATGACCAACAAAACACTAGATACGAAGTTTAAATAAAATCGATCAAGTCGTTTAGGCTGGAGAGACTTGTACGGACAGTCGGACCGACGAACCGACGGACGGAATTTCAAAAACCACTTTTTTGAGTTACGCTATCATCGTAATGTTAGAATCAATCAAAATCTCGAGGTCGAAAATTTTTACGAACACAATACCTTTCTCTTTATAAGAGAAAGTTAAAAAAGGGTTAACCCCAATTTTTCCCATTTCACATATATCACGTCTTACAACTGCTGCAGAGGCAAACTAAATATGCTGATAAAGCAATCTAAGGACATGCGAAGATTGGCTGTTTTAGTTAACACCCAATAAACATTAATTTGAATGACATGAGAACTTTCTGACATGCATTTGATTTGGTATGCAAATGAAACGCAAATACTAGCGAAGACAATGCAATCATTCAACGAGTGATATTTTTCGCCAACAAGGATGTGGTGTTGTGTTGCACTACAACTCATACGTCAACCGAACAGTGCTAACATAAACAAATTTAATTTTAAAAAAAATAATGTCATTTGAGGTAAACATTTAGGTTAAATAAGTATTCGTATCCCTAGGATAGGAGTGTTTGTTAAGACAATATGTCATGATGAGCTTCGTATGTTGCAGTTAGAAATATGACTGAAAATATGTGCTATAGAATTACTCGACCGAGTTCACACTAATTAAGCAAAATTGAACAAAGACGTCAATCAACTATTGAAGAGTACTTACTTGTCACTTCAGTTGAATGACAGGTATGTATCGTAACTATGCGTGGATAATGCAGTGCAAACATTTCACTTGACATTTGTCGATACCACATTATCCAATTGTTTTCATTTTCTTCAGTTTCTATCTACTTCAAATAGAAAATTATGGCAGTATATGGCAAAGAACGACTTTTTTTCTGAAAAATGTTGTCACTTGAACTAAATTTTGTAATTTTTGCTCGACATTTTTCGATAATAGAAGATAAAAAAAAGATAAAAAAAATGGTTTATAAAGATAAAGATAAAGATTTAGCCTACAACTTTTTAACTTTCTTTTATAAAGAGAAAGTTATGGTTTTCGTGAAAATTTTCAACCTCGAGATTTTGATTGATCCTAAAAAGTGTTTTTTGGAATTCCGTCCGTCGGTCCGTCCGTCCGCCTGCCCGCACAAGTCTCTCCAGCACAAACAACTTGACCGATTTTCTTCAAACTTCGTATAGAGTGTTTTTTGGTCATAATTCAAGCCCATTTCTTAAATTCCTCTTATAAAGAGAAAGATATTGTCTCGTGAAAATTTTCGACCACAAGATTTTGATTGATTCTAACATAACGATGATAGTGGAACTCAAAAAATTGTTGTTTGGAATTCCTTCCGCCGGTTCGTCGGTCCGTAAAAGTCTTTCCAGCCTACACAACTTGACCGATTTTCTTCAAACTTCGTATCCAGCGTTTTTTTGGTCATAGTTCTAGGCCTTTTTTTTGTTTGCTTTTAGCCATGTTGTTACTGTTACCTGGCATATAAAAATCATACATAACCTCAATTATCTCAAAAATGGCTCAAACGATTTTGATTAAACTTTTTGTTTGCTATAAACATATTAGTTTCAACAAAACTGCGTACCCAGTTTTTTCTCGGAAATCCATATAACGGATTTTTGCATTTGGGCCATATAAAGGAAATTGTCAATTTCTCCCAAACTATTTTGCAAAATTGAATGAAATTTAAATTGTATACTACTATTACTGTTTTCAAGAGTTCAACATAATTGGTATTGGTCATATTATCCTCAATCGAAATTTTCAGTTTTGGCCAAATACGGAAAATCATTATTATTCACATGAACACCGATTACTTTCAACTACGGAATAAACGTTCGTATGATCTCAATTCGACATCATTTATACCATTCTAGCATCATTAATCGAAATAAATATTGTTCTGTATTTGGGCCAAATTGTTAAAAACAGCGATTTGCTGTGAAAGAGAAAGTTAAGTACAACCCAGTCGTGCACCCACCACTAGTTTTGTTTGATTTTAGCCATGTTATTGCTGGTACCTGCCACATAGAAACCATACATAACCTCGATTTCCTCGAAAACGGCTTAAACAATTTCGATTAAACTTCACACATACTATAAACTTATTAGTTCCAACAAAACTGTATAGCCAGTTTTTTCGGGAAACTCTATACAACAGATTTTTCCATTTAGGCCATATAAAGAAAATTGTCAATTTCTCGTAACTATTTTGCCAAATTAAATGAATTTAATTTGTATACAACAATTACTGTTTTCATGAGTTCCACGTAATTGGTTTTGGCCCAGTAATCTCTAAACGGAATTTTCAGTTTTGGCCAGTAACGGAAAATGATTATTATTCACATGGACACGGATTACTTTCAATTTATATTTTATCAATATAAATATTATTGTGTATTTTGGCCAAATTGTTAAAAACATCAAACCCAGTGCACCCAAACTCGCTTAAATTTCTTATATGTTTTTTTAAAACGAGTGTTGGGTGCACGACTGGGTCGTACGCAGCTTTCTCTTTCACAGCGAGTTAATTTGACGTTTTTATTTATTTTAACGGAAAACAGTTTTTTGAATTCCGCTATCGCCGTTATGTTAGAATCAATCAGAATCTCGAGGTCGAAAACTTTTACGAAAACAATATCTTTCTATTTATAAGAGAAAGCTAAAAACATATGAGAAGTCTACAATCCGCTGTGCGTATCGTTTAATACGCTATCCCATCCCATCCTTAAAATAAATATCAACAAAATGTCGGCTTTTTGGCGATGAGATATAGAAAATGTCATTGTCACAACATTTTGTTTAGACTGTTTATCAAAATCTTTTATGGTTCGACAGAACAACATTTTTCGCCTGGTTCTGCTATGGGGTAGTGTATGTAAATGTTTTTTTTTTTATGAAATCGCCCCCAAAAAGTGGGGCGGTGCAAAAAACTTCGTATGAACAAAATATAGACATAAGTATTGTCTAGATTTATTAGTCAGACAATTTCCAAAATCTCCGAAGGTTTGGCCTAAAACTACGTTTTTCTAAAAAGGAGGCATGGCAGTGAGCGGATTTCAAAACTATTTACACTTATTTTACTGGGAGCAACAACAAACACATCATTCTAGTTCAAAATTCAAGGCCCAAAAACTGGTGACGTACGGACGGACTGACGGACAGACATGGCTATATCGACTCAGCTATCGATTCTGAGTCGTTCTATATACTTTAAGCTATACCTAGCTAAGTTATTTCATTGTGTTACAAACTATGCATCAAAACTAATATACCCCTATGGGATAGGGTATAAACATATGACAAAAAGTGGGAGTGGCAAAAAGTTTAAATTGACGAGTTGACGAATCCACATATATTCTTCAGACACTTTTTCAAATTTCCCTACCGTTCGGCCAAAACCATTATTTTTCTAAAAAGTTTGCATGGCATTGAGCGGATTCCAAAAGTGCTTACACTTGTTCTGCTTCTTGGTACAGAGAAATTTTATTTTTCTAACTCAAAATGTAAGGTCAAAAAAATGGGTGCATACAGACAGACTGACGGTCAGACATACATGGCTCAATCGACTCAGCTAGCGCTTCTGAGTCAATCCATATACTTTGGGATACGGTATAAACATATGGGATAGGGTATAAACATATGAGTAGGCTACAATCCGTTGTGCGAATAGTTGAATATCCCATTAAATTCTATTCTTAAACAGCAGATCTCCAAAAAGTGGTCGTGGCTAAAAATGTATATGTAAAAAAATGACATGGTCTCAATATTATTCAGACAATTTATAAAAATTATTAATGGTTGAAAAAGTTTATCTATTGAGTATGCCTTGAGGTAGTTTAAACGAATGGTTTTGGTACTGAAACACACCCAAAAAGTGGGCGTGGGTTAAATTGAGCTATGAAAGAAATGTTTAAATAGCCTTTATTAATGTTATTGCATCGAATGTTTTTTCAATATTTTCTTAAGTTTTACAGAATACTGTCTTTTATTGAAAACGCCCTAAATTGATGGGCTCAGTGGGGTGATAGTTAGTGCGATGAACTACCTAGCAGTAGGTCTGAGGTCGTTTCAACACCAAAATGATTAAACACCTAAAATGATTTTTTATTGGCCCTACTCTCATTAATATCTGACAAATCATCCGAGTAGTATCAATTGTCAAGAATAGCTTATCTCAACTTTGCCGTTCGGATTCGACATAAAACAGGAGGTCCGCCATCGTTCAAAGAAATTTACGCAAACATGAATGGTTGTGTGAAAGCTATATGGTATAAACAAAGTCGGGCGCAAAAGACACACGTGCGTACTGCCGAGAAATGCTCCCATCACAATAAGCTGAGCTAAAGTGTCGAGGCATTACTCATACTTTAAAAAGTCCTTAAAGAAAAAGTGAACCAATAAACAATATCAGACAGATGTGGTTATAAATTAGCATTAAGTTCGCGTTTCTCTTACAAAAGACACTTTCATTTTCTATTTGTAGGTAATTGACAAGGACGCGACGTCCCGTTTTCGATGAGCTTATGCTAAGCACGCCAGAGTGCCACCTTTCCGCATAGATAAAAGACAGCCAAACACTTACTTCGCAATGAAATGACAGTGCTATGGCATTAATATAATCAAAAAGTTCCTGTTGGTTAAAAATACTTCCATTCTGCATGCATGCATCATTCCTTAATTTCTAAAAATTTTTTTTTTCCATTTGTCATCCTTTGTCTTTTTCTGTATTTCAGTTGATAAATAATTATAAATTCAAAGTCACTCTCTAAAGGGATATGTATTTATGAATATACAGTTTACGATCAAAGGTTGGCATAATATTACAAAATATTATTTGTGCGGAATGCCATATTTTAAGAGATGAAAGATGACCCTTTTTGCAAATATGGAGACCATTTAACTGCTCAGTTTTATTGTCTATTTAAGTATGAAAATGGGTTGGAATTTAAACGCCTGGAATGCATGCATGAATTGTGTACTCACTACCATTTTTCAAACGGCATGTGGCAAGTTTTAAATGTTTGTAAATATTGAAGGAGCTGAAACAAATGGTTATTTGATATTTCAACCTTTATTTGGGTTACTGGTGTCATAGGAATGAGCTCAAATAATCATATATCAATAATAAGAGCTCGTCTAATTGTACATAAAAAGCAATGAAGCTAAAGAAAAGGGAAACCATCCTAAATAAACTTTCTACGGTTCGACTCGGATTTACTCCCTAATAATTTTGAATTTAGGTAAAAATTGAGTAAACAAAACGAATCAAACAAGTCCATACTGCTACAAAACAAAAATCAAAAATCGTTAAGAGGCATTTTGTAAAAAAAATAAAACGTTATATTTGTTTTTTAAGCTAACAAAAATGATTTTAATTGGAATAACCACATCATACAAAATTGCTATTTGCTTTACCCAATAAAAATCGTATTCAACACGATAATAAGAAGAGAAATGAGAGAGTGAAAATGTGAAAGTTAGGCAGCATAGCTTCCATTTTTTTCCAAAACGCAATACCATTTTATAAATCATTTTTTTACTTCCTCATACGTTATACAAAGAAAGATTGTGATGCGACTAACACTCAAAGTTGAGATTTTACAATACCTTTTGTTTTAAGAGTTCAAAAAAAGTGGATTTTAAAAAAAATATTTCCCCAATCGCACATTGTAAATAGTAATGTTAGAAGTCGAGTTAAACAAAATAAAACAAATATTAAGAGGCTGCAATATGTTGTAGGAATCTTTAACTGCCTTATCCCATCCCATTTCGTCCTTTGATTTAAAATCCCCAAAAAGTGGGTGTACCTAAGACTGAATGATGGTTAAATAAATAAATAAATAAATTTATGGCGCAACAGGCTTGTTAGAACCCAGGGCCTAGCTTTCTGCTCACAACCATTCATGTGTGCGTGTGTACTTCTTAGCACGATGGCGGGGCCTCCTGTTTTATGCCAATTCCGAACGGCTTTGTTGAGATAAGCTTTTCACGACAATTGATACTACTCGGATGATTTGTCAAGTCATCACGAGAGGAGGGCCAGTGAAAAATCATTTAGGCTTAAATATAGAAAACGGCAATGTCACCACATCTTGTCCAGAAAGTTTATCTTATTCTCTTATGACTTTCCAAAAAAAAACGAGTGGGTGGTGCACGACTGGGTCGCATGCAACTTTCTTTTTCACAGCGAGTTAATTCGACGTTTTTTTTTAATAATATGCCAAAAATACACAATAATATTTATTTTGTTTGATGCTAAGTTCCAAAAAACTGCATACACAGTTTTTTGAGAAAACCCATATAACAGAATTCTGCATTAAGGCCATATAAAGAAAATTGTCAATTTATCGCAAACTATTTTGCCAAATTGAATGAAATTTAATTTGTATATAAAGAAAATTGTCAATTTATCGCAAACTATTTTGCCAAATTGAATGAAATTTAATTTGTATATAACTTTTGTATATATGAAAACACTATTACTGTTTTCATGAGTAATAGTAATTGGTTTTGGCCCAATTATCCCTAAACGAAATTTTCAGTTTTGGACAATAACGGAAAATCATTATTATTCACATGAACACCGATTACTTTCAATTAAGGAATAAACGCTCGTATAATCTAATTTCGACATTATTTATATCATTGTAGCATCATTAATCGAAATGAATGCTGTTATGTATTTTGGCCAAATCGTTACTAACGTCAAATTAACTCACTGTGAAAGAGAAATTTGCCTACGACCCAGTCGTGCACCCACCATCAGATCTGTATCGTAGCGAGGCTAATATAAACAGCATCTACGAGCAGAGATTTGCCTCAGCATAAAATATGTTTCCCTTGGCTTATCATTTAGTGCGTTTGTCAGCGGGACATATCAGAATATAGAAGTTATTAAGTATAAAATCTCATAAATCAAATAAACTACGAAATTATAACTAAGCTATATAATATAATTAAACATAAGATAATTTAACATACACTTATTACCGCTCTGACATTCAATTTTGTAGAGTATATTTTAAGCTACTTTTTGAAACACGTAGTTCAACTACATCGTTATTTTTATTGTAAACTCTACTCCTGCGACTAATAGCCTCATGCATACCTTAGTACAGTTTATGGTTAGGTATATGTAATATATTTAATATACGCAGCTTATAGGAACCTATTAAAACTAATTTCACTTATAAGATCAAGGACATTTATTTGTCCTGATAATAATTGGTACAATAAAACCAAATCATTGTTAAGTTTTCGCTGAGAAAAATGCAACATGTGCAGAAGTTTAATTCGACACCTATATGGAGGCAGCTTTTGTACATCATCCCATGGAAGTTCTCCCAAAGCAAATTGCATGAATGTACGTTGGTCTGCTTCAATTCCATGTGAATGAATTACATAGAAGGGTGTACACACTTGTGAGGCATACTCCAAATGAGGGCGAACTAGACAATTATGTAGGGAGAGAGTGACATAAGGGTCACTAAACTCTTTTGACCACATTATTATACATTTTAACATATAGTTGGATTTATTAATGATAACTAAAGGGTCGAAATAAACACCTAGATCTTTAAAACTGTCTTAACGGCAGAGAGTATGCCCGGTCAGAGTATAATTAAAATTGGATTTAACACGTTTTCGTGAAATTGACATTTGCTTAGTAGGGTTCAGATTCAAACCGTTTTAAAGACACCATATGCTAAAACTATTGAAATCGGTTTGTAGTGGAATCGAATAGTTTCGATTTCCTATATAATTGAAAATGTTCATGTCATTCGCATATCTCAATATACATACGTACATACTCTTACATCGCTAATGCAAGTATAAAACAATTGGTCCTAAATGGCTTCCGTGAGGTATTCCAGATTGTGCAACAAGGGTTTGTACAAGAAACCTCTTAATTTCTCAATGAGAGATATGATTTAACCCAATTTATGAATCCTGTATAGGTAATCCATATCCGTTAAGTTTAAAAAGTATGATATTATGTGATAATTAGTATAATGCTTTGGGGAAGTCAGTGTATACACAACTAACTTCGTTTTTATTTTCCACGCTATTGGAACAATGATGCATAAAAGTTAAGAGATTTTTAATAGTGGAAGATTTCAAACATTTACTGGTAGGATTCCATCAGGCCACACAGAATAGTCATTATTACATAAAGAGAGGACAGTCATTCAGGTAACTGAAATAATGTTCGTCTACGACAAGAGGGGTATCAATTAATGATTTGCTGAAATTCTCTGCGAATAAGTAAGATAAAATTTGAGACCTCGATGTTTTTGAATTATTGTTTTTCTTTTCGAATCCGTTTTTCTCTTCGAATTCACGAATCCCCAAAACTGTTTAGGGACACTCTTAAGAGCGTTCTCCATATTGAATATATAGCCGTTATATAAACTACCTGACACAGCAGAGAATTCATTACATAAATCAGGTACTTATCATAGTTATTATTGAATTATTAAAAGCCCGGTTACGTCTATTTCGAAGTGATTTAACCTCTTTCGTGTAACAAGGATGCTAGACTTGAGAATTTTTAGAATACTCGACTGGTATTGTTCTACCCATGCAATATTTTATTAGACGATAGATTTTTTTAACATCTTCCTCTTAATTGAAGATGCCATGAACACTTCGGATAGCCTTTGAAAGTTCGCTTTTCGAAAGTCGAGTGAGCGAGTCAGCATTTTTGTAAAGTTTTTTTTTTCTTTTTTTCTCCGTGGGTGTTGGAAATCTCAAAAGACACGATGAGCACGTGCCCAAAGTAAGTGTGGGACCTTAACTTCACTAAAACCACAACCCTTTTTGCATTTTTATTGCAATTAAGTATGCGACTTATCTAGCAATTTTTTATCACGAGTAATGAATGTTTGGCAGGCAACTTTCCTGTTAGAGCACTTAGCGGTTTGCCATTATCGGGCCAAATCTAAGTGCTTAGTTCTTTGAAGATAAAATAAATAAATTTAATTTATGGCGCAACAGGCTCGTTAGTACCCAGCGCCTAGCTTTTTTTTCTCACAACCATTCATGTGTGCGTGTGTACTTCTTAGTACGATGGCGGGACCTCCTGTTTTATGCCGAATCCGAACGGCTAAGTTGAGATAAGCTTTTCATGACAATTGATACCACTCGGATGATTTGTCAGATCATTACGAGAAGAGGGCCAGTGAAAAATCATTTTATTGATGCTACGGCTGGGAATCGAACCCAGAGCTTCTGCACGGCAGTTCATCGCACTAACTATCGCGCCACTGAGCCTGTCGTTCTTTAAAGACGCCGCAAAAAATTTGTTTCATCAAGAATTTGGAGGACCATTGTGTTAACGTGTCCCAATAAACGTTTTTTTATGTTTGCGTGCAAAATTTTTCGTTTCACCTTTAACCGCGGGAATAACCAGATCTCTGCGTAGATCTTCATACCTTATATACCACGGCGCTTTGACGAATGATCTTAACATTTTGCTTTCAAAAGTTTGTAAAATATTTAGATTCGTTTTACTGGTACAACCCCATAGTTGTATACCATATGTCCAGACCGGCTTTAGCTTCCTTGTATAATAGCAGCTTGTTATCAAGGTTAAGCTTCAAATATTTTCCGAGTAACCAGAACAGTTCTCTGTATTTATTTTTAAGTTCTTCGCATGTCTTTTTTTCATGCGACTTCCGTTTTAATTTTGCATCGAGTGTCGTTCCGAGATATTTCGCTACATTTGCAAAAGGGACTCGAACCGTATTGAGAAATACTGGCAAATTGTTTGTCCGCTTATACGAAAAATCTACATGAATCGATTTGCTCTCGTTAAGTGCAATCCGCCAGGATTTTGTCCATTCATTAACCTCGTTAAGAACGTTTTGTAATTTCATATTTCTTTCCTCTATTGGTGTGCCAACTGCTAGCTGTATCATCAGCAAACGTGGCAACTATTATATTGTTTGTTGGCGGGATATCACGTGTAAATAGGAGGTACAAGAGTGGGCTAAAGACGCTTCCTTGGGGTACTCCTCCCAATATTTCTTTGAACTCCGAATATTCGTTTCCAAGTTTCGCACATGTATGCTCAAGATACGAAACAAGGATTTTATATAATTTTTCAGGCAGAACTTGTCTTAGTTTTTTATGCCAAACTTTGTCAAAAGCTTGCGGCACGTCAAGAAATACGGCTGAGCAAATTTTCTTTTCTTCGAAAGCTTTCCCAATTACATCAGTAATTCGATGAACTTGGTCCAAAGTCGTTCTAAACCCAAATTGATAGTCAGGTAATGGGGTGTAAGTGACCTAGGTATATCCTTTCCAAAACTTTTGAAATTATTGGAAGAAGTGAAATAGGTCTGTAAGATTTTATTTCATTCTGTGATTTCCCTGGTTTGAGAACCATAATCACTTACGCGATCTTCCACTGTCTTGGTATGTATTCTAATCTAATCGCTGCATTTACAATGTGCAGGAGTTTAGTTAATGCTTTTCGAGGCAACATTTTAAGAAGTTCTCCTGTAATAAGGTCATAACCCGGAGCTTTTTTAGGCTTTAATTTCGGTATTTCCCGTTTAAGCTCGTCAATACTAGCTTATCTCCCTAGATTACTATTGGTTGTATTCTCGAACAAATTAATGTTTTCTGGACCATCAAATGGTTTAAATGTTTCCTCAAAATGTGCGGCGAAAACGTCTGCTTTTTCCTTATCACTTTTTGCCCAAACGTTTTGAGTTAGTCTAATTGATATCACAGCGTTTCTTATTATTATTATTTTGATATTAATTACTTTCCAAAGTGAATAATTTCTTTTTCAGCGGTTAGGCTTTGCAGATTAGTTTCTATTGTATGGTTTTTTAAGATGTCTGGCTATGTCAAAGGTTTTTTTCATTTTGTATTAGTAATGCTGGTACTAGATTTTATTACTACAGACTAACATAATCAGCAGAAAATAGAACTCAAATAAACAAGTGGTGGTAGCAAGACTGGGTCGTACGCAACTTTCTCGTTCACAGTACCTCGCTGTTTTTAACAATTTGGCCCAAATACGCAATAATATTTATTTCGATTAATGATGCTAGAATGGTATGAAAGATGTCGAAATATGATTATACGAACGTTTATTCGGTAACTGAAAGTAATCGGTGTTTATACGAATAATAATTATTTTCCGTTATCGGTAAAATCTGAACTTTGCGTTTTGGGATAACAGGGCCAAAACCAATTATGGGGAACTCATGCAAGCAGTAATGGTAGTATACAAATTAAATTTCATTCCACTTGGCAAAATAGTTTGCGAGAAATTGGCAATTCGCTTTATATGGCCTAAATAAAAAATCCGTTGTATGGATTTTCTCGAAAAAAAACTAGGTATGCAGTTTTATTGGAACTGATATGCTCACAGTGAATATGAAGATTAATCAAAATCGTTAGAGCCGTATTCGAGAAAATGGGTTTTATGTATAATTTTAATGTGGCAGGTACCGGTAATAACATGGCTAAAAATAACCCCAAAAAACTACCTAGAATTATGACCAATCAAACGCTGGATACGAAGTGTGAAGAAAATCGGTGAAGTCGCTTAGACTTGAGAGGTTTGTTCGGAAAGACAGGCCGACGAACCGACGGACGGAATTCCGAAAACCACTTTTTTGAGTTCCGCTATCATCGTAATGTTAGAATCAATCAAAATCTCGAGGTCTTAAATTTTCACGAAAACAATATCTTTCTCTTTATTAAAAACAACTGGTTGTTGTACGACTGGGTCTTGTGCAACCTTCTCGTTCTCAGCGAGGTGCGCGTTATAATTTTCATAATTTGGCCAAAATACGCAATAATACTTATATTGGTTATTGATGCTAAAAGTGATATAAAAAATGTCGAAATGTGATTATACGAACAACTGTTTCTGAATTTGAAGGAATCGGTGTTTGTGTGAATAAAAATGATTTTCCGGTATTGTGGAAAACTAAAACTTCCGTTAAGGGATAGTTGAGCCAAAATAAATTATGTGGAATTGTTTTAAACGGCAATATTAGAATACAAATTAAGTGCCATTCAATTTAACAAAGTAGTTTGCTAGATATTGACAATTTTCTATACTATATTTTCTCGAAAAACTGGGTATGCAGTTTTGTATGTATATGCATATGTATTGTATATGGTTATAGTTAGTATATTATACAAAGTTTAATCAAAATCGTTAGAGCCGTTTTCAAGAAAATTCTGGTTATGTATAATATTTTATACGAGGCGTACCGTTAATAAAATAGAAAATAGTAAACAAAAATAACCTAGAATTGTGACCATAACAAACGTCGATACGAAGTTTGGTAAAGACGTTTAGCTTGCAGAGGCCATTACGGTCCGACGGACGGTAATTCAAAAACAATTTTTTTGGGTTCTGCTTCATAGTAATGTTAGAATCAATCAAACTCCCGAGGTCGATGATATTTACGAAAACAATACCTTTCTCTTTATAAGAGAAAGTTAAAAAGAAATATTTTTCAATTTTATAATCAAATAGAGACAACGTCTATCGAAGCGGAAGGGATAAAATTAGTTTGCTCATGAGAAAAACGTTTCTTTTTAAGTTTCACCAAGTACACCAGCTTTACAATAGTATTTTCTGAAATATGACAAGTTTTCCATCGTAACAATCAACCAACAAAGGATTAGTTACATATGTACGATAAACATTTGAAGCTTATCAAAAACAAGGAGAAAAATGAAGGTCCTTTTATGCTGTTGAAATTACAATGGAGTTTAATTTGGAAAAACAAATACAATGTGAAATAAACGTACATACACTACGACTAAAGTTAAATCGTTTAGATATGAAAGAATCCGTTTAAACGAATACAAGAAGGTCGGAAGTAAAAGGCTTCGACTGTGACTGCTTCAAATTTTTTTTCGTTATTTCTCCGTGGGTGGTGGAAATCTCAAAAGACACGATGAGGTATGATCTTAACATTTTCCTTTCAAAAGTTTGTAAAATATTTAGATTCGTTTCACTGGTACAACCCCATAGTTGTATACCATATGTCCAGACTGGCTTTAGCACTTGCTTGTATAATAGCAGCTTGTTATCAAGGTAAAGCTTCAAATATTTTCCGAGTAACCAGTACAGTTCTCAGTATTTATTTTCGAGTGTCATTCCGAGATATTTCGCTTCATTTGCAAAAGATAGATAGATAGATATATTTATTTCGTATATGAGTATTTTTACATAATTATGTTATTGCACATTTTACAGAGATTTGATGATGATCTTATCTTTCTACTGAAATATTATTTTTAATGGTTAGAAGAATTTATAAAGAAAAAAGAATAAACTTGAAGGAAAATACGAAAAAAACCTCCAATATAAGAAAAAAAATAAAATAAAATAAAGGATAAATAATTAAAAAAAAAAAATACAATTGCCATTAAATTGGTACATTGATAAATAAATAAATAAATAAATAGATAAATAAATAAATAAATTAATTAATTAATAAATAAATAAATAAATAAATAAATAAATAAATAAATAAATAAATAAAAAAATAAATAAATAAATAAATAGACAAATAAATTAATAAATAAAAATAAATAAATGATTAAGTACATAAATAAGTACAAATTTGTACAGCAATAATATAAATATAAACAATAAGTACGAGTATGTAGAAATTATAATTGAACAATATTAGGTATTTAGTTGATTTACAAGAGGATTGTCTGCGAAACTGCATCTTGTTTTGAAAGTGTTGTTAAGTTTTAGAATTCTATCAGCTATCATTTCAACATTCGCTCTTTCATGAATGTCAATAGTTGAGTGGTGCCAAGGTAAATCTAGCATCATTTTTAACAGTTTGTTTTGCGATACTTGCAATTTTTGTATATGACACTTTGCGGAGTTGCCCCATACCTGACACCCATATAATAGAATTGCCTGGAAAATTATTTTATGTAAAATTATTTTGTTGTCAGTAGAAAGTAATGATTTTCTATTAATAAACGGGTAAAGCATCTTGATTCCTATACCTATTTTCTTTATAGATTTATTAATGTGGTCCTTAAAAGTTAACTTGGTATCTAAATAAATACCTAGATATCTAATACAAGGTTCCCAATTAATACTATTACCATTGAATTGAAGGTGGCCGGTGGGAAGGAAACAAGACTTTCTTTTTCGGGTGAAATAGATAGCTTGAGTTTTACCTTCATTCAATTTGATTTTCCATTTGTGATAGTATTTTATTAATATTTCCAGTCCATTTTGGAGATTCCTCTCAATATTGAGAGCGAATTCATGGGATGAAAATATTGCGGTATCATCTGCAAAGATGGCTATATTACAGTGCGGTAATTTAGGAATATCATGTGTAAATATGTTGTATAATATTGGGGCAAGAACTGAGCCTTGTGGAACACCTGATGGAACATATACCAAGTCGGAAACACTACTATTAACATGGACTTTAAAACAGCGATTGGACAAAAAGCTTTGGACTATATTACAAATATATGGAGGGAAGTTAAGACTTATCATTTTGTATATCAGGCCCTGGTGCCAAACTGAGTCAAATGCTTTTTCAATGTCTAGTAAGACCAAACCTGTAGATTTTCATTGGCTTCGATTGAATTTAATACAGTTACATATTCTCAGTGCCTGATGGGATGTACTGTGGTGACGCCTAAAACCAAATTGTTCATCGGGGTAAATTTGTTGAACATCAATGAATTTTAAAATTTGTTCTTTCAACACCTTTTCATATATTTTGCTAAGATTACTTAGAAGGCTGATAGGTCTATAACTTTCCGGCCTTTCAGAAGACTTACCAGCTTTTAATATTGGTACCACTTTTGCAAGTTTCCAGATATCGGGAAAGTACTGCATTTTAAGGCATGCATTAACAATAAGCGTGACAAATCGTATACCTGTTTTGGGCAACTGCTTAAAGTAAATGTTTCTTAGCATATCAATACCTCCAGTTTTCTTTGCATGTAGATTGTTAATTAAAAATTCTATATCTTCTTCCGTAACAAATGTGATGGAAGAAGAATGATGAGTTACATTGGATGAAAAAGCTTGAATTGTGTTACTCACTAGGGTGTTGGTATAAACATCACCTAAGTTTTGTGAGACAATATGGTTATTGAAAAAGTTTATGGCAAGTGCGTTGGCTTTTTCTATATCAGTAAAGTAAGTGCCCGACGAGTTTTTTAAGAAGGGTAACTGTCTATTTTTATTTTTTACTAATTTAACTATGTTCCAGAAGGGTTTACCGTTTTTGTCCAGTAGATTGAGTTTAGTGTTCCATTCTATATTTCTATGTTTTAAAATTTGTAAGGCTATTTGTTTGTTCAGGTATGACATTTGATGCCGGAATACAGGTTGTCGGTACCTTTGCCAATCTCGTCTACACATATTACGCAGTTTAATTAAAGATAATATATGAGGGGGCAGTTTAAAACAGTAAAACTTTTTAGAAATTTTTGGGATACTAGCATCCACCGCACTGAGAACGTGATCATTAAAATCATTTACAAGACAGTCAACGTCTTCCTTAGTTAAAATGTCGTCAATATTTAGGGTGATATTACTAAGTTTTGATTTAATCTCTGAACGAAAACGTGTCCAGTTAGCATTTTTTAAATTCTGGACATATTGCACTTTTATTTCCCTTGACGACATGAGACGACAAAATACCGGATTATGATCGGAGCTAAGTTCATTAAGTGATACTGGATTTGTTATAAGACAAGGGACATTTGTAATAAATAAGTCAAGAACGGAAGGACTACCACGAGAACTGGCTGGAACGTAAGTTGGACTAGGAGGAAACAAAGCAGAGATTGGCAATATAACAGGAAAATCAGCAAGTAGGTTTCCCCAAGCATTAGCTCGAACACAACCCCAATTCCTATGTCTGGAATTGAGGTCTCCACCAATTACGAAATCGCCGTTTAAAGTGAAAAGCCTTCTTAAATCGTTTTTAAAGTTAATTCCCTTCTCATCTGTAGCGCTATTACCTGGAAAGTATACGCAAAAAACCTTAACAACCTGTTGATTTCTTAGTTTTAATTCAACCCCCACATTTTCCACGTAACGTGTTCTGACAACAGGCAGGAGCGAATGCTGAATTGATCTTTTGATAAGAATCGCAACACCGCCACCAGTCCTATCGACTCTATCATTTCGGTAGCATTTGTATTGAGGTGTTGATAAATTAATACCTTGTTTAAGCCATGTCTCAGTAACCAAAGCAACGTCAATGTTGCTGTTTTTTAAAAAGTTTATAAATTCTACAGTTTTGCTGCGAATACCTCTCGCATTCCAAGTGACAATATTAATGTAACTATCTATCATATTACTTAACATTACTATACAAAAACTTAGTTGCTAAATGTGCAATAACTTGAAACTGTTCTACTTTGGATTTACAAGTAGACAAACTCGTGATCATTTCCATAGCTAAAGCGTTGAGTTCCTCGATCGTGAACAATGTTGATTGTGTATTAGGGATGTTGCTTGAAATGTAGCTGGGAATGTTACCAGGAATGTTGCCGGCAGTATGGTTGAGAGAGCTGCTCACATTGCAGTCGTCCTTCTCCCATACATTACGCGATGCCGTTTGAGTATGAGCGTGAGGTTGAGAGCTAGTGATAGCATAGTTACTGCTCTCTTGATTACGGTTCCGCGGCTGCGGCAGCAAAGGAAAATCGGACATAGAAGTGAACAATATGTGTTTCTGTGTATTTTTAGCATTTACGTGAACTGGGATCTGAGAAGAGTTATTGTTGAGAAAAGCTTTTGGTTTTTGTTTCTGTGATTTTTCTTTCATCTCAGAATATTTGATCCTATTGGCACAGGTTGGGTCAGTAGACTTGTGACAGCCGTTGCAGTTAACGCACTTGTTCACGGCAACATTGTCGCATAATGAAGTCTTGTGTTGACCTCCGCAGATGGCACAGTAGGCTTTTACGTAGCAATTACGTTCGCCATGCCCGAACATTTGGCAGTTGTGACACTGAGTCAGTTTACCTTTAATTTTTTTTTGAATACTCCAGTTGACCTGAGTATGTAAAATAGAACGATACTGTTTTTTTAGATCAGCTAGTCTGATTGAACTATTTTCTAGTGAAACTAGATAAAAAACATCACTATAACGTTCATATGTTTTTGTTATTTTTTTAGTATTAATGCACTTTAAGCCGATTTTTATGAGTTCACTTTTTAATATATTTGCATCCATATCACCCATGCCGTAGAGAATAACTTTGAAAGCTTTTTCACTGTGGATATCATGTGAAAAAAATTGACAGTTTTCAGATTTTAACTTGTCAAACAATGAGTTATAGGAAGCAAGGGATTCACAGACAATTTTTATCCCAATGGATATTCGTTTTATGTAATAGTCATTAATATTAAGTGTTTTCATGAAACTATGAACGTAATCACTCGATTTTTGGAGGAGTTTTATTGGTAGTATATACACTTTTTTTGCACTAACCGCAACTACATCGTCCATATCGTCACTGTTGTCACTGTCAGGTAGACATTGTAATGGACTCCAGTAATTAGAACTAGAATCCTTTTTACGTGAATTATTTACGTTATTCATTGTCCGACGATATTTATTTTCCGAGGACGAGCGATTGTCCTCGGTTTCGGGTGATCTATCGCGTTTAGATATTTTGAATAATTTTCGAATACACTGTGGGGAAAGTCAATTAATACTCGAAATTTACTGTGATAAACTTTTGTATCTGTAATTAAATAAATAAATAAATAAATAAATGTGCAAGACCGATAAAATAACTCAAATGAAGCTATTGGAGCAAAGAGTAACGAGTCACCCACCACCGAATATTGATGTTGTCATATTGGAAGGCTTCTTTATGTTGCATTTAATCACAGATGTTTCTAAAACATTTGGTAATGTGTCTAAAAGAAATTCTCTAAATGGATACAAGATTTAATGTATTGCGAATTGATCTTGTTTTCGATCAATACTTTTCACCCGTCCATTGAAGATAATCATTGTTCGCGAAGGAATGGCTTTGAGGATCGCGCCTACGTTACTACAGGTTCAGATCAAGTCAGACCTTCTGCTTTTAGGAATGAACTACGAAAAGCGAACTTTAAAAGACTTTTGTTTTCCGTGGGTGGTGGAAATGCCAACATTTTTTTTATCACGAGTAATGAATGTTTGGCAGGCAACTTTCCTGTGAGAGTTCCTGCTCTCTCCGCAATTTATAACGCGGTTTGTTATTCGGAGAACCGATGTGTTAACGTGTCCCAATAAACGTTTTTTTATGTTTGCGTGCAAAATTGTTCGTTTCATCTTCAACCGCGGGAATACCCAGATCTCTGCATATACCTTCATTCCTTATATACCACGGAGCATTGACGAATGATCTTAACATTTTGTTTTCAAAAGTTTGTAAAATATTTAGATTCGTTTCACTGGAACAACCCCATAGTTGTATACCATTTGTCCAGACCGGCTTTAGCACTTGCTTGTATAATAGCAGCTTGTTTTCAAGGTTAAGCTTCAAATATTTTCCGAGTAACCAGAACAGTTCTCTGTATTTATTTTTAAGTTCTTCGCATGTCTTTTTTTCATGCGACTTCCGTTTTAATTTTGCATCGAGTGTCGTTCCGAGATATTTCGCTACATTTGCAAAAGGGACTCGAACCGTATTGAGAAATACTGGCAAATTGTTTGTCCGCCTATACGAAAAATCTGCATGAATCGATTTGCTCTCGTTAAGTGCAATGCGCCAGGACTTTGTCCATTCATTAACCTCGTTAAGAACGTTTTGTAATTTTATATTTGTTTCCTCTATTGTTGTGCCAACTGCTAGCGGTATCGTCAGCAAACGTGGCAACTATTTTATTGTTTTTTTTTTTTTGCGGGATATCACATATAAATAGGAGGTACAAGAGTGGGCCAAAGGCGCTTCCTTGTGGCACTCCTCCCAATATTTCTTTGAACTCCGAATATTCGTTTCCAAGTTTCAAACATGTATGCTCAAGATACGAAACAAGGATTTTATATAATTTTTCAGGCAGAACTTGTCTTAGTTTTTTATGCCAAACTTTGTCAAAAGCTTGCGGCACGTCAAGAAATACGGCTGAGCAAATTTTCATTTTTTCGAAAGCTTTCCCAATTACATCAGTAATTCAATGAAATTGGTCCAAAGTCGTTCTAAACCCAAATTGATAGTCAGGTAATGGGGTGTAAGTGACCTAGGTATATCCTTTCCAAAACTTTTGAAATTATTGGAAGAAGTGAAATAGGTCTGTAAGATTTTATTTCATTCTGTGATTTCCCTGGTTTGAGAACCATAATCACTTACGCGATCTTTCACTGTCTTGGTATGTATTCTAATCTAATCGCTGCATTTACAATGTACAGGAGTTTAGTTAATGCTTTTCGAGGCAACATCTTAAGAAGTTTTCCTGTAATGAGGTCATAACCTGGAGCTTCTTTAGGCAGTAATTTCTGTATTTCCAGTTTAAGCTAAGCAATACTTGCATATCTAACTAGATAACTATCGGTTGTAGTCTCGAAAAAAATTATTGTTTTCTGGACCATCAAATGGTTTAAATGTTTCCTCAAAATGTGCAGCAAAAACGTCAGCTTTTTACCCAAACATCTTGAGTTACCCTAATTGGTGGCATAGCGATTTTGGCCGTTTCATGACTTTAATTGCTTTCCAAAGTGAAGGATTCCATTATTTTTCAGCGGGTAGGCTTTGCAGATAAGTTTCTACTGCTTGGTTTTTAAAGTTTGGTGCCATCTATTTCGAGCTTTTCTTTTTTGTCTAACCAAATCTCTTATTTCCCATGGGTGCTTGGTATTACTATAGCTTTCTAATTGCGTTGTTTTGGAGTATTATTCCATGTTGCTCTTTGAACAGTATCGATAAAGGAGTCAACCGCGACTTCGAGTTCTAATGGGCATCTAAGCGGTATACGTAGTCGAATTTTATTTTTAATACCGTTTTTGAAGCCTTCTCCGTTAGTTTTTCCGTTTTTTTGTCTGGGTGTTAGTGGGTTTTCATTTCTAATGATAGACCCGCTCGTTTTTAGAATGGCCGGAGAAATATCAGAGCAAAGATCAAGCATTCCTCAACTTTTATTCGATTGGACGGCATACCATCTACGATGAAAAAATCGATCAGATCCGGTATTTATGTAACATTAGTTGGCCAGTAAGTTGGTTTTCCCGTAGAATAAAATTCGGTATTGTACTTTCTACCAACATTGTACATCATCCTACCTTTCTGTGATATGCATCTAGATCCCCAGAATGTATGTTTTGCATTAAAGTCCCCTCCGATGACAAAACGCTGTCTTAGGGAATTAAGTAAGTTTTCAAAGTCTATTTTCTCGACCTTGCAACGTGGTGGGCAGTAAATAGAATATATCTTCTTTTGGCTTGTATAGAGCAACTTGCATTGTTTCGACTTCTAATTTAAAATCAATCGAATGTTTGATACACTCTTTTATATATAGTGATGCTACACCTCTAAGCCTTGTTTGATGGATGTAGAGCATGATAATTAAAATAACCTTTAATCTTTAAGTGGGAATTACTCTTTGCATGAGTTTCGGATATTAAACATACGTCGATATCTTTTTCCTGCATAAACAATGCAAGTTTTCCAAGTTTCTGCCAAAGGCCATTGACAATCCACGTAAGAATTTTAAGAAATCTTTTCATGTTGAAGTTAGATGACGTCTGCGGCGAATACTAGTTTCAAGCTTTACTAGCCTGTCGAAAAGTTTCGAAAGAATAATCGGAAAAACGTTGGAAATGGGGTCTGGTGAAATATTTTTATCGGATAGTGTAGCTTGGGCATAAGTTTGTACATTTGGTTTTGGAAGTACAAGATCCGATCGTATTTCTGTTGGGCGAGGTATTTGTTTAATTTCTTGTTTTTCGATTGTTGCCTGCCTTGGCTTTGAGATAAGTCTTTTTTGCAACTCTTTAGCTACTTCGCAGCCGCGGTAACTTTTCTTATCTGACACGCAATCTACCGTCAGATGATTTCCGCCGCATTTTACATACCTCGGCTATTACTAACAATAGGTTTGCATATGATTATATCCTCGGCACCGCATGCATTGAGGAACTAATTTTGAATCCTTATGCTTGGGTTCGATTTTTACAACAATATTAAGTATTATTTTTATTTCATACATTTTTTTCAGACTTTCTGTTTTATCGATAGTGGGTATAAATAAAGGCAGAGCGCGTTTTATTAAATTTTATTCGACCTTTTTTTGCTGTTTGTTCCGCTTGACAATGTTAACGCCATCTATAACATTATATTGTCTGTTTTTTCGGATCACCAACTATGTAATCCTTTAGGCACGATGCATGTTACCCTCTGGCTACAACGCGTAAAGGCCTTTCAGATTTATTCTCAAATGAATACCATTCAATTTTATCGGAATTTAGCTTCCGAGATAACAGACGGTAACTTTCTGGATCTTTTACGCAGACTTTATATGTATTTCTTTAATGGAGTTACTTGGTAGCCTGATAATGGTATCGATTTCATCAAGGTATGCAACTTGTTATAGTCGTCTATGCCGATCACATTAATTGGCAGTGGGGGCCGTTGTTTTAGCTGTTTCGCTTTATTAGTATTCTCTTTATCGTGATTTATTAATTCAGGTGAGGATATAGCTTTCCTTTTTTTTCACCGGTCTTTTCTTTAGAATCAAGTCGGTTTCGTGACTGAGTTCTTCTTCGTCGGTATGGTATTCTGATATAACCTGGCAGTTTGCACTCGGTTTTGGTTTATTACTTAATTTTAATGAACTCTTTAGGGTCATGTTTTCATACTTAAGGTGAAGAAATTCTTTCCGAAGCTCTTCGCAGAGCAGTTCGACTTTGTTTAGCCTAGTTCGAAGAATGTCGTTTTCGTCCTCAAGGCTTTTTATTTTCTCTGAGTCTCGTTTTTCGTGAGCCGACACTGCTAGCATTGTCAAGCTCCTGGAGACGCATACAATTTTTTGAGGTCCAGATGTAGGTAACCTCTTTAACCTTGAACTTTTTCCGAAAGGGTTACAAAATTGCAATAACTGGCTCTCCCCAGAATCCGTAGAACCGACCTCCGAAGAGGGTGGGTTTTCCAGTGAAACTAAATTGCCACCTGGGATATTACATCTTTTCGTTTTATTCATTGCATTTTTTTTTGTTTTTTGTAAACACTTTAAACTCGGTATACACACTAGAAAAATATTTTATCTAAGAGGAAAAAGACAAATTTGTATTTATATAACCACTTCAAGCTAATTCCCGATATGGTGATTGTATTGTAATTCAAACTATTATCCATAAAATCATCTTCTTAACAATTGATTCTATTGTTACATAAATCGAATGGAAATACTATTATGTTCTAATATTTGAAAGGGTTGCTATTGTGTATTATTATTGGCTGATTTAAGGTTCATATGTCATTCAAATTTAAGCTATTTGCATTATAAACCTTGAGGGTCCACAGTAAATACCTGCGATAGTTTAGTGATAGTTTCCAGACTTAATGACACATTTACAAACATGTATAAAGTATTTAACATGTTGAGTTCTGACTTAATAAGTTTGATTAAAGCTGTCATTATCATAAAGATATATACTATAAATATTGTGATAGAACGCTCAGGCGAGTGGTCAAGCTCGCATAGCTATGCCCTGGTTTTGGCCTAGTTATCTCCAAACGGAATTATCAGTTTTGGACAATAACGGAAAATTGTTATTTGGCACATATACACCGATTACTTTCAATTACGGAATAAACGTTCATATAATCAATTTCGACATTATTTATATCATTTTAAACTAAATATTATTGTGTAATTTGGCAAAATTGTTAAAAACGTTAAATTAACTCTCTCTGAAGGCGGGGGGTTGTCAGAGAAGTGCAAAAGTGTGATAGGATAGATTTTGGATAGAGCCGTAGCAAACCATATGTATTCTCCGCTGAGTATTCAATGTATTCATTCATTTTGTCTATAATTTTACAGCTCTAATTTTGGATGTAGTGGCGAACTGGAGACTTACTCAATAGGTGGTGTCCGAGCTAATTTTGACAAGTGACTGTATTTTGTGTTTGTTATATTCGACTAAGGCAACACGCTGAGCGGCAATACGGCAAATAGCGACGCCTCTCTGCCTCTTGCCGCTAAATGCGTTGTCGTAGGCTTAGCGAGTAACTACCAATTTAAAAAAAAAAATTTTTTTCAAATAATAGTTGCAGGGATTTTGGCTGTGGGACTACATTCGCAACCTTCTACTCAACAGGCGTACACATTATGATTGTTTTTTTTTAACGAAAACCCTTTAGTTTTTGAATTCAGAATCACCCACCCTTTGATCATCTTCCGGCAATCGCTCTGCATCTTTAAGACAATTAGTTGCAAAGCCCTTATGCAACGTCATAAACTCCTTTGGCAAGTTTTACTAAATCGACCTCGAGATTTTGAGTGATTCGAACATTACGATGTTATCAGAACAAAAAAATTGTTTTGGAATTCAGTCTGTCTGTCCGCTGAAATTGTCAATTTCTCGCAAACTGTTTCTTCGAATTGAATGAAATTTAATTTAAATACTACTATAACTGTTTGCAACAGTTCAAAGGTTTTGGGTCGTAACGGAATATCATTATTATTCAAGTAGACACCGATTACGTGAAATTCTGGAATAAACGTTCGAAGCACATTTCGACTTTATTTATTCAACTTATAGTATCAATAATCAATATGAATATTATGAAAATCGTCAAATTCTCTCATGATTGAGATTTGATTTAACGCCCGCCTCTCTCGTTTGTAAATGATGTATGTTAACAACCGCGTAGAGCAACGTAGCAAAGATTTAAAAACTTAAAAAATATTTATCTCACGTAAAAAATTATAAACGCATATTTTTCGTGAAAAGGAGAACAGAGATACACCGGAAAACGGTAGCTGCAGAACACTCTAAATCAAACGTCAGTGATAAAAAATATGGCTCATTAATTGCTTTTTTTAATCCTTAAACTTTTCTTTCAACTTTCCTTTTGATGGAGAGAACAGTTAAATTCCACATTATTTTTCTTCTTTGGGTCAGTGGTTTTATATTTAGAGAATGTAGAGCATTGATCCTTCTTGGGCTTAGAGAATGAAAATTGTAATGGTCACGAAATATTTGTCGATACTCTTTAACATCAACTTTTCTCACATAGCCATAGATCAAACATTTTAAGTATAGATAACTTACTTTACAGGTACAGTTTTTTGCTGAAACTCTCAATGTGTTTTTTTTTTTTCAAGAGAATCTAAGCCACCAAATTAGCTATTGGTTGTCCGTGGAAAATACAAAAAAATCGTTTAGATACTTTTGCACACACTCTGATCTTGCAACCGCTATTTTTATAGATATCTTGATTTTAATAAATACCGAGCTCCGATATCATCCTTGTTCCTTTTTCAGCGTTTGAGTTCCAAAGTTATTACGTACATAACAAGGAAATCCTTATATCGTTTATACTCGAAAACCCCCAAAAAGTTTTGCAAATTTCTTTTAACCTGCAATTTGAATTTCATATTTTTGTATGTATTTCGGAGTTTGGGAGCGCAAGTTTTCATTTTTCTTCGTCGCGTTAAATAATTAACATTTAAATTTTAGTCCCAGTAGTCTGAGAATTAATTCTTTTTCATCATACGTTTCAATTGAATAGTTTTCAAATTGAATAAATTTACTTGTCAGCTATAAAAAAAGATGCACTTTAAATTTGAAATATTATTTTACATAAAAATTATACACATGTTTTGGATTTGAATAAATTTTCTAGATTCGTTGTGGAGCCATCATACTCTGTTAACTCGTTTTAATTTTACTGAAGACTTCGCCACTTTTGATTCTAGGAGCTGGCAAGAGAGTTCACTCAAAATACAATATTACAAGTTTTCGCAAAAATAATGCATTTTTACTCGTCAGAGGATGATATGATTATAAGCTGCAAAAGATTGAGCAAAAAAAAGAAAATAGAAGCTCAAATCGAGGTGAGATAGTGGCTATTCCTATTTCATAATTTCGCACTTAATGGCTTTTATTATTAACCGGACGAAATTTTCTGGGGAAAGGCTTTGGTCAATGATAAGGCATCCCGTCCTCAAGCATTTAAACATTTTACAATCAGTGGACTACCGGTTGATTGGAAATTTAATAAAAAAAGGATGGATGAAACATTCTTTGGCCCTTGGATAAGGGCATCTGAGCAAATTAAACACAACAAATCTTAACATTGTATACTCGCCCTTTGTCAAGCCTCTGATTAAGGCATGCTACAAAAATGTAATGCTTATTATAAAAACACTTTTTTAAAACACCTACTAGCAAAAGTAAACACAGTAAAGCCGCTTGGGAAAAAGTTGAGCACTTACCATTAAGAACTCCTTTCGTATAGCTGGATTTTTTTAAATTAATATTTGAATGAATGAAATACATTGGTTTTTATAAAATTGATGAAAAATTGTTAACTGAAGCCAACAATATTGAAGTACAACATGAATCGTTTAATACCCTTTCCCATTCTACCGGTTAAACCAACCATTCCAAACGTATAATATACCCTCTTTCGAAGAAATCGACCGATTTTATAAATGGGGATTTGAGAATAAAGGGATTCGAGTTGAGTACTTCAAAACCAATTCCATTCCAAATAAACAACTCAACGCATAAATAATAATGATAATTCCTTGCATTCGGAGGCATAATTGACAAAATCCCATCTATTATGCTCGAATTTTATTAACATTCCTGTTAGTATTGGCAATTTAATGTGGATGTACCTAAAACTGGTTCTCCTTGATAACACAAAATATGAAATATTTATAGATGTGCTCATATGTGATTGAAATATATCTTTGACAATATGCGCATTAAAATGCTTACCCGGGTTTTACGACGAATTTATGGGCTGAATTATTAAAAAAAGTTAATCTGTATTGTTGCAAAACGATGCTGAAACATTGACGTTACTGCGATAATTTGAGAAAGTTGTAACGGTTTTTTTTTATTTATACGATTCTTACTGAGCTATCGTAAAAGTTACCAAAATGTAACATAAAAACTTCAGAAATCAATTTGTTAAGATGAAACATTGATGAATTAATTTTGTAAATAAAGCAAAGTCGTAAGGAGTGTTTGTTGATAAGAAGAAGGTAGATAAAAAATATACTTAGGTTCTGAAAGCCTCTAAATTACCATGATTAGCTGATTAAAACGAGTTAAAGCCCACAGAAGATTTTGGGCACAAATATTTAATAATATGTCCAACACAACACTGTCAAACTTCCCTAGAAATTAGAATTCATTTTGTTTAATAAAAGCTGTATTTATTATACGTGACTACAATTTTTTTTAATATTGATGCGTAGGCTCTTTTGTGATAATTGAGTTATTTAACAACATTTATTGAACTAACAGCATAGCACAGCCTATGAAAATTAATAAAATTTATTTAAAACGATTTTGAGAAAATTAAAACCAAAAAAAAATTCAACAACATTAATTTTTGTAATTTGTAATATTTTTTACAAATGATGTATGTACAAATAGCGACATACATATTATTTAAAAAATAATTAAACTTACAAACAACAACGTTTTGTTTGTACACAAATGAATACTCAAAAATTCATTCAGTACTTTTTGAGGAATTAAAAATAATTTCATTCATGCTATCATAATTTCATTTTACCATTTTGACAAAAATAAAGAACTTGGTATGCTGCATTTAACTACGTATTGGCACCATGGGCTAAAGATCTTTTTTCCTTTTTACGGAAAATAATAAACTTTGCGAACTACCATTATAATATTTTGTTATTAAAAATCTAAATTCAGTATTCTAAAACAAGTCTGCATTAATGCAACTGTAAATTTTAATAAAAATCGCCAGAGCCGTTTTCGAGAAAATATGAAAATAAAAGAACTTTCAACAGAATGCAAAATTTTATAACTATTTTTCAAAAACCACTAATCTTCATATATCTCAACGAGGCCGTTCTTGAGAAATCAAAAACATGAACTAGACTTAACAGTTTGGGATATAGTTTTCATAACAGACTTAAAGACATCCTTTTTTGAAAAACTATTTTGTGTAAGGGTACCTTAAAATTAAACACATAATTTTGGCGCCATCACAATCATTCCCTTGTACTACACAATACTGGGGAAGTAAACATCATACAAGAAGGCTATAATACTCGATGGCAATCGTTTAAAATCCTATATGTTTAATATAATTGTGTCAATAACTGGATATAGACTCGTGGTCTGCTTGAATTTTATTAAGGCCGAAATTAGGTGGACAGCAGTTGGTTATAAGGTTGTATGAACTTTGTGGTGCTGTCCTGTGGTGCTGAATATGAGTTCACTTCAATGAACTGAATGCTGTAGAAACGCTCGCAGTGTTCTCTTATAATGGACGTTCTCACAATTAATAAAGAATGGGTACATTGCCCAAGAGAACACTCAGAAAATGATGCAAGACTTGGTGCATACATAAATCCTGATTCGTTGAACCAACATGTACCCCCAATGAATTTGAATTTTCTAAGGTACCAATTGTACACTTTAAATGAGGCGTTAGAGAAGGGAATGAAGCAGAGCGATGGCGCAGGGACATAAGTCCAAGAGACAAAAGTCCTGAATTGATTTTTCAGCACTAATATCCCACTTTAATGGGAAATAAGTCCTGAATTCAATTCAGGACTTATGTCTCACCAATGTGGGACATTTGTCCCGAGTTTGTATCATTAAAAACAAATTTAAACAATAGTGAATATTTTTTATTTAAATTTGGTCATTTACAAATAAATGAAACAACTGTTTTTTTTTATAATTTGTCGAAAAAAAGGAAACCGCAATTAATTTTTTTAGTGCAATTGCCTCTTTGCTCAGCTTCGAGAAACAGCAACTACACATCTTTTAGTGGTTACAAGGCTGTTAAAATATGTTTCGAGGATTCTTAAAATACAGGCAGCAATTCAAAGTTTCGTTTTCTTCGTGTTGTTCTGCTTCGTTCGAAACATTTTCCTGGCTTTCGCTTGTTGATCCTTCAGAGATCTTAATGTCAATCATTTGCTTGGACTGACCATACAATTTTGACGCCATCTGATTAATTAATTCAGAAACAGTTGATCTGTCTTGTCGAGCTTATTAGTCAGAAGGTGAATGAATTCATTTCGCTTTTCGAATTTACTCTTGGGGCGCTCAAACTTTCTCCACGTTTTACCATCCAGCGATGAGGAAAGTCTAAAGTTGTTTTGTACTTTTTGTCTAACAGATTGTCACAGAATTTAAAGAATTTGCCGTGTTTTGTTAATACTTTACTAAGTTATTGGTTATATTCCTTTAGCATGCTTGTCGTTCGCATACAATTCTTATAAACAGGGATCTGTTTCAATAGATCCAGACAATATAAAATAAATAATTGGTATCATAAATGCATTCATACAGATAAAATATATTGTTAATTCGCACCGAAGATAGCCATTGCTTTTTGAAATATTTGACAGTTTTTTAAATAAGGGTACTTAGAACAAGCATTGTAAAAAGCTTATAGCACTCAATGGCCAGAAAAAGCGTAGTGCCACTGATCTTCGCGAGGCTCGTGTACCGGGGTGACTGAGGTTGTGCACCGACTCATAGGCAGCGCGCCTAAATGCCGGTGGAATGTATGGTCGAGCTCAACCACTGGATGTTTCGCAAGTGACAGCTGTTTTCGACTCCGGAAGAACAAGATTAATGAACGTAAGTTTCTGACTCACCGATCTTAGTTTCTGCAGCTCTGAGTCCTGGTCTTGCTCCTTTGCGATGATATTGTAGTCCAAGACTGCAGGATTCGCGATTGCTGAAATCCGTGACAGGGCGTCAGCAGCAGCGTTGTCCTCGCCCTTGACATAGCGGATATCGGAAAAGAATTGAGCTATGAAGTCCATATGGCGTCGCCGATGAGGTGTTTCTGTTTGCGACGGTGGATTGCAGAAGGCAAACGTCAGCGGCTTGTGGTCTGTGTAGACCGCAAACGGTCGACCTTCAACGAAGCGGCGGAAGTGTTTGATCGCTAGCTTAATAGCCAGCAGTTCCCTGTCATAGGTGGTATAATGTTGCTGCGTAGGTGACAAGGTTCGAGAAAAATATCCAAGTGGTTCAGCTTTGCATTGGAATACCTGCAGCAGTACTGCACCAACCGCAGTATTTGATGCATCGCACATGAGGCGAAGTTCTGCGTCGGGCAGAGGATGTCCCAATGAAGCTGCCTCCGCAAGTGCATTGCGGCAACGTTGGAAGGCGGCTTGTGCTGTTGAAGTCCACGAGAGAGGCGAGCGGTCCTTCTTTGTGGTACCCTTTAGCATCTGCGCAAGTGGGGCTTGGTCGGCAGCTGCATGTGATAAGCACGGACGGAAAAAATTGAGTGCTCCCAGAAATCGTCGAAGCTCACAAATTGTGGTTGGTTGTGGAAACTCCGAGATTGCCTTGATTGTGTCGTGTGGTGGGCGGATGCCGGTACTGTCGACATGGTATCCCAGGAACACTAACGAGTTTTTACCAAATTCGCACTTTTCCATGTTGAGTGTGATGCCGTTGGACTGCAGGCGAATAAATCCCGGAACACAGAATTGACAAACCGTTGTTGTGTTTGCGCTGCGTTGCGCAAGCCGAACGTCATGCGGGTGAACTCATATAACCCAAATGGCGTAATTATAGCCGTTTTTGGGATGTCCTCTGGCGCCATCGGAGTCTGGTGGTTGCGAGATCTATCCTGCTAAAAATGGTCTTACCCGGCATGATGAGCTGAAAATCCGTCAAGCGAGGCAGCGGGTATCGGTCCTGCAGCGTGACGGAGTTGAGACGGCGATAATCGCCACATGGACGAATGTCTCCGTTTTTTTTTCACCACAATGTGGAGCGGACTGGCCCACGGGCTCCGTGACGGTCTACAAATACCTGCGTACAGCATACGGTGAAACTCGATCTTGGCCAGTGCATAGAATTTTGGTAGAATTGGCCTCGCACGGCAAGACTATGGGGGTCCTGAGGTTTCAAGATGATGGCGCACATTGTGTGAAGGTACGCAGTCGGATGAGTCGCAAGGGTTTAATATTAGGACCAAGTAGAAAGTAAGAATCTGACTCTAAGTCCAGGCAATAACCTCATTCAGTTTAAAAATAACTTAAAATTTTTCGGAATTAACTTCACTCTATCTTACATGCTAATACCTCTACTAAGGAACAAGTCTCTCAGCGGAATGGCCAAAGAATTGCAACTCCTAGAAATAAGACTCCTACACACTTAACTGACTGGCGGAAAACCCTAACATATCTCCCAACGGACCCCCGATTCCATTTAATCAAAACCCATAAAACAGGTAAATTCGTGGATATTCCAGGCAACAGCAATAATATATCAGTATATATATAGATAACAACAACAAAACAAAAAACTATTACTCGAACATAATTATTGGTGGACAAGTCCTAGATATAATATTGATGTCAAATATATATAGATGACAAATCTGTTTTGACATTTGTTGATGTAAATGGTTTTTCAATAAGAACGCTACAAACGTTTTTTTTGTTAAAACAAAAACGGTTTTGGATATCAATGAAATTCTTTATTCCTGTGAAAGTACGTTCGATGCAATCATGTAAGAAATTCGATTTCTTTTCCATGGCCACCACGGGCACGCTTGCAGAAGTCCAGACGTTGAACCCAATTTTCGACAGTTTTCAAGCATAAATCGGCCGATACTGCTGCAATTTCACGTTCGATATACGTACGAAGTTCATCAATCGTCGCTGGCTTGTTGGCATGGACCATCGACTTGACGTAGCCCCACAGGAAATAGTCTAACGGCGTCAAATCGCACGACCGGACCATTTCGTATGATAACACGTTCTCCAAACTTGGTTTCCAATCAATTGTTTGAGGCATTCGCTGTGTGGCTTGTGGCGCAGTCCTGTTGGAACCACATGTCCTCCAAGTCCATATCATCCAATTGGGGCCAATAATATTCGGTTATCATTGAACGGTAGCGATTCCCATTCACAGTAACATGCCGGTCTTGATCATCACGGAAGAAGTACGGCCCAATGACGCCGCCGGCCCATAAACCACACCAAACCGTAATTTTTCGGGATGCAATGATGACTTATGGATTACGTGTGGATTCCTGCCTGACCAGTACTGCATATTTTGTTTATTGACGAAGCCACTCAGCCAGAAATGAGCCTCATCGCTGAAGATGATTTTTCGATGAAAATCCGAATCATTTTCAAACAGGTTGTCTATGAATTTCAAGGGTTAGTCAGGCCCCTTGAACAGAGATGGTGGCGGATGAACCGAAAGGCCAACGGCAGCGCTCAATCCCGTAATGGATACTGATGGCCTAGTGTCCTAGGGGTTTCTAATAAATTGAAACTGTCCCTCCAGGTTGGGGGTTGTTGGGGGTTGCTTTGGGTAAACTACCCACCCATATAAAAAAAACATTGTTACGAAGCAACCAATAGCTTCGGAAAGGACTGATTTTATTGCTGCCGACACGGCTAAGAGAAAAAAGGACAACGACGTTCGTATCTGCACCTGGAATATGAGAAAATTAAACAGCAGAGGTGCAAGCGAACAACTAGCGAAACACCTAAACTGCTAAACTGCAGACATTACTGCCATCCAGGAAATACGATGGGATGGGTCGGGCAAAAAGAGGATGAAAAATGTGATATCTACTACGGACCGTGTTATAGTGACCAGAAACAGCGGCTATTCGGGTGCAGATTTGTTTTAAGTGGCAGACTTAGGTAAGAAGTCTTATGTTTCCAAGACATGAGCGAACGCATTGTAACAATCCGCAACAAAGCCAAATTCGCCAACAAAAGCCTTATATGAGCTCGCGCCCCATTGGAGGAATAAGATGATATAGCTAAGGACTGCTTCTATGAGCTCCTTGACAAAACCTATGAGCGACTACCGAAGAACGATGTTAAAATCGTGCTGGGAGATTTTAAGGCAAAGGTAGGAAGAGAAGACATCTTTAGCAGTATTGTCGGAAAACATAGCCTACAAGTCAACACATCTGGTAACAGACTTAGGCGAATTGACTTCGCTACGAAACGAAATGCCATGGCGGTCTCCAGATCAACGAACGGTCAATCAAATTGATCCCATAGCGATAGACAAGAGGCACGCATCCAGTATTTTGGATTTTCGAACATTCCGAGGAACTAACATCGACTCGGACCACTACCTTGTTGCAGCCAAGGTAAGAATGCGGATAACCACCACGCCACAACGATCCAGAAATGCTGTGAAAAAATTTAATGTCGAAAGACCGCAATCGCAAGAGACCGCCAAGACCTTCACGCAACGCGTAACCCTTAACCTCTCGAGTAACACCATACCACCAGCATCGAATATCGAAGAAAAATGGCAACGATGCCAACAAGCCATTAGATCAGCCGCAACTGATATGCTTGGTTTCTCGCAAACACCAGCAAGAAACCCCTGGTTTGATGAGGAATGCCGACAGATGCTCAAAGCCAAGAACGAGGCCTACAAGGATAAGTTGCAGGTGAAGACGAGAGCTGCCGTTGAGCTCTATAGGCAGAGAAGAAGGGAAGAATACCGGCTTTTCAGAAAGAAGAAAAAAGAACAAGAAAAGCGCGCGATCGAGGATATAGAAAGGTGACACTGAAGGAACGACGTTCGCAAGTCTTTCCAAAGTGTTAAAGGTCAAAGCCAAGGGTACAAGGCTCAAACAGAATCCTGTCGAGATGAACAAGGAAATATCGTAGTTGAGACACAGTCGATGCTGAGGATATGGAAGAACCACTTATGCAGACTGTTAAACGGCGATGACGAACAACATTCCGCTGTCAGGCAACGACAGCGAAAACTGCCAACCACCCGACCTGAGTGAAGTGAGGATAGCAATATCTAAACTAATGCGCCCGGAAATTGGTAAGTAAAATCCACCAACTCATAAGCCAAATCTGGTCGGAAGAAAGTATGCCTGAAGAATGGAACTTCAGCATCGTTTGCCCTATCCACAAAAAAGGAGACCCTCTAAACTGCGCCAACTACAGTGGCATATGTCTCCACAACATCGCCTACAAAATTCTATCTGCCGTAATATGTGAAAGCCTGGAACCGTTTACCAACAATCTGATCGGCCCTTATCAGTGGGGTTTTAGCCCAGGAAAGTCCACAACCGATCAAATCTTCACACTTCGGCAGATCCTGGAAAAAACCCAAGAAGTCCAAATCGATACCCACCACCTATTCATCGAATCCAAAGCCGCATACGACTGCATTTATATAGACGAACTATATAGAGCCGTGTCTAGTTTTGGTATACCGCCCAAACTCGTCCGTTTTTTTTAGGATGACGATGGCGAATTCTCGCTGCTCCATCAGGGTCGGAAACGACCTCACCGACAAATTCGATTCCAAAATTGAATTTTGGCAAGGCGATGCGCTGTCATGCGACGTCTTCAATCTGATTCTTGAGAGGATTGTGCAAAACTCACGGACCAACACCAGAAGCACAATTTTCCAAAAATCTGTACAACTACTAGCATACGCCGACGATACTGACATCATTGGTAGGACCCAACGTGATGTCATAGCCACGTTTACTAGGATAGAGAAGAAAGCGGCAAAAATGGGCTTAGCAGTAAATGAGGCAAGACGAAGTATATGCTGTCAACTCGAAAGGACATACAACATCGACGAATCGGACAGAACTTGACCATTGACAGATATAACTTTGAGGTAGTACGGGACTTTATCTATCTCGGCTACGCTATTAACTCTGACAACAACATCTCGTCAGAAATTAAAATTGTTGAGGCCCAGGTTCATTCCGGTCTGTAGCGCCACTTAAGTAAGTAAGTAAGTTAAAAATATCGGATGACATCATTTGGCCCACTCTGTAGTTTGTAAATATTTCGTGGTAGTGTTTGTAAGAGATCACAAGAAAGTTGCGATTGAACAAAAGCTAATAAAAATCGAACAGAAACAGTACAGCCATATTGGCATTCCATAGAATGAAATTGATTAAACTTACTTTAATCGAATTCATATTCTTATACTATATTACTATACAATCGACATTCACATCATGGACCAATCAGCTCAAATATAACCAAATCCAAAATTGCATTTCTAAATTCTAACATGCATATTTTGAATTTGCAAAAAATGATACAAAGGTTAATCAGCCCCCAAATATAGTAACATTTAAGTTAATTTACCAGCAGTTCATTTCATTCCATTTATTTATAACAAATGGCTTGATACAATTGATGAGTAGTTGAATTCAATTTGTATTTAGCATAACATAAAATATAATTTATCGTACATGGGATGTTAAATTTAATTGGTCCAAATTAAGTTATCATATTCATGTAATTGAAACAGAATGCAAATTTTTAGAATTAGATACTTTCCGCCCTGACATAAAATCAAATGAGTGGAGGGTGCACGACTGGGTAGTGTGCAACTTTAATGCTAAAAATGATATAAATAATATCGAAATGTAATTAAATGAACGTTTATTCCGGAATTTGAATCTATGTGAATCATAATGATATTCCGATATTGGCCAAAATTGGAATTCCGTTAAATTGACAGAGGGGCCAAAACTATTTATGTAGAATTAAAGAAGCAGTATCGTGGACAAAAGTATTTTGTCACAGCTCATAGCAACATTCTAGCGCGTGTCTCTGTGTACGCGTAAAAGTAACGGGATCCATTCCACTTTCCAGTGAGAGATTCTATTTATAGCTTTCAGAATGCAAAAGATGACATTGATAAGTCAATTTATAGCTTTGCTATGACATGTGATGTGAGAGATTATGCATTTTTGGGTGGACAAAAGTATTTTGACATTGCTTTCGTTTAGTTCTCATTTGTTTCGTGAGCATTAAAGACAGCTTTTTGCCATTTGTAAATCCAGAGTATAAATCTTCTACTAGCTTTAAACTTTTTTTTGTTCAATTTCATTAATTTGTTACCGTTTTTTATTTCATTAAAATATGGGTAAAACACGAGAGGTAAGCCAAATCCAGCGAAACGGAACGGTAATAAAGTACCACGCAGGTATTTCGGTCCAAAGCCTCAGCAAATTTTATAAAGTACTCCGGCAAACAATTTATTATCAAATTAACAAGCATAAACTGACAAATTCCACGGATAATTTAGTCAGAGCGGGACGACCACGCAAAACTACGCCAAGACAAGATCGTCTAATCTTAGGAAAATTTAAAGATGATGTATTAATTACACCAAAAGCAGCATCAATGGAAGTAAAAAAAGATTACGATATTTCAATTAGTAGAAAAATAGTTCACCGAGGACCGATGAGAGTTCTTTTGAGTACCATGGTTCATATAATAAAATTTACTGCAGATTACCCACAAATATTCGAAAGAAAATGAGACTTGTATCCCAACGCATACCACATGGTGGCGGCAGTGTCATGTTTTGGGGATGTGTTTATTTTAACGAGATCGGTGGTTTGGTACCCATCAATGGTACGATGAATTAAGGACAATATTTACATATCTTGAATGACCATGCATTGCTTGCCGGCGACAGACTTATTGGGCAAGACTTTATCCTGCAACAGGATAATGTTCCATGCCATAAAGCAAAAATGATTATGAAGTTTTTGAGAGATTTGGAAGTAAAGTCATTAGATTGGCCACTCCAAAGTCCCGATCTCAAGATCATCGAGAATGTGTGGGCTTACATAAAACGCAAGTGGAGTGCAAATTTGACAAGAACGCGTGAGGAGGCAATTGCTGAAGTCGAAGGACTTTGGAAGGAAATTTCCATTGAAACGCTTCAGAACTTAATAATATCTGTTCCTTCACGTTTGCAAAAGGTGATAGATGCCAAAGGAGGGTTTATTTTTTATTAATTTCTTTTTTGTTTTTAAAAGTTTTGGCAAATCATATCAAATTTGTATCAAATTCTGTTTTGTCAAAATACTTTTGGCCTCCCACTTAAATGATTTTTTTTTTATCAGATTTAATATGAAATTTAATATTTTTTTGTTTTTTATTACCTTATTCCACTATTGCTATAAATAAATCTCTTTAATATTTTTTGGATAAATAAATTACAGTTTATTACACAAAATGTGCATTTTTATTTATGTCAAAATACTTTTGTCCACGATTGTACACCGAGTTCTGCTAACTCAAGTGCAGAAATGTCTTCGCGCCGGAGCAGTCGAAGTTGCTGCCAAGTGTCGAGATGTTTTTTTGGGCAAACGCGGCTCCATCATAGGCGCTTCATATGCTTCTATATCGAGTCTGACTGTTCCCACAGCTGTGTGGTCGTCTGCGCCCAGAGTGGCCGAAGTTGCTACCACGTGTGGACGTCACATAACTAAGCGACCGAGTGTTTCATCCCAAGAAATGATTAATTTAACTGTTTTATCGCGTAATGTTGCAGTCGGCCCAAATATGGAAAGGTTTTCTGCGCCTAGTGCGGCCGACGTTGCTGCCAAGTGTGGTACCCTTACCACGAGTCGTCCAAACAGCTCAGCTAAACCAACCGTTAATCCGGAAGCGTCAACATGTAGCAGTTTGTTTCAACCACCGTTGACGTCTGTGGGCGCGGCTGTTGTAAGCTCTGCGTCCTTTAGTGAAAGACCACCAACCCGAATCGATACCGATGTTGAAGGGACGAAAAATATACCACTCATTGAGAAACATTATCGAAACAGTTCAAGAAGTTCAACTTCATCGAGAGGTTCCAAAAAGCAATTGGAAATAGAGCTGCAAGAAATCGAAGAGGAAAGAACTTTGAGAGGAATTCGAGAAACAAAAAGAGACACCGACTATTTGAACAAAAAATACCAACTTTTAAGTCAAGCCGTTGATTCAGAAGATGATGAGCTTGAGATAGATGTGGAAAGTGTTGCAGCTTCAGAAACGATGGTCGACAATTGGATGCATGGAGTTCCAAAGTGGAATTGTTTACATTCGACGACAGATCTTCAATCCCGGGTTGCTGACGTTGAACACCCATCACATTTTCGCTCTTCTAGTAAAATAGGAGTTAATGCTGCCGCAGGTACACAACAATTTTCCTCTAGATTCGGGTGTGCACCAAATGCACTATTTCGACCTGAATTAGAAAATGGTAGGGTAGAGCGACAACTTGGCTTACGACAGCAACAAATGAGAAACGTCGAGCCCCCTTTGACTTCCCACCCCTTCGCCAGTACATATTCTAACCATTTACAAAGTGGTAAGTTAGAACAACGACCTGCTCTGCGACTACCTCCTGATGTGCAAATGAGGAACGTCGACCCACCTCAAGAGAGTTTTCAACTGCCGTTCGAAAATAATCATAATTATCGACAGCCTACCGCTCCGGACTCCCAGCCCTTCACGTATCAGTACCCTAGCCAACGAGAACCCATTAGCTTGACAAAAAACCATATAGCAGCACGCCACCTCATGTCACGAGATTTGCCGACCTTTGATGGGAATCCTGTGGAGTGGCCACTTTTTATTGCCTCGTTCAACAGAAGTACAGAGCTATGCGGGTTTGTGGACGAGGAAAATCTTATACGGCTACATAAAGCACTTAAATGGAATGCTTTAGAGGCTGTACGCAGTCTCATTATCCAACCCAACTGTGTTCGAAGAGTGATTGAGACCTTGAGGATGTAATTTGGCAGACCGGAATTAATAATGAATACCTTACTTCAAAATATTCGTGCAACGCCACCTCCAAAGGCTAACAAATTTGAATCTATAGTCATCATCACTTAACTCAGACGAGCTGCAAAAGAGCTTTCAACACCTTAAAGGTATTTCCATTGAACCCTATCATAATGCTGTTCCACTACTACTCATAGGTGTTAACAATTCCAAGCTCACACTTCCGCTTAAGTCAAAGGAAGGCAGTTTCAATGTATGCGAGTGTGGGGAGATGGGCTTACGCTCGGCGAATATCTTCCCAGGAGATAGTAGAAAAGCAAAAACGATTTTGGTACCTACCGATATTTCCAGTGCAGAACCCCAACAAACCGGGAAAAGTCAGACTAGTTTGGGATGCAGCAGCAGTCACCCATGGTACGTCACTGAATTCCGTTCTGCTGAAGGGCTTTGACCAACTAATGCCATTAACATCTGTTCAATTTAAGGTTAGGCAGCACAATTTTGCCATCTGCGGGGATATTATTGAGATGTTCCATCAAATAGGTATACGCCAAGAGGACCAACATTACCAACGCTTCCTATGGGGTAGTGATGAAGACGGAAATCCCTATACCTACGTCATGACTGTAATGATACTAACGCCGTACAATTCGCCCAAGAATTTCCAAGAGCTCAAGGAGAACCATTATGTGGATGATTTAACGGACAGCGTCCCAACTGAGCAGGAAGCCATTGAGTTAGCTCAGGAGATCCGATTCATACACAAACAAGGCGGATTCCATATTCGAAACTGGGTTTCGAATTCTCCCAACGTACTTAAAGTCCTAAAATCTGAACCTACTGAACAGGTTAACATGGACATGGACGTGGACGTGGAGCTGGGAACTGAAAAGGTGCTTGGCATGTGGTGGTGTACGTATTCGGGTTGCTTAACCTTTAAACTCACCGCTAATCAGGAAGTTTCCGAAATACTCTTCGGCCCTCGTCGCCCTACTAAACGTCAGGTATTGAAAGTTGTGATGACCGTTTTTGATCCACTGGGAATCATAGCGTGCTTTTTAATCTACATTAAGATACTTCTGCAGGAGATCTGGAGGTCCAAAATTGAATGGGATGAGGAAGTCAAGGATGAGGAATATGAAAAATGGCTTAAGTGGGTGCGTCACCTACCCAGCGTGGAACAAGATAAAATACCGCGATGCTATGTAACTTCAAACTGGAGTTCCGAAAAAGAGCTACATATGTTCGTTGACGCCAGTGAAAATGGGTTCGCTGCAGTAGCCTACGTGCGCAATTCAGACAGCGAAGCAGTGAAGTGCAGATTAATAGGAGCTAAAACGCGAGTGGCGCCTCTTAAGGCCCTATCGATTCCCCGCCTGGAATTACAGGCAGCCCTTCTCGGCGCGCGTTTCGCTAAATGCATTGTGGAATCGCATGGAATCACCTTTACCCGATAATACTTTTGGTCAGATTCCAAAACTGTCCTGTGCTGGATCAGGTCAGATAATAGAAGATACCGTCAATACGTGGCCTGTAGAGTAAGCGAAATACTAGAGCTCAGCGAACTTGCAGACTGGCGATGGTTTCCCTCTGGATTGAATGTGGCTGATGAAGCCACAAAATGGCAAAGGCCCCCGAATCTCAGGTCGACTAGTAGGTGGTTTAATGGACCAGCCTTTTTGAACTCCCCCAGAGACAACTGGCCGAAACTGAAAGAAACAGTACCCAGCTCTACAAATGAAGAGCTCAAAACGCATCTAGTCGGAGTACATATGCCTAACCACGAGAACGTTTTTCGGTTCAACGAAATCTCCAGATATGCAAGACTGCTAAGGAGCACAGCGTATTTCTTGCGATTTATTCATAATTCGAGCACCAAGAGAACTAAGAAACCAACTCTTAATGGCGTTCTGTCTTGTGAAGAACTTCGGTTGGCGGAAAACGCCCTAGTGAAAGAGTCCGTGTATCCAGTAGAAGTTGCAGATCTAACGTCAAACCGTCAAATCGACAAAAGCAGCCTTCTCTATGGACTTTGTCCATTTCTAGATGAAAACTCTATTATGCGATCCAACGGAAGAGCTCGTTTCGCGACTGCCGTAAGCAGAAATTTAATACAACCAATAATTCTTCCTAGATTTAATCCAGTAACATCCCACATCATCAAAGATTTTCATTGTGGTTTTAAACACATAAATGATGAAACGGTTCCAAATGAACTACGCCAAAGATATTTCATTGGACAGTTGCGGTCTGCTCTCAGAGCTGTAAAGAAGTCCTGTCAGAAATGCAAAATCTCCAAAGCTCATCCAAATCCTCCAATAATGGCTCAGCTTCCTCCAGCGCGGGTTGCTTCATTTTGCCGTCCGTTTTCCTATGTTGGTGTCGACTATTTTGGCCCAATGACAGTCACTGTTGGTCGGAGAGTTGAATAGCGTTGGGGAGTGCTCTTAACGTGCCTTACTACCAGAGCCGTCCACATTGCGATTGCGCACACTTTGACGACGGATTCGTGAATATTGTCTCTTCGAAATTTTATGGTAAGACGTGGCAAGCCGATCGAAATTCATAGCGACAATGGTACGAACTTCCATGGCGCCGAGCATGAGTTGCGTAAAGCTTACAAAACAGAAGCGGAAGCACTTACTACGACAAACACTCATTGGAAATTCATTCCTCCTGGTTCACCGCATATGGAAGGAAGTTGGGAGAGACTAGTCCGATCTATTAAAAGCCGTGCTTTACGCTACAATATCAATTAGAAATGTTGTCAACTCACGACCTTTGACATACATACCCATCGGTACATACCCACTCGGGTAGCCGAGTGATTACCTACGCTTACCAGACGTTCGAAATGGTTCACGCCTGTTAAGCCTTCGGCAATAGGAGATATTGTTTTGGTGGTTGACCCACAAAATCCCAGAAATTTCTGGCCAAAAGGTCGAGTAATCCAAGTTAAGAAGTCAAAGGATGGTCAAGTTCGTAGTGCATTTATTCGAACTGAGAAAGGGGTCTACGAAAGACCCGCAGTAAGACTCGCCGTCCTGGTGGTCTGCTCGACAGAGGATGTGAGTCCCTTGGAGAAACTACTAAGAGGGAGTGTTAAGAGAGGTGAAAACCAACCAAGGATAGGTTGGTTGGTCAAAGTCTACCGTCGTTCTACAACGTCCAACCCTACAACACTCTTGATACATGTATTAAATTTAGAGATTTCGCATCACAATTAGCTTCGTAAGAGATCGCTTTTGGTCCATCACTATGTCTGTGATGAACCTTTTAAAGAGGTGTTAACACAATAGCTATCGTTAAAAAAGACTGTATAATCGAGACTAATGAATGCAAATGTTGTACAATTACTCACATAATAATGTCTCAGACAAATAAGGTATTTCCAAAATTGTATGCTCAAGGCGTCTTAAAATTTGATGATAGATAAAAACTGTGATTATATTGGGCTGTAGACTCATTTTCATATTTTTAATTGAGTAAACGTATATACTTGAGATTGAAGTAGCTGTATTGAGTTTTCTTAAACTCATAGAGCACGTTAATAGAGATGAGCGATAAACGATTTATATGGTATATTCTATACAAAACAAAAGCCAAGTATCCAGAGAGGAATTATTTTGAGCCTCTCTATAATCGCTTAATTAAAATCCTTAAAGATATAAACCTACTTAGGTCAGTTGTCCAATGAGGTGTTACGTGACTCGAATCAAGTTAAATAAATTAATAAATCGCAAGTCATTGACAGCTTGATGCTTCATCTGAGCGCTCTTAACGAGGTAAATGACAAACAACAGAGTCCTGGCGGATTGCCTTTAACGAGAGCAAATCGATTCATGTAGATTTTTCGTATAAACGGAAAAATAATTTGCCAGTATTTCTCAATACGGTTCGTGTCCCTTTTGCAAATGAAGCGAAATATCTCGGAATGACAGTCGATTCAAAATTAAAATGGAATTCGCATGTAGAAAAGGAATGCGAAGAACTAAGAAATAAATACAGAGAACTGTACTGGTTACTCGGAAAATATTCGAAGCTTAACCTGGATATCATGCTGCTTTATACAAGCAAGTGCTAAAGCCGGTCTAGACATATGGTATACAACTATGGGGTTGTACCAGTGAAACGAATCTAAATATTTAACAAACTTCCAAAAACAAAATATTAAGATCAAACAAAATATTAATGAAGATCTACGCAGAGATCTGGGTATTCCCGCGGTTAAAGATGAAACGAAATTTGCACGCAAACATAAACACGTTAACACAATGGTCCTCCGAATTCTTGACGAAACAAATTTATTGCGGCGTCTTCAAAGAACTAAGCCCTTAGATTTGACCCGATAATAACAAACCGCGTTATAAATTGCGGAGAGAACTGGAACTTTTAAAGGAATCATTACTCGTAATAAAAAAAAATTGCCAGATAAGTCGCATACTTAGTTGCAATAAAAATACAAAAAGGGTGGTGGTTTTAGTGGAGTTAAAGTTACACACTTACTTTGGGCACGTGCTCATCGTGTCTTTTGAGATTTCCACCACCCATGGAAAAAAATCTAAAAATCTAACCTAACCTAACCTAACCAGTATTGTTACAAAACACATCATAAACATCCCGAATCTGAACAGCGACCATATTGCGATAAGCAAAAGATGCGGATGCAGTATTTTGTGTGACCGTACAGAAACGGCGTATTACTGTGAGAAAATTCAATGTCAAAAGACTGCATTCGTAAAAGACCACCCAGACCTTTGCAGAGCAGTCTGACTAAGTCCATACCATTATCTTATAATTGCACAAGTGCCCACATTACTAAAATTAGTTTTAGCGATAGGATAAGATAGGATATAAAACGATTCGCACAAGGGATAGTAGCCTTTTCATATGTTTTTTGTATGAACAAAAATCAGAAAACCTTCGTTACCCCACCTTTCTCTTTCACAACGAGTTAATTTGATGACTTTAATAATTTTGCCAAAATGCACAATAATATTTATTTGATTTATGATGCAAAAAATGATATAAATAATGTCAAAATGTTATTATACGAACATTTATTACGTAATTGAAAAGAATCGGTGTCCATTTGAATAATAATGATTTTACGTTATTGTCCCAAACTGAAAACTCCGTTTAGGAATATTTGGGAAAAAAACAATATTGTGGAATTTATGAAAACAGTAATGGTAGTATATGTATATATAAAATTTCGTTTTTTCATTATACACTTTTTTATAAAAAAAAAACACTTTTTTGGGTTCCGCAATAATCATTATGTTAGAATCAATCAAAATCCTGAAGTCGGAAAGTTTCACGAAAACAATATCTTTCTCTTTGTAAGAGAAAGTTAAAAATGTAGTAAATGACTCAAAAAATGTTAATTCAACGACTGATATGCTAAGGAAATGATACAAGGTCAGCTGAAGAGATGCTTTCCTTTTGGGGCATGATTACAAATTGCAATTATGTTTAAGTATATATATTTTGTGCTTCTCTAAGTTTACCACTGTTGTGTTTATAGTACTTATTTTTAACTTCCTCTTATACAGAGAAAAATATTGTTTTCGTGAAAATTTTCGACCTCAAGATTTTGATTGATTCTAACATTAAGATGATAGCGGAACTCGAAAAAGTATTTTTTTTTTGGAATACCGTCGGTTTGTCGGTTCGTCGGTCCGTCTGTCCAATCCCTAAGCGGAATAACGGAAAATCATTATTATTGATATGGACACCGATTACTTTCAATGACGGAATAAACATTTCGACATTTCGACGTTTATTATACTTACTTTATATTTATTTTTAGCATCATTGATCAAAATAAATATTATTGTGTATTTTGGCTAAATTGTTAAAAACGTCAAATTAACTCGATGTGAAAGAGGAAGTTGCGTAAGGCCCAGTCGTGCACCCACCACTCGTTTCTTGTGTTTTTCGTTAATTGAGTTCGTCGCTTATCTAGGTTCGACAGTTAAATAAAATTTGAATTTGAACCCACAGTTTGTACAGTTTTGCGGTATCTTTTTGTAATTACTCGGAGGCGTGAGTTTTTTGATAACCATACATATGAGCGAAGCTGCTTCCTGTATAAAAGCGTTACAAACAATTTGATATCGAATGCAATCGCCTGATTTGGGATAAGCTAAAGTAAATGAACAGTAAATGATATGTCGGATCAGAAGAGGGACTATGTCACTGATTTTTATGTTGCTAGTTTTGGGAATTTACATTATCGCTTCTAATTATATTCAGTAGGTAATAATAGAGATAAACTATAAACAGTGCCATGTCCAGTTTTGGTAAATTGTCAAACTCGTCAGTCTTTGAAGGTTGGTGATGAAGAAGTCTTTCTGCTACATCTTGCTTGGCAACAACTTCATCGTAACATTTAGTACCAAAAAGTTGGATTAATTTAATACCATTGGTCAAAACTCACGAGAAGTAGATATAGATATAGATATAGATATAGATATAGATATAGATATAGATATAGATATAGATATAGATATAGATATAGATATAGATATAGATATAGATATAGATATAGATATAGATATAGATATAGATATAGATATAGATATAGATATAGATATAGATATAGATATAGATATAGATATAGATATAGATATAGATATAGATATAGATATAGATATAGATATAGATATAGATATAGATATAGATATAGATATAGATATAGATATAGATATAGATATAGATATAGATATAGATATAGATATAGATATAGATATAGATATAGATATAGATATAGATATAGATATAGATATAGATATAGATATAGATATAGATATAGATATAGATATAGATATAGATATAGATATAGATATAGATATAGATATAGATATAGATATAGATATAGATATAGATATAGATATAGATATACATAAATAAATTTTGTCAACAAGAAGGACAAGCTATACTACATAAATAAAACAAACGATTTTTAACTACTCTAACCACCACGAAATCGGCGTTGTCTCGGAGTCTGGACGACCCTAAATCAATGATCTCAAGAGAAGAAAGGAAATCCTAATGATACCCTCCGGCAAGAGATACATAAATGTTAGGACGTAATCAAAATACAAAAATACCAGTCTTCATAATTAAATTCTCATATCCATACTTAAGTATACTTAATACTGAATACTGAAGTTTGCATTCTCCCTTAGTCATATTCCATTTAATTCTCAACGTGAACGGACAGCACGGAAAACTAAACAAACGGCTTCCCTTATTTTTAAACACAGTCAACAAATCATCTTGAGAACCTCTTATCTCCGCTGCTATAGAGGAATGCCATTCGTGAATGGTAATGGATGGCGAACGAACAAAAGGTTCATCAACAAGGGTGGGACAATCACGAGTGATCGTGTATGCCAAGCGTAAGATCAAATATCAAGCATGCGATAATTGGACGATTTTGAAAATTTGTACAAATTATAGAAAACCTTTTACATTAATTTTAGTTATTGTTGTTAAAACTTAAAAGAAAAACAATATGAGGAATAACTGGGCTTAAACTAATCATAAATATTTAATTTCATTCAATTTTAATAAATAGTTTTCGAGAAATTGTCTATTTACATGACCTAAATCCAAAAATCCATTACCTACAGGGTGTCCGACGGGAAGGGTTACTACTTTGTTTGTTTATAATTTTTGATTAAATTAAAGAGAATGGATCTTATATTGATAAATGTCTTAATTAATGTCGGCAATTATATATGGAATACAATATCGGTTAAATATTCCCCTCTGTTAGTCTCACAAATGCGAGCCCTTTTGAGCACATTTTTCATTTCATTCACACACATTTCATGGTATTTCATTAATTTCATTACGAATATTTTGTTTGAGTTGCTCAAGCATTTCTGGTTTGTTTGCGTAAGCCTTGCTTTTCAGATATCTCCACAAAAAGAAGTAGAGAGCAGTCAAATCAGGCGACCGTAGAGGCCAATCAACATCACTATTTCTTGAAATAACTTGTTGTGGAAAGAAGTCTCGCAGTAATTCCATTGTAAACTTGGCTGTATGTGATGTGGCACCATCTTGTTGATACCAAATGTTAATCAAGGCCAAATCATGTAGTTGTGGCGTTAAAAAGATTCCAATCATATCACGATATCGCTCCCATTCACAGTTACCGTTACGCCATTTTAATTTTAACATAAGTAAGGTCCAATGACTATCTCCGACCAAATTGCACACCAGACTGTAACTTTTATTGGATGCAAAGGTTTTTTTTTTGTGGGCTGGTGTAAATCTCGAACGACAAGATGAGCACGTGCTCAAAGTAGTGTGAGACTTTAACCCACTAAAACCACCACCCTTTTTGTATTTGTATTGCGACTAACTACGCGATTTATCTAGCTTTTTTTTATCGCGCAGGTAACTTTCCTGTGAGAGTTCCAGCTTTTCCGCAATTTATAGCGCGGTTGTTTGGGCCAAATCTAAGGGCTTAGTTCTTTGAAGACGTCGCAATAAATTTGTTTCTTCAAGAATTTAGAGGACCGTTGTGTTAACGTGTCCCAATAAACGTTTTTTATGTTTGCGTGCTTGTTATCAAGGGTAAGTTTCGAATATTTTCCGACTACAGTACAGTTCTCTGTATTTATTTTTAAGTTCTTCGCATTTCTTTTTTACACGCGACTTTCATTTTAATTTTGAATCGAGTGTCATTCCGAGATACTTCATTTCATTTGCAAAAGGGACACGAACCGTATTGATAAATACTGGCAAATTGTTTGTCCGCTTATATGCAAAATCTACGTGAATCGATTTGCTCTCGTTAAGTGCACTCTGAAAGAACTTTATTCATTCATTAACCTCGCTAAGACTTACTTACTTAAGTGGCGCTACAGTAATGGGCATCAACCAAAATCCCTCTCCAATTAGGCCGGTCCTTAGCTATCTGCCTGCAGTTGCGCACTCCAAGTTGGTTGAGATCGGTTTCTACTTGTGCACGCCACTTAAGGCGAGGTCTTCCTCTACTGCGTCCGACGTCTGGCTGGGAATCGAAGACTCTGCGAGCCGAAGTATTGGTGTCCATTCGTTCTACATTTCCTAGCCATGTTAAACGTTCAATGCGGATTTTTTTTTTTGCCAGGGGCATGTTGCTGTACAGCTCGTATAGTTCTTGGTTGAATCTTCGTCTCCACCGAAGATTTTTCGAAGAATTTTCCTCTCAAAGCGACCAAGGATTTCTTCACCCGCTTCTAAGACGTTCCATACTTCAGTGCCGTAGGGCAGGACTGGGATGATCAGGGTCTCAGTGTAGTTCGAGTGAGGGCTTTACTACTAAATTGCCTTCTTAGTCCGAAGAAACAGCGGTTGGCAATAGTAATTATTCGTTTAATTTCTGACGAGATATTGTTGTCAGAGTTAATAGCGGATCCGAGATAGATAAAGTCCCGTACTACCTCAAAGTTATATCTGTCAATGGTGACGTTCTGTCCAATTCGTCGATGTTGTGTGTCCTTTCGTGTTGACAGCATAAGCTTCGTCTTGCCCTCATTTACTGCTAAACCCATTTTTGCCGCTTCTCTATACTAGCAAACGTGTCTATGACATCACGTTGCATCCTACCAATGATGTCAATATCGTCGGCGTATGCTAGTAGTTGTACAGATTTTTGGAATATTGTGCCTCTGGTGTTGGCTCGTGAGTTTTGCACAATCCTCAAAAGAATAAGATTGAAGATACCTTTTTGGTATCGAATGTGTCAGTGAGGTCGTTTCCGACCCTGATGGAGCAGCGAGAATTCTCAATCGTCATCCTACACAAACGGACGAGTTTGGGCGGTATACCAAAACTAGACATGGCTCTGTATAGTTCGTCTCTATAAATGCTGTCGTATGCGGTCGATTTTTCCAGGATCTGCCGAAGCGTGAAGATTTGATCGGTTGTGAACATTCGTGGCATAAAACCACACTGATAAGGGATGATCAGGTTGTTGGTAAACGGTTTCAGTAGTTCACATATTACGGCAGATAAAATTTTGTAGGCGATGTTGAGGAGACTTATGCCTCTATAGTTGGCGAAGTTTAGAGGGTCTCCTTTTATGTGGATCGTGCAAACGATGCTGAGGTCCCATTCTTCAGGCATACTTTCTTCCAATCAGATTCGGCTTATGAGTTGGTGGATGTTACTTACCAAGTCATCTCCGCCGGCTTTATAAAGCTCGGCGGGAAGGCCGTCATTTCCGGCAGCCTTATTAAGCTTCAGTTTAGATATTGCTACCCTTACTTCACTGAGGTCGGGTGGTTGACAGTTTTCGCTGTCGCTGCCAATATTGAATGGTTTGTTCTGCCTGACAGAGGAATGTTATTCGTCATCGCCATTTATCAGTCTCCAGAAGTGGTTCTTCCATATCCTCAGCATAGACTGTGTCTCAACTACGATATTTTCTTGTTTATCTCGACAGGATTCTGTTCGTGCTTTGTATCCTTGGCTTTGACCTTTTACACTCTGGTAAAACTTGCGAACATCTTTCCTGGAGTGGCGCCTCTCTATATCCTCGATCGCACGCCTTTCCTGTTCTTTTTTCTTCTTTCTGAAAAGCCGGTATTCTTCGCTCAACGGCATCTCTCGTCTTCACCTGCAGCTTAGCCTTGTATGCCTCGTTCTTGGCTGCGACCATCTTTCGGCATTCCTCATCAAACCAGGGGTTTCTTGCTGGTGCGAGAAACCTAGCACATCAGTTGCGGCTGATCTAATGGGTTGTTGTCATCGTTGCCATAGTTCTTCGACATTCGATGCCGGTAGTATGCTGTTAATCGATAGGTTTAGGGATACGAGTTCCGCGTATTTCTAGTTGTGGCATGGTGTTCTGCTTTTTCTTAATTGCTTTTTGCCCAAACGTCTTGAGTTACAATAATTGGTGGCACAGTGTTTTTTGGCCGTTTAATGACTTTAATTGCTTTCCAAATTGAATAATTCGATTCTTTTATAGCGGTTAAGCTTTGCAGATAAGTTTCCACTGCACGTTTCTTAAAGTTTTTAATCGAACTTGATGTTACTCAACCGATTGAGATCTGTTTTATCTTGCGGGGCACGAGTGTGGTGCCATGTTTTTCGAGCTTTTCTTTTTTGTCTAACCAAATCTTTTATTTCCAATGGGTACTTGATATTACTATAGTTCTCTTTTTTGTGTTGTTGATGAGTATTGTTCCATGCTGCTTTTTGGACGGTATCTATGAAGGAGTCAACCGCGACTTCAAGTTCCAATGGGGATCTAAGCGATACACGCAGTCGAATATTATGTTCAATATCGTTTTTGAAGCCTTCCCAGTTGGTTTTCCCATTTGTTAGTCTGGGAGGGGTTTTCATTTCTATTAATTTACTCCCTCGTTGTTAGAATGGCCGAAGAATGATCAGAGTAAATATCAAAGCATTATAATTCGACTGGTACTAACCTTTTACTATGAAAAAATTGATCAAATCTGGTATTTTTGTAACATCATTTGGCCAGTAAGTTGTTTTTCCCGTAGAATAAAATTCGGTATTGTACTTTCTACCAACATCGTAAAGCGTCCTACCTTTCTGTGATATGCATCAAGATCCCCAGAATGTATCTTGTTCATTAAAGTCCCCTCCGATGACAAAACGCTGTCCAAGGGAATTACGCAGGTTTTCAAAGTCAATTTTCTCCACCTTGCATCGTGGTGGAAAGTTAACAGGAGATATCTTCATAAAGGATTGACTGCTTCTGACTTGTATAGACCTAACTTTGAGGTTGATGGATTGTTTTGAACACTTCCTTGAGCAGCAGTAATATTTTTAGCTTGCAGTACGTTGTGGTCCATGCTTATAGCTATCACATACAGACCGTCTTTCTTCGAAATCATTCACTACACTATAAATAGTGCGTTTTCTTGGCACGTTTTTTCTCCCAAAAATTTCACGTAACTTTCTCATCGTCACAGTAATCGATGATTGATTTTGAATAAATTGAATATTTTTTTATAATAAATTTTCCACGTGTCTACTTCACGACCGCCAAATATGAACTGTCTAGCCTAGTGTTTACCAAAATGGCGGCAAAACAAAGTAGTATACCTTCCCGGCGGATACCCTGTATATGGATTTTCTTGTATACAGTCTTGTTAGAAAAACTGTCGTTATAGTGTAAAGGAGAATCGGACACACTGGGATTTCCAACGCCATGATGACTTATTAAGGGTATATAATGAATTTCTGCTTTCCCCAAGGAGACCCATATAAGACTCTTATCATCTCAGTCGTATAGTGTGTTCGGTTAGACCCGTTTGACATGAGGGCTATGGAGACAGTATTTCAGCCATAATAGCCCTGGTCAAAATTTAGAGTATGTATAGAATTGTCCGCTAGCATAGTCTTCGATTCGAAACCAGAGAGCATGTAAGGGGAACCTAGCTAACGCTGACGGCTAATGAGACTGTTTTGAAAGCTGTTAATAGTCTTGATAGTTATTATAATGGAAAAACAACAACAAAAACCCTAACCAATCGCCAATTAAATTTGACATTTTTTTCCAGACAAAAATGAAACCAAGGACAATAAAAATGTGCCGACGCAATTTATCATCATTAACGCTTTTCAATTATCTCTCTAAATTTTTAATGACAATTTATTTTCTCGTTCCCAGAGCAGTGTGAGAAAAAGTTAAATAAAACGTAGTTCGGTGTACCATTGGGTGTTAAACGGGTCGCAGTGGTTCACTTTGTAGTTATCTGTGCAAACCACAGCTGGTAGTTAAACTCAATTTATGTTGGTCGATAGTATTAAAAAGGAAATAATATCATTTTTCAGTTTAGCAATCTTCTTTGGGACTGAACTAGGTTCATTGCCGTTGGGGAATGTGATTCATCACGCTTTACTCTGGGTAATTACTTTCAAATAAGGCATCCAGATAGAAGCGTTCTTAGTTAGGTAACATGTGGATGTTTAAAATTGTAGTTTAAAGGTACTCCGGAAGGAAATTTAAATATTTGCTCGTTTTTTTACTGATTTAATGCGAATGAGTGATGAGAAGGGTCACTTGGCAAAACTATCTGTAATTAAGGATGCGATAGGTGTGTTTCCAATGTAGTATTTTTGCACGTCATCAGCCAAAAGAACAAGGCAACGAAAAGACATGTATATAAAAGGGAGAACTTTCTAATGACAGGGAAAGTTTAGAAGAATACGCAAAGATTTCGAAACCGAACCTACTGAGTACATATAAAGGCTCGTAATGCCTAAGATGAAAAGTTCACCCTTATGACCGAACCTAATCGTCCAACTAATAAAAATAACAAAACCGAGTGGTTGGTGCACGACTGGGTCGTACGCAACTTTCTCTTTCACAGCGAGTTAATTTGACGTTTTGATTATTTGGCCAAAATACACAATAATATTTATTTTGCTTAATGATGCTAAAAATTATATAAATAATGTCGAAACGTGATTATACGAACGTTTATTCAGTTATCGAAAGTAATCGGTGTCCATGTGAATAATAATGATTTTTCGTTATTGACCATAACTGAAAATTGCGTTTGGGAATAACTGGGCCAAAACCAATTATGTGGAACTCATGAAAACATAGTATTACTAATTAAATTTGATTCAATTTGGCAAAATAGTTTGCTAGAAATTGACAATTTTGTCCTCTCTCATAGTCCAAGAGCCAGCGACAAAAATGGTAACGTCATTTTATAAAGAAAACATTAATTATCATTGTAAAGTCTGAGTATAAATAATCATTAAATGTATTGCCTTTCACTTACCCATTGAAGGGGTGGCTGTCAGTAGGGGGCTAAAGGGTTAAAAAATATTAACACAAAAGTGTGGTTTTATTAAAGCTGATTTTTGGTTTGATGACGCCTTGATATGATTTAAGTAACATATCAAAAAGGGCAGACAGTTTGGTTGGTACGAAGATTGTGGCAGTCTGTGGGAACGGTCGAGAAAATATTTGGTAAATAACGGCACTATACTAAGGTTGGGAAAAATGCTACAATTTTTTAAATTGCATTATAATACTTTAATAAAAAAAGACAGACAAATACTTCGAGCCTAACACGCTATTACACACAATAATGTAATAAATTTTTATTAGTAAAAGAATAGAAACAAGTGTGAAATTCTTCTTTTCAAATTACCCGCAATTGCAGCGTAATAGCCGCACACTAACCACAGGGCCATGGGCACTACCCTCACACATACGAAAGGTTTTAACAGCTAACGCTTAACTCTGGTTAATGTTATCCCTATACTCTCTCAAAAATTGCTCTGCGTCATTTTACTTTTCTCATCGGGATTTCCGTTCCTCCTAGGCTTCTGTTTCCAGATTTCACATTCATATTTTAAAGCACTAGTCAAAGTGGTCTAAGTGAAATAATTAAGCTAGATATAGCTTAAAGTATATGGATCGACTCAGAATCGATAGCTGAGTCGATTTAGCTATGTCTGTCCGTCCGTACGTCACCAGTTCTTGGGCCTTAAATGTTGAGCTAGAATGAACATGTAAAAAGTGAACAAGTGTAAAAACTTTGGAAACCGCCTACTACCATGCCCCCTTTTCAGAAAAGCGTAGTTTTAGGCCAAACCGTTAGAGATATTGAAAAATAGTCTGATAATGTTTATAGTCCTAATGTTTATATTTTGTTCATACAAAGTTATTTTCCACGCCCACTTTTTGATGCAAAATCATTGGTTCTGTTAATAAAAACATTTCTTCCATATATCACTTTAACCCACGCCCATACGGCGTTTTCATACAAAAACACTTTGTATGCACTGCATAGTAACATAACCAGGCGAAAAGCGTTGTTTTTTGTCGAACCAGAAGAGTTTTTGATAGATTTTTTGCACATTATGTTGTGACAATTACATTTTCCATATATATCGACATAAATCCCACATTTTGCGGATGTTATTTTTAAGGATGGGAGGGGATAGGGCATTAAACGATCCACACAGAGGATTGTAGCCTTCTTGTATGTTATTTATTCAATTTGTCGCTGTATCTATCAATATTGCCCAAGGCTTGGAAATCGTCTAACAAAATCCCACTATTTAAGAAAAGCCTACGAAACAATATAAATCATTTTAGAGGAATTGCAAAGCTTAGTGTCATTCATAAACTTTTCGAGGCAATAATAACCGAAGATTTATCACACAGAACTAAATCTGTTATATTAAATTGTCAACATGGAATTGTGAAAGGTCGATCAATAGTTACCAAAAAATGGAATGCAGACTGATGTCATTTACACTGACTTTTCTAAGGCTTTTGATCAAACAAATCACCGCATGCTGATCAAAAAGCTACGCCGTATTGGCTTGTCAACAAAATATTCTTTATGCATTAAATGTTACCTTTCATCTCGTGTACAATATGTGAAGCTTAAATGTTGTATATCTGGAGCTATCGATGTTAAGTCTGGTGTTCTTCAAGGGTTGAAGTTAAAATTTTAATTTATCTAAATGAACAATTGAAAATTAATTATAAGCAAAAAAAAAACTTAAATAAAACTTAACAACTAAAATAATCTATACTAAACATGCGAACATAAAATAGACAGCGGACAGTTTTTTTCGGTGGACTTTAGACTCAGCTAGCGCATGCAGCCACGTTCGTCTTAATTTTTTTTATTATCTGCTCGAATTAGATACGGCTTCGTTTGAACTTGGTGAGGTTTCTTCGTGCAGGACCAGCGAAGGTGTGGTTGTCGTAGTGGTGGTCACAGTGGTGATCTTCACAACGATCCTATTTGAATTGGGTTGATTGTATAGAGACGTCGGTCGGTCGGTGTCACTAGTGAACTCGCAGATGCACAAAACTTTGGTATTCTTCAGGTGATCACTTTTTGCACGTGGGGGATGATTTTGAAAATCACTCACAGACTTGCCAGATTGGGCTTTAGCTTGTTGCGTAAGCTGGCCAATGCGATGGGATTCTGCGGCAATCACTTTCTGCACGTGGGGGGGATAAAGGTGAAGATCACTTTGGCCAGTTCGTACACCTTTTCTGACCTCAAGTTTTTTTGCTTGATTTTGGGTGATAAAGCACTTCGGTTTCGACGTGAGGATTTTCAATGGTAGGCACCTTTTCGCTGTGCGAGTTAGGCGCACTAGGTTAGAATATATTTCACTGATGGAATTAGCAGATTAATTTTAAATAATAGTCTTTAAGACGAGCTGGTTTTAAAATTTGTTTTTTGGGTTTGTTTTAATTGATACAGAATATTATGTTTTAAAGTTTTAATTCCGATTAACTTTACACTTCAAACACTTTATCACCATGCGAACTCAGATTTGTAAAAGACTCGTGCGAAATTAGATTAGATTACTAAGATGTCCGCTTGTAAAAGAATGGCGCTGCATATTTTATGAAGAGACTCAACAGAGGATGCGCGCCATGTCTATGAGATGGGCGTTCGATTTACGAATAAATTCATTGTGTATTGGTAATTCAAAAAAATTGATGTTAACCCATTTCATGCTACAGCCTTTATGTTGACCTCGTTCTTTTTGTGTTAGAGTCCATATTATGCCTGTCACATTTTCCGTATCGAATCTGTTCGAAACAATTCTTACTATTTACGCATCGTTGTCTTAATTGGGATAGCCATGTTCACTTGCCACCATATCGTCAACGTCTAATACTGATTGGTTTAAATACACTTGCTGATAGAAGGTATACAATAAATAGAGTTTTTGTTTTTTTTAAATTGTTAACTGGTGAAATTAATTCGATATATTTGTTATCAACAATATCCATCAATGTTCCGATTCATGAAAGTCGTAACTATAATTTGTTTAAATTTAGAAATTCCTAAAGAAATTATTTCAATAATGAACCATTATCTTTGTTATGCAAGCATTTTTAACTTAAAAAATATTATTTATTTTAACTTATCCTCATTGAATTGAAGAATCATATTTTAAAGTACAATAATATGTTGTTTAATTGTATTTCATGACTTAAATTTTAATACTCGAAATTTACTGTGATAAACTTTTGTATCTGTAATTAAATAAATAAAGAAATAAATAAATGTGCAAGACCGATAAGTCAACTCAAATGAAGCTATTGGAGCAAAGAGTAACGAGTCACCCACCACCGAATATTGATGTTGTCATATTGGAAGGCTTCTTTATGTTGCATTTAATCACAGATGTTTCTAAAACATTTGGTACTGTGTCTAAAAGAAATTCTCTAAATGGATACAAGATTTAATGTATTGCGAATTGATCTTGTTTTCGATCAATACTTTTCACCCGTCCATGGAAGATAATCATTGTTCGCGAAGAAATGGCTTTGAGGATCGCGCCTACGTTACTACAGGTTCAGATCAAGTCAGACCTTCTGCTTTTAGGAATGAACTACGAAAAGCGAACTTTAAAAGACTTTTGTTTTCCGTGGGTGGTGGAAATGCCAACATTTTTTTTATCACGAGTAATGAATGTTTGGCAGGCAACTTTCCTGTGAGAGTTCCTGCTCTCTCCGCAATTTATAACGCGGTTTGTTATTCGGAGAACCGATGTGTTAACGTGTCCCAATAAACGTTTTTTTATGTTTGCGTGCAAAATTGTTCGTTTCATCTTCAACCGCGGGAATACCCAGATCTCTGCATATACCTTCATTCCTTATATACCACGGAGCATTGACGAATGATCTTAACATTTTGTTTTCAAAAGTTTGTAAAATATTTAGATTCGTTTCACTGGAACAACCCCATAGTTGTATACCATTTGTCCAGACCGGCTTTAGCACTTGCTTGTATAATAGCAGCTTGTTATCAAGGTTAAGCTTCGAATATTTTCCGAGTAACCAGAACAGTTCTCTGTATTTATTTTTAAGTTCTTCGCATTTCCTTTTTATATGCTACTTCCATTTCAATTTTGCATCGAGTGTCATTCCGAGATATTTTGCTTCATTTACAGAAGGGACTCGTATTGAGAAATACTGGCAAATTGTTTGTCCGTTTATACGAAAAATCTACATAAATAGATTTGCTCTCGTTATGTACAATCCGCCAGGATTTTGTCCATACATTAACCTCGTTAAGAGCGTTTTGTAATTTTATATTTCTTAACTCTATTGTTGTGCCAATCGCTAGTATAGCTGTTCGTCCGCAAACGTGGCAACTATTGTATCGTTTGTTTGTTGATTATCACGTGTAAATAGGAGGTACAAAAGTGGTCCTAGGACGCTCCCTTTGGCTACTCCTCCCAATATTTCTTTGACGAGGATTTAATATAATTTTTCACGCAGAACTTGTCTTAGTTTGTATTGAAGGCCTCTATGCCAAACCTTGTGACACGTCAAGAAATACGGCTGAGCAAATTCTCTTTATTTCGAAAGCTTTCTCAATTACATCAGTAGTTCGATGAACTTGGTCCACAGTCGAATGTTTACTTTTAAACCCAAATTGATGGTCAGGTAAAAGGCGTTTCTGATCAACAACGGGGTGTAAGCGACCGAGTAATATCCTTTCAAAAACTTTTAAAATCATTGGAAGAAGTGAAACAGGTCTGTAAGATTATATATATTCTAATCAAATTACTGCATATACAATATACAGGAGTTTAGTTAATGCTTTTCGAGGCAATATTCTAAGATGTTCTTCTGTAATTAGGTCATAGCCCGGATTACATGGAAAGGATACGGCTGTTTGAGAGGCGTTGTCTCCGATCCTGCTTAGGATTGTACCGAACGCCGGACTCCGAGTACATAAAATATTATCGCAATGAGGTTCTATACAATGGGGCTCAGTTGAATTGAATTGACAATTTCCTAATTAAGGTGACTCGAAGGCACGCTTCAAGGGCGATGAGTAGCGACAACAGCCTGATATTCGGGCTTATTACCCCAATGAAATGTACATGGAGAGTGCGCTCATGTCCGGCTTTATTCCACCAGAGGCATTCATTTATATCGATTCGTTAGGGTTAATACAAGACAGGAACGGTATCCCGGTTTTATACCATCGCTACCGTGACGCGCGGGACAAGCGGCTAGTCCGCGATGGGTACGTCGACAATGCTCCGGAGCTCCTCCGCTTTAGCACGGCGGTATCGGATCGCGATAGGACCGACGCTGAAAAGCAGCGCACCGAGTTTTGGTGGCTAAACGAGGAAAGTATTTCTGCAGTTCCTCAGGTCTTTGCGGACTTTTAGTCCACTCCTTAGTACTTAAGTAAATTAAATTTAGGTACAAGGTCTGGGGCTGGGCTTATGCACCATATTTTATTTAATATGGTTGCATAAATGCTTGCGGGACCCAATGACGCAATCGGGATGGCAAACCCGCGGGGCATATGCAACGAGTGCTTGCCACCCCGATTATAACTAAGTTAGGTTTAAGTAGTTAAGTAGTCTTAAGTAGTGTTAGTTAGGTTTAACTAGTATTAAGTAGTTTAAGTTAGTTTTAGTCTAGATTAAGTTTTTATATAAAACAAAAAAAAAATGGTTACTGTTCAAAGTTTTAATTTTTTCTTTGAAAAATCAATTAAATGTCTTTATATTAACAATAAGAAACAAATGACAAATTTAGGCTGAAAAGCAAAAGAAAAATGTTAGTTATAAGCTTACAGCGCCCGCTATGGGCCGATAAGTTAGATTAAGTAGATATGTTATTGATAAGTTAGATTTAAGCATTTTTGTCTAGTATTAAGTTAATATTTTAAGTAAATAAAAAATGAATTAGAAAGTAAGTAAAAGAAAGTCATGGCCCGGAACTTTTTTAAGGCTTTAATTTCTGTATTTCCGGCTTAAACTCGGCAATACTTGTATATGTAACTAGATTACTATTGGTTGTAGTCTCGAATTAATTAATGTTTTATGGACCATAAAATGGTTTGAATGTTTCCTCAAGATGGGCGGCAAAAACTTCTGCTTTTTCCTTATCGCTTTTTGCCCAAACATCTTGAGTTACCCTAATTGGTGGCATAGCGTTTTTGGCCGTTTTATGACTTTAATTGCTTTCCAAAGTGAACAATTAAACTCTTTTCCAGCGGTTAGGTTTTGCAGATAAGTTTCTACTGTATGGCTTTTAATGTTTTTAATCGAATTTGATAGCATGTTACTCAACCGATTGAGATGTGTTTTATCTTGCGGGGCACGAGTTTGGTGCCATCTTTTCGAGCTTTCCTTTTTTGGCTAACCAAATCTCCTATTTCCCATGGGTACTTGGTATTACTATTTTATTTCTATTTTAAGTTGTTGTGGAGTATTATTCCATGCTGCTTTTTGAACAGTATCGATAAAGGAGTCATCCACGACTTCGAATTCTAATGGGGATCTAAGCGATACACCCAGTTGAATATTATTATCATTATCGTTTTTGAAGCCCTCCCAGTTGGTTTTTCCGTTTGTTAGTTAGCTCGTTGTAAGAATGGCCGGAGAATGATCAGAGCAAGGATCAAAGCATTCCTCAACTTTCATTCAATTGGACGGGATACCTTTTACGATGAAAAAGTCGATCAAGCCCGGTATTTGTGTAACATCATTTGACCAAGAAGTTGGTTTCTCGTAGAATAAAATTCGGTATTGTACTTTCTACCAACATCGTAAAGCATCCTTTCTTTCTGTGATATGCAACTAGATCCCCAGAATGTATGTTTTGCATTAAAGTCCCCTCTGTACGGGTGGAAAAATCAATTCTATGTTGGGATTTATAAAAAGGTGGTCAAAAGAGTTAAATGACCCTTATTTTACCCTTTCGCTATATAATTGTCTAATTCGCGCTCACTTGGAGTATGCCTCACAAGCTTGGACGCCATTCTATGTCGTTCATTCAAATAGAATTGAGGCAGTCCAACGTAAATTCATAAGATTTGCTTTGAAAGGACTTCCGTGGGATGATTTACACAATTTGCCTCGGTGTCGAAATAAACTATTTGATTTGTTGCCTTTGTCTCAACGTAGACTTAACAATGATATGGTTTTCTGACACCAAAACCAATTATGTGGAACTTATGAAAACAGTAATAGTAGTATAAAAATTAAATTTCATTCAATTTGGCAAAATAGTTTGCGATGAATAGACAATTTTCTTTCTATGGCCTAAATGCAAAAATCCGTTATATTGATTTTCTCGAAAAAACTGGGTATTCAGTTTTGTTGGAACTAATAGCTTATGGCATATAAGAAGTTTAAACAAAATCGTTTAGCTGTTTTTGAGCAAATTGAGGTTATGTATGATTTTTATTTTGCAGGTACCAGTAATTACATGGCTAAAAGCCAAGAATTATGACCTAAAAAACGCTGGATACGAAGTTTGAAGAAAATCGGTCAAGTCGTTTAGGCTGGAGAGGCCTTTACGGGCAGACGATCCGACGAACCGACAGACGGAATTCCAAAAACCACTTTTTTAAGTTCCGCTGTCATCGTATATTAGAATCAATCAAAATCTCGAGGTCGAAAATTTTCACGAAAACATTATCTTTCTCTTTATAAGAGAAAGATAATAAAACATGAAGAAGCTGATAGTTATCACATTTTTTGCAACATTCAGTTCAAGACCAATGTTGTTATCAAGTGCTACGACATGGATTTTACTTTAGTAATGCTAGGAAATGTGGACCATTTATATATTATGTTGGACATTTGGTTGGATTCTGGTGTTGGAATGCTGAATGCTGTTCACATAACTCGACAAATTATAATTTGTTCGAGTCTAAAAGGACTGAACTATTTATGGTTTTACAAATTTTATCTGCCTGTTTTATAATGTAAAGAATGTGAATAACGTCAATGAGGCAAATTCTTAAATGTTTATGCAAATATTTAAGTCAATGAAACTACATAAGCAACTAATAAGATCACAATATATTTGTGGCCTATGGAAAAACCAAATCCAACTGAATTGCTTCCATCTGATAATAGATGGACCGAAATTGACGGAAGGTATGCATTGCATTGGTTTGAAGGAGAGCAGTCACCACCTTTGGGTAATGACGCTATCATTCAACCAGACAGTTTGGATGAGAATATCAATGTCTTTGGTAACTTACAATGATCTTTTTTGCTATTTAAAATAATACTGTTATTGAATTAATATGCCTGACAATTAAGAGAAATATGATGATGGTGACGATGAAAGCATTCCTGATGTTCCATTTTTCAATAACGATGAGGTCAGTCAAATAGCACAAGACTGTTCTTAGGAGAGTACTTGTAACAGTATAAAACCGATTTCTTTGAAAAAAGTATTTTTCTATTTGTTGTTATTGTTTTAATAATAAAAATTAATAAAATGATTTGTCTGCCTTTTTGATTATGGTATTATAATGATATTTTTTTTAAAAATTTTAGCATTTTACCACTTATTTTCTCAATCTTCACCGCTGTCCGCCACAATTTTTGTAACACGCAAACTGTCTGCCTTTCCTAAAAAAATATCAAAGTGTTGTCAAACCAATAATCAGTTTTAATTTAATCACGCTTTTGTTCTCAAATTTTTAAGTCTTATTAGCGTCCGCTAATGCATGCATGCATGTGCAATATAGTGATTGTGCATGCTGTGGTAGCTGTGTGGTTACTTTTTTACTTTTAAACTCATTTTTTATTTACTTAAAATATTAACTTACTACTAGACAAAAATGCTTAAATCTAACTTATCAATTACTGGTTTACTTAATCTAACTTATCGGCCCTTAATGGGCGCTGTAAGCTTATATTTAGCTGTTTTATTTTGCCTTTAGCCTTAGATTTGTCGGTTTTTTTGGTTTTATATTTAATTTTAATTTACAAAGAAAAAATTGAAAACTTTGTTTAGTGACTTTTTTTTGTTTTATATAAAAGCTTATTCTAGATTATATGTAACTTAAGACTACTTAAACTACTTAAGCCTAACTTAAGACTACTTAAACCTAACTTAAGACTACTTAATTACTTAAACCTAACTTAATTATAATCGGGGTGGCGAGCCCTCGTTGCGCATGCCCCGAGGGGTCGCCATCCTGATTGCGTCTTTCGGTCCCACAGCAGCCTGCGTTCAACCATATTGTACGCCAATATGGTGCACAAGCCCCGCCCCAGACCTTGTTCCTAATTTAAAATCTTACCTATGGAGTTGGACTAAAAGTCCGCAAAGTCCTGAGGAAGTGCAGAATCACCTTCCTCATATAGGCACCAGAATTCAGTGCGCTGTTTTGCAGCATCGATCCTATCGCGATCCGATACCGCCGTGCTAAAGCGGAGGAGCTCCGGAGCATTGTCGACGTACCCGTCGCGGATTAGCCGTTTGTCCCGCGCGTAACGATAGCGGTGGTATAAAACCGGGATACCGTTCCTGTCTTGTACTAACCCTAACGAATCGATGTAAATGAATGCCTCTGGTGGAATAAAGCCCGATATGAGCATGCTCTCCATGTATAAATCATTGGGATAATAAGCCCCAAAGATCAGGCTGTTGTCGCTAGCCATCGCCCTTGCAGCGTGCCTTCGAGTCCCCTTATCTAGGAAATTGTCAATTCTATTCAACTGAGCCCCATTGTATAGAACCTCGTTGCGATAATATTTTATGTACTCGGTACAATCCTAAGCAGGATCGGAGACAACGTCTCTCAAACAGCCGTATCCTTTCCATGTAGGATGGTGATACATTGAACCACACGGGACAACCGTAAGCGATGATCGGCCTTATGAGGGCCATGTATCAAATGACTTTCACCCTTGAATCAAGTTGACTGCTATGAAACAATCTTCTTGTCAGAGCATAAGCCCCCCTAGCACTGGCCAGACAAGCATCCACATTTTCATTAAAATATAGAAACTTGTCAAGCCAGATGCCAAGGTATTTGACTTCACTTCTCACCGCCAACGGCCGTCCATGCTGTCCCATGATACAAAATTTTTTCCAGTTTTTTCTGGTATCGTAAGAAGCCCTCTGCACTGGGGTCCTGAACAGAATTGTTTCGGTTTTTTGGAAATTGATCTTCAATTTCCAATCATCGCAATATCCCTTAATGTGATCGAAGCCACGTTGCAAAAGTGTGTTGATGACCTCGATTTTCGGACCTGATCTGTACGCCACTAGATCATCTGCGTACGCTATAGCGTGTCTGAGAGAACCTACAAGATCACTTGTATAAATGTTAAACAATATCGGGGAGTTCACCGCCCCCTGTTGTAAACCGTTTTTAATTTCAAAGACTTTACTCGAAGTTACGTTGCCACATTTGACAACGAACTTCTTTCCCATAAGCATTTCATAAATCATATATAGCATGGGTTTACGCATGCCCAGTCTGGTCAGCTTGTAGAAAAGCCCCTCTAACCATACGGTGTCGAAGGCCTTCTCAAAGTCAACCAGACAGGCCCCTGTGCATTGTTTTTTGGACTTATTCCATTGGATGTCGGACACTAGTTTCGACGCGGCATGAATGGTATCATGCCTCGCTCGAAAACCAAACTGATTATCCGGAATAATTTTGTTTTCCTCAACTGACTTAAGCAGAGCTCTATTGACTATCTTCTCGAATACCTTGCTTACATTCGGCAGAAGGGTAGCTGTGTGGTTATGCATGCGGCATGAGTGATTTCAAAACATTTTGATATTTTCTGGTTTGCGCATGCAAGAATGTGTGGTGGGTGTGCAACAATGTGCAGGTACGGGGAAAACTCGATTGCAGAGTACATTTTAAGATAAATAGTGATGACCAGCATTATCACACCAATGAGTATTGTGTTTGTGTTTATAGTGTGTGGAGGAAGCGTGATTGCACATGCTTGTGATTGCTAATGCATGCACGTGTGGTGTATTGACGGTATTAGACCCCTACCGACAGCGACCCCATCAACGGGTAAGTGGCAGACAATGCAATGAATGATTATTTATACGCAGACTATACAATAATACTAAATATTTTCTTAATGAAATGACGTTACCATTTTTGACGCTGGCTTTCAACTTATCAGTTCTTTGTTTTCCAGAAATAAATACGAATGATATGTTTGCAATCGAGATGCATGATGACAGATTAAAATAAAATAAAAATGCCACTCAGATTTCTTCCTGACTCAATGAAGAAATAGATACGAAGCGAAGAAAACGATTGAAATTCCGACTCCGACTGCTTAAGCAAAACGGATGAATTTAAAAGTTCTTAGAGAACTATTCGTTTTATTTCCCATAATGTTCTTAATTTTTTTTGTTATTTGTGTAAATCACTTACTTTTTTCAAGATTCATAAGAATGAATTGATATTTACTTAAAAAGTAAGTACCATTTTAGCTATAGTTAAACTTCAACTGTCCCTTCTTACAAAGCCGACCACTCTTTTATATGTCCGTCAGCTTGTTATTTTCTTGGTAATATCTTTGGAGCATTCCGTTAGCAGCAGATAAGTAGACAGCTTGTTGTACCAGTTCTAAGCTTTAGTACCTAGTCAAGACTGAGCTTTAACACAAACACTACATGTGTATTTGTGTGCTTTTGGCACGATGATGGCATCCATATGATGGCATCCTTAAAGTGATAAGACAAACTCTAAAAGAACATCTTAGAACATCTATAATAATTTATAGCACAAATGCTACAAAACCAGCGAAGATTAAAGCTGAAATTTCAAAAGTCCTGGTAGAGAAATCAAATGTAACAAAATACAGGACATGTTTGACAATAACATAAGATAATCGGTAAAGGCGCAAAGCAGCTCAAAACAGAAGCGAGTAAACTAAGGGACTATAGGATTCACTTCACAGAGTCCCAATCGGGGAGTGTACCAGCAGATCCTCGATGTACTTATCGATATAAATCACCAAATATACCAGCGCAAATTTAAACACATAGGCTGTTGAATAGGGTTGCTTATAAACTAACCGATTCACCTCTTCAATTGATTTATTTTTAAGTTGAGCTGATGTGACATAGCACTGAAGCCATAGAAACGTTCCACAAAAACATAACGAACAAAAGTAAGAAAAATGGTAAGCATGCGATATCTATACCAATAGCGACCACTGAGCCTCACGATAAAGTCGAGAGATTTCTAAGAACAATCGTAAGGTTGGTTTGAAAAAATAGTTTACACTAGGTCGATTAATCGATTACCATATGACAAGTATTAAAGGTACTACTGACTTGATGTGACGCCATCGTGGAAATTAATGGAGAAGGCTCCAGCAGAGAACAAGTCAAGGGCAAAGATTAATTCATAAAATAAGATTGAAAATTAAAAATGAAAGTCCTTCAAATGATCAAGAGAAGATTTCTAAAAATTTAAAAATTTTAACAAAATAAAAACATTATTTATGCAAAAATCAATATTATCCAATAGGAGGCACTTTTTTCAACACCGTTATTTTTACAGTTATTATTACTCAACTGGGTTGTCTATTGACGGTTGTGTTCAGTATGCATTGCCATTTCATCATGATTAGACTTACCTAGCCGTGTTGGAACAACGCTTAATCATTGTAAAATCTTATTTCAAAAATCAGGGCTCATCTAAAAATTGTTATACTGTTCTTCGGCCACATTTTGGTTGTCATAATCAGCGAACTTAATGCACTTTTCATCCAACAACCAGAGTACGTAGGGAATGAAAATATTGCTGCAGTAGTATAGGCAGTATTCGTGAAGAAATCATTAATCAATTCGACGTTGTTCTCAAGGCTTTGGAATCTATTATGGAACATTTTGGCATATTTTTAAAGGTGATCTTAGTTTAAAAGCGAATTTAAGCCGACTGACTTTGGTTTACATTTTAATTTCGCTTTGTGGGCATTGAAACAGGTTTAAATTGATCTACATTTTCTCGAAAAATGTTCGCAAATCTATAGTTGGTTGAAATACACTTTAAATTTATTTTATCACGTACTAACCCGTTTGATAATTATATTCGCCAAAATGTACTTTAAGGTTGTCACTCTGCATTAAAGTTTAAGCGACCGAAACCTCACTTAAAATATTTAATTGTAATTTTCCGATTTTGATATTTTGAGGATAATGCGTTTATGAGGAAACCTTAATTTTGTTAAAGCCGTGCAAATCCTATTGACGACCTTGATTATGGAGAATTTTATTATCGATATAGATTTGACAAAACCACTGTATCTGATTAAAAATATTTATATTGATGTTCCTGAAAATAGCATTACATTTTTTTGGTGTAAATGTTGATCAAGTTGATGTTGGTAAACAGGTAAACACTTTCTTAGAAACGATATTAAAATAACTTGTGTCCCTATTTAGGAGCTGTCCATGCAGTAACACAGGCTACAGTCGGCGAAATCATACAAAAACATATCAAAGCAATGCCGCATTTCAAAAAGTTTCCATCATCACTTGAAGAGTATTCTAAAACTAAGCAATAATTTTATGAAATCAACATATTTCCTAAGATTATAGAAGTATATGATAGCACTCCTGTACAAATTAAAAAAAGAAACAAGAAATGGAAAACCGTTTTTTACAGCTGAAATATTTTTGATTGCGGCTTTAAGGTGTGTTTGAGAGTGTTTCGCTGAAATTGTCTTTGTTTGATATTCAGAACTGTAATTTTAAGGGAGATTTACCAGAGTTCTTAGAGGCATCTTTATTAGCACAATTGGCGCCATGTTAAAAAGTGTCTATAGTTGAGGATAAGTTAGAGCAAACTTTTAAAACTTTTAATTTTAAGACGTACATTACTACTGTGTGGTTAAGCCCTTAAACATCGATTGACTATAAATTTGCGCCTTTTATTTTTAGCGATGAATCTCATTTTTGGTAAAACGGCAATCTTAATAGGGAAAATTGCCATACTATGGCTGTTTAACAGCCAGAAGCAATCTTACAGCTAGCAACACTTAAATGAATTTTTACTGGCATTCTTATCTCAACTTAGCTGTTTGCAGTCGGCATTAAGCAGGTGGTCCCGCCATCGTGCAAGAAGTACACACGCGCTCATGAATGATTGGAGAAAGCTAGGCCACGGGTACTAACGAGCCTGTTGCGCCAAAAAAATTTGTTTTGATTTTCTTTGATTATTTTCTATGGGGATATATGAAATCTCTTGTTTACGTCGATAATCTGGATCATGGCCATGAGACGGCTTGAAAATATGATAGCATCTAACCAACCTTCTTCTTCAATACAGAAGATGGGCGAAAAATACAAAATAACCATAGCCTACCATGGAGTATTGAGAATTTCGAAGTCAAGAGTGGTGAGCAAGATTGGATACTCTACGACATCACGGTTACATAGGTAGTTACATAATAGTTGACCTCTTACCAAATAAAGATATAATGAAGTAAAGTTCTGCTACAAACAATTTCTAACTAGACAAGGAAGCTTCCGGTAATGCTTGCAGAAGTATTTATATTATTGCATTCGATTTTTTGCAGTAATTGTAGTAAATTCCGTGGCCTCAATGGTGCGATGAACTGCCGCGCAGAAGGTCTGGGTTCGATTCCCAGCCGTAGCAACACTTAAATGATTTTTCACTAGCTCTCCTCTCGCGATGATCTGACAAATCATCCGAGTAGTATCATTTGTCAAGAAAAGCTTATCTCAAATTTGCCATTTGTAGTCGGCATAAAACAGGAGGTCCCGCCATCGTGCAAGAAGTACACACGCACAATTTGTATTTTTTTTTGTAGTAAATTTCAAAATGACGGAAAGTTATGAAGTTGACATAAGTCCTTATACTGAAAAGAAGGCAGTGCAGTAACCCAACATAAGACATGTTATCCAAAAGGATGCTTGAGACACTGCCGACAGCATTACTATGCCAATTGAATACAAGATCAGAGCTGGGTAAAGCAAATGACACTAGGAAACAGAAACAATGGACCATTAATAGAAAAAAGACGAATGATGTTAAGACCATGTTGTTATGATATCGAAACTATGAAGGAAAGGGTATGGGAGTTTTAGCCACAATACATCCTGTAGCAAAAAACTGGACATCGTTCGTAATAAACAGAATACAGAATACAGAATATTTACAAGAATTTCAACCTTCTGGCTCATAAACAAATCTTAAACAAAAACAAATAAATAATCCCTTTATCTATGATACACACTTAACCACATTAACGCCAAAAAATCTGCATGTGACGTTTTGTCCTAATCATATGCAAAAACCATATTATGCGGTCAGTCATTGAAAAACGCTTTAAGTCAACTAGAAATTTAGTTCCGTTGGAATGCCTGTGTGTATCTTTTATATAAATTTAACCGGTTTATATGACATGTTATATACCAATACGTGGCTAATCTATCCTGGCTATACACAATAATTATGCCGTGCGTCTAACTGTCGCATTAGTATTTAGTACACAAATTAATCTGAAAATAAACAGACTGGAAGGATTGCTTTGCCTAGACATGGCAGTTTGGAAATTATTTGCTATGAATTGTTCAAAGCTGGGGATTTTCATTCAGACTAATATAGGTGCTGATTAAGGTAGATGCATGAGTTGACAACTTTTAAGCAATCACATTAATTCAATTAATTAACGGGTCGAATTAGTTAAAGAGTCCTGTGTCAATGATAATGTGATGGCGATTATTTGGTCCCTATATCAATAGCTTAATAGAGTAATGAAAAAATGGACATTGTTGTATGTGTAGGAAACAAACATGTACCTTGTAACCACAATTATTTTCTACTCAAACTTCTTAAGAAAGAATGAAAGAAAAAAATGAAATCACGGGACTGAGCTCAAGCTACTGACTCCTAGTCACATTTAGAAGATGGTACAGAGGGAAATATGTACCAATTTTCTTCACTTCGAGTAGGAAATAATTTCTATTTCTTCTTATGAACAAATGTCTTATATTTTTGAGGTTGATTTGGATCGTTATGAACATGAGGTGACAGTTGCAATATTCTGTCCCCTGAAAAAAAAAAAAGTCAAATCCATACCAATACTGCAAACATCCTAGTTAAGCCTTGGTGGGTTTTTAAAGTACTTTATATGTTTTATAATCATTAAATTGAGTGTGTAAATTTAGATGTTACATTTCTGTTAGGTGCTAACAACAGCGTTTTCCAACCCTCGTATTGTCTCATTCCTTTGATAGATAACTATGAGATCATTAGGGAGACACATTGTAGTTAATATGGTTGGAATGAAAAGGGAAAACCATACATCAACGTATGAGAGATGCCAGAGAAAGCACCAAATTGCGAGTCCTTGAATACAGAACTTCGATTGATTTCTTATTGCTTTGTTACTTAAGTTGCTCTCAATCAGCAGTGAATCCGTAATGCGTGTAATCCTAGTCCATTCTGACCGAATTCATATTCAACTTATTAAACAAAAAAGTTTTTAGCATTTTTGGGTAGTCTTATATAGAATTCTTGGGTAGATTAGTAAGAAGATACTATATAGGCTTGCGGGCAACGAACTAAGCAAACACTCCCTTAAGTATCTGTCAGATTTTCTGAAATTTCTACCCATAAAGCAAACAAAACCGTCATATAACTCATTTTGATAAGTTGGGACACAAATTATAATGAACCTTGCAAAGTCAACAAATTAATCTCTATTGAGACTACACTTACTTGTGTGAATGTAATATAATCTCTCCTTTGACGCAGGTGATAATATACACTTAGAGAACCATGTGTTAACATTTTGCACAAAGGATTCGTTATGCATTCTTTTGCCGAAATGTGTGTAAATACGAGATGGGTTTATGCTTCTATACTGTGTGGCAGGTGGTGTTAATTTGGGTGACAACATTACGCATGACGGAAAACATTTGATGCTTTGTTTCAAATTGCTTAAGCTAACAATCATTATCTCTTGCATTGCAAATAGTTATTGGAGGAACTTATTACGGAAAATATTCTGTGATTGTGTTTTGAATTATTAAAATATAACCAGATAACTCAAGTGAAAATGCTGATAAATTCAAGGAAATTCAAGGCATAACAACATAATTAAATGGGAAGATGTAAATAAAATAATTGCTGCTCATTACTTTCTTGAATTAGGACTGGAAGATATTAACAAAAATATTGTATCTCATTAACATGTTTCTTCGTGCGAAGGGCAAACAGAAGAAAGTTGAGAAAATGCTTTATTAATTTGTTTCTGGTATTTGAATTCTTCTAGCTTATTTCTGAGAACGAAAATATGTGAAAATATATTAGTTTTACAATGTGTCATATATAATGGTTTTATCTTCAAGTCACTTCGATTTATAATAAGTATAAAGTAATTTCACATACATAGTTTGTAACATAGGGAAATAATTTAGCTAGGTATACCTTAAAGTATATGGATCGACTCAGAATCGCTAGCAAAATCCATCTATATGTAAGTAACCGATTTTAAGAATTTAAGATAATGAAATTTGGTATGGAAGCATTGAAGCATTTTGTAAAAAAAATATTTAAAAATAAATAGTAATAAGTTTTGTGATATTATTTGTTTGTGTTCATGACGTCACGAATACACCAACCTTTCAAAAGGAAATATCCCAAAAAGGGAATTTCTGTCAACGAACCAGATGTCAGAATCATTGTTTACCTTTTAACAACCGATTGCCAATTAAAATTATATACTTTTATAACGCAAACAAACGAATTTATTTTGCTGTCTTAAAACATTTGAGTTAAAAGAATCAGTTTACTCTTCGTGTTTAAACTCGAACATTTTGGTAATTCGAACCAGTTTCTTAATAATCGCACCCTTGTTTTCAATTTCACTTACTTCAATATTTTACACACAATTGTACATACTAATTTTGCGAATTCCCAAACAACAAATTGTATAAATAAAAACAATTTCATTACATTTGCGAATTATTGCAATATATTGTGCAAAGTACAACAGCAATACATTTGGACAACATTCTGGAGCGGAGCTGTGGCAATCTACTTTCTGGACATTGGACTTGGACCTGAAGCTGCTGAATATTGTGTGCGTCTCATCCGAAAGCTGCTGAAGATTGTGTGTGCTGCATTTGCGTCTTCATCAAGTTGGATATTCACGGGAGTACATATAGTCGTATATTACATTCGCTGTAGGAAATATATACCGATATATATATTTAGTCAAAATATGAAGCCAAATAAATTAAATAGGCTACTTACGCAATTGGAGAAAGAAATTTTGAATTTCGGCAAACGAGGTTCGGCTACTAGGACGGCAAATTATTTGGCAGGGCGTTTGCAAATGTAGTGCGGAAAGTGCGTATGAAGTGTGTTTAGGTGGTTTGTCAGATTGTTCTGATGTGGAGGAGGTTTTTGAAAAATTTCGTCGAAAACACAGCAGCTTTGGGAGGAAAAGCTTGGTTCTAAGGAAAACACAAAGGAACTGCCCACGTTTGCGGAATTCAAATAGTTTCTTGAATCAAGGTTTCGTACTTTGGAGGCAAATAATTATCAGCATGCTAAAACATCATTGGAATCGTCAAAGAAGGTGTTCCAACACAATTCATTTCACTCTCAGGCTATTTCATCCAAATATACGTGCAAGCTTTGTAACAAAGGCGTACCTACATTCTATTCGAAACTGCAGTCAGTTACGAAAATTAAGCATCCATGAACGCTGTCAAAGCATGGGTAGACTAGGTTTGTGTAGAAACTGTCTTGCTTAAAGTCACATTTCCGAAAATTGTCCAAGTACCCACAGATGTCCGTACTGTCAGCAGACACACCATACACTCTTGCATCAGTCTTCACATAATGCTTCTCTGGTTCAGTCGAATCCCTCTTCATATAATAAAGTTATCCATAGTCAAAATTTGTTGAAACCAAAGTAACACATGAATTTTCTTACCACAGCTGTAAATCCAAATGCTACCAGCTTCAAGCCTCCTAATCTGGAACAGCCTTCATCAATGTCGTATTATGTTCTAAATAGTCAACAGTCGGACTGAGAAATGCTTAGTTGTAGCCATTCCAACAACACATACCACTCTGTGGCACATACGTCTACCCTTGTAATGTTGGTCACAGCCATCGTGAAGGTGATGGGATCGTCAGGCAAATTCATTTCACTTCGAGTATTATTAGATTCAGGTTCTGATTCTTCTTTTATAACCGAGTCAGCCTTTCAACTCTTTCATTCGAGTCACAAATCAACTTATGTCGAGGTTTCCGGGTTAGGTTTGGCCAGTAGCGGCACATGTAAGAAGTTCGTCGACATCACGATCAGTTCGCATCACTCATTAGTCGTTATCTGGGCATATCCCGTCCAGGAGCATGGCAGCTGTTGATTGGAGTCACCTCAATGGCTTGAGCTTAGCCGACCCCTCCTTTTTTAAGCCAGCTAAGGTTGATTTGCTGTTAAGCAGCGAAATATTAGCAGACATTCTCATGCCAGAAATGGTCAGACGCAACGATGCCAATTTGTCTTTGGCACAAAGGACCAAACTCGGGTAAATTCTTTATGGACGTGCACCATATCGTCTCAAAGTGTGAAGAACTTCTACCAAACTTGCACTCTCGATGATTTCTGGGAGTTAGAAGAAACGCCATTTCAAATTGCAGAAACACCAGAAAACATGGAGCACTTCTTAAAAAACGTCAAGCGCTTGCCAGATGGACGAACTGAAGTCGCCCTTCCTTCAAAGGAAATGTTCTTCCGGTACTTGGTCGTTCAAAAGACGGTGCTCTGCGGAGATATAAGCAATTAGAAGGACGTCTACCAAAAAACAAACAATTGCAAATCGATTACTCTACAGTCATGGAAGATAACATTCGTTTGGACACATGGGCGAAGTAGAGAATGAGCACCTTTTAGAAGGCGAACCACACTACTTTCTGCTACATCACGCGGTCATAAAGGAGAGAAGTTCTTCAACTAAGTTGAGAATTGTGTTCGACGCTTTTTTAAGACGTCGAATGGAAGATCACTCAACGATTCACACATGATAGGACCTACTCTCCAAAACAACACCGTAGATGTCATCTTGAGGTGGCGGCTGTACAGGTTTACATTTACAGCTGACATAGAAAAAATGTACCTCCAAATCAGGATAGACTAAAAAGATGCCATCTATCAACTCATTCTGTGGCGCAAAGATCCAAACGAGGTCCTGAAGACATATCGGCTCAACACCGTTACCTTTGGGACAGCATCAGCTCCGTACCTAGCCATTCGAACTCTCAATTGGTTAGCAGAACAGTCGTGTGCCCAATACCCAAGAGCTGCAAAGACGGAGATGTACGTAGATGACCTAATCTCGGCAGCTGACACAAAAGAAGAAGCAGAGAAGAAAATCAAGGAGATAAGCACCATACTCGAAGCTATGGGACTCAATCTACGGAGTGGGCGTCAAACTCAGATGACTTGATTCATGATGTACCCCTTCAGGACCGCGAGGTGAAGTTCTTTTTGCCTTCGGAAAGTTCAATTCAGCTGAAGACGCTAGGAATTCATTGGCTCCCCGAAACAGACCAATTTTTATACAGCTACATCCCACCGAACCATCCAGAACCAACGAAGGGATCCATTTTGCCTACCATAGCCAGACTTTTTGGTCCAATGTGATGGGTCTCTCCATGCATCATAAAGGCAAAATGCTTCCTACAATCGCTGTGGGCGAAGAAGATGACATGGGACGAACCAGTAGACAAAGATGTTTTAAAGGAGTGGAACGCGTTTTTTGTGGACCTCGAAGCCGTGAACCACATTCGTTTGCCTCGATGGGTACATGCTGGAAGAAGATTCAACAACGTGGAGTTGCATGGATTCTGTGACGCTTCGGAAAAGGCTTTTGGAGCTGCAGTTTACCTTCGAGTTCTGGATGAAATAGGTAAAGTCCACATGAGTTTGCTGCTGTCAATGACTAAAGTGACTCCAGTCAAATCAATAAGCATTCCATGATTGGAGTTATGCGGAGCGGTGATTCTCGCAAAACTGCTTAACCACTTCAATCTTACGGAAAACAAGCTTTATGCATGGACGGATTCCACAATCACGCTTTGTTGGATCAAGTCGCCAACATCACGATGGGAAACGTTCGTCGAAAACCGAGTAGGGGAGATTCAACTGCTGACAAAGCCCTCCATGTGGAGAAACTCCCCAACCGAGCAGAATCCAGCAAATTTGGCATCCCGAGGAGTACTGACCTCGGCGCTAATACCCCAAAGGTTATGGTGGAATGGACCATTTTTTCTGCAATTGTACTAGGATTTCGACTTGCCGAGTCAGCCAACGGACTTTTCAACTGAAGAATTTCGACGCTTCACTCGCAGTCAGCAAACCATCACAAAAAAACGGGTAACTAACCCTTTTACGCCGACGGAACTCGAAGAAGGGTCGGAAACGCTGATGCGAATCGCTCAAAGGTAAATGTTTCCGGATGGCATCACCAAATCCAGGGGTATGGGATCGTTAAAACGGAAGACTCAGTCACGCCAACATACAATATGACCAGCAACATCCTATCGTATTGAACCCAAAACACAAAATTGCAACACTTATCATCAGAGAAGCACACACTAAAACACTACACGGAGGTATACAATTAATGATGGCACACTTAAGACAGATGTACTGGGTATTCCAACTGAAGGGAACAGTAAATAAGTACGTGAACAGCTGCACTACCTGCTGGAGGTTTCGAAACAAAGCCGTTCAACAATCGATGGGAGAGTTATCAGCTCCTCGAGTCATGGTGTCAAGGCCATTTACAAACACGGGCGTCGATTATGCTGGGCCTATAAATATACGCTCTTGGAAACCACCCCGGCATTCCTGGCAGGGTTTCGAAGATTTGCGGCACGTCGTGGAATTTGTGCGCTTTGTCGGTGCAGATGCTGAACTGCGACGACTAATGAAGACCGGGATTCAGGACTGGAAAGAGATAGCGAACGTCTTAGCAACTCAGGGAACAGAGTGGAACTTCATTCCTCCAGCTTCTCCTCACTTTAAAGGTTTGTGGGAAGCAGGAGTGAACAGTGTTCAGTTTCACCTAAAGAGAATAGTTGGTAATGGGACATTTACATAAGGTAAGGTTTGCCATTTCATGATGGAAAAATATACGATCCAACAACGAGTCGAAATTATTAAAATTTACAACCGAAATTCGGAGTCAGTGGCCTCAACGTTAAGAGCGCTACGTCCAATTTATGGTCGTCATAATCGTCCTAGCAGATCAACAATTGAGGGTGGCCGCGGTGTAGTGGTAATGTGTTCGTCTGTTGAGTGGAAGGTTGCGCGTTCAATCCCAACCAAAATCCATTTCACTTTTATTTAAAAGAAATAAAAGGTCGGTGTAATACCTAAAAGTATGCACACCATCTTGAATTTCTTCAAATTTAACGAACACAAGAAAAAGTGACTCCCCGAAGCTAGTTCTTCGGACACCACCCATGGAGTTTAAGTCTCCACTACATCCAAAATTTTTTCTATCCTCTCTTTCTTCCCCTTCTCTTACGCTCGTACTATGGTAACATATAAAGGGTATTCATAACCCCTTGAGTACGTGTAAATTATAAAAAAAAAAATAATTGAGCGTCTAGTAGAAAAATTTGAATCCACAGGCACAGTACAAAATGTTCCCGTGGCATTGAGACAGAATATTGCTGCCGCTGAGGCTTCAGTTGAAGAAAGCCCAAATGTGTCTCTCACACACACGTCGTTCTCAATCGTTGGGCAGCTCTGTGACGTTGTTGGGGCGAATTTCGCGAAAAGATCTTGGCCTACATCCTTACAAAATTAAATTGACGCAAAAACTGAAGCCGCTTGACCACCAGAAGCCTCGTATGTTCGTGAATTATGCTGAGAAACAACTTAAAAATGATTCGGATTTTCATCGAAAAATCATCTTCAGCGATGAGACTCATTTCTGGCTGAATGGTTTCGACAACAAACAAAATATGCGGTATGGTCTATGCCAACAAGCCAGCGACGATTGATGAACTTCGTACGAATATCGAACGTGAAATTACAGCATTATCGGCCGATTTATGCTTGAAAACCGTCGAAAATGGGGTTCAGCGTCTGGACTTCTGCAAGCGTGCCCGTGGTGGCCATACAAAAGAAATCGAGTTCCATACATAATGGTATCGAACGTACTTTCACAGGAATAAAGAATTTCATTGATATCCAAAACCCTTTTTGTTTTATTTAAAAAAAAACATTTGTTGCACTCGTATTGAAAAACCCGGTAAATATGGACTCACTATAAAAATTTATTTGAGATGTAAAATTTAAATAAATAGGAAATATGACAAAGAAATTATATATGTTTTGTAATATTAAAACCAACAATATATATACTTAAGGTTATTTTGCCACTTACGTCAAAATACAAAACACGTAGATTTAATTTAATTTTATTTAGCTACTTAGTGTTTTTAAAGCTGATAATTTGTTTATATTAAGTTGACACGCGAAACCAATACAGTGGTATATATTATTTTTATTGAATTGTTTTTTTGTTGGCATGTCTTAAACTTTTGTGATGTTCCAGGTAAATGTGGGCGTATCTTTTTCCACCTGTTCTGCTTAGTTAGACAGAGAGCCTTTATACCTAATTTCATATTTCAACTAAATATTTAAGACCCGAAAATCGGTGACACACAGATGGACGGAAAGGCAGACAATCATTGCAAGCAATTCTGAGGATCGATATACTTAACGCATGTCTACCCAAATTATTAACCAATTTTTCAAACTCAATATTTAAACTCATATACCCTGTCCAATAGGGTACAAAAATGTTAATTGAGTTGCTTGGGATTTAAAAATCCATTTATACAACTAACCAAGTTATCTATAATTTGTATTATTTATTAAGGTACACAAGTTTGGAATTTATTTTTCATATATGATTTCGTCCAAATGTAGACAATCGCGTGCGAAGAACTTTGGACAAGGTTTTGCATTTTCTTATGGTTTCTTTAACCGTATTCTACATTATTATCATTATTACAAACTTTTTTTGCCGTTAAAATAAAGTTTTTACAAATTACAATTATTTAATAAAATCCTATATTTCTTAATCTATGTCTTAAAATAAAAATTATTGCAATTTGAACAATTCTCAGGTTGAGCAATTTTCTTTCCATCTTGGTGTGGCATATTTTTCGACTAAATTTGAAGTCGGAGTGATAGTTTGTAACCCATACGCCATTACTGGTAAAATAGCGGAGTCAAATAAGTATTTTCGTGTATTAAATTTGGTTCGAATAGTTGTTTCATACTCCAAAATTTTCTCCAACTTTTGGTGATGCGTCTATTTACTTCTTTTTTCTCTTGGTTTATGAATGACTTAACTTGACCTAGATAAATATAGTCTTTCATATATTGGTCATTATTTTCGTTTTTGATTGGTTTATGTGAAGTCCAAATTTCTTGCATTCGTCTGTTAATTCTATGAGCATATCTTGTATTTGTCCGGAACCAGATGAAATAAGAACTACGTCGTCAGCGAATCTTAAGTTGTTCAAATGTTTTCTCCAAATATTTATTCCGTATCGATCGTCCCAGTTCAGCGCTTTGAATATTTCTTCCAATACAGCAGAGAATAATGGTGGTTACATTGGATCTCCTTGTTATATTTTTATTTCTCGTCCTATTCTTTCAGTTTTTATTTTTGTCGTGCTGTATGTATATTTATTTTTCAATGTTCTTATAATGATGGGATTGATTAGTTGATTCGTCAGCGCTGTCTTTATTTTGTCTTTATACAAAAGATACAATGGTTTTTTGAATTCGTTAAACTTTTTGATCAATTGAATAATCGTATATAGGTGGTCTGTTGTTGAGAAACCTTCTCAAAACCCAGCTTGTTCCCTCGGTTGACTTCTGTTCAAAGCGTCCTTAATATGTTTGTACATTACATTGGAAAATAGCTTGTAGATCATAGAAATGTTGCTTATCGGTCTGTAGTTGTTCATGTCATACTAATTGTTTCCCTTTTGGTGGATGAGTGTAATTATGGACTGTTTCCATTGTTTTGGTATTTGTTGTACAGTGAGAACATTGTTCAATATAGTGGTTAGGACTGTGAAAAGAGATTGTTCTCCATATTTGAGCATCTCTGTTGCAATGCCGTCATTTCCTGTAGATTTTTTCTTTTTTTTAAATCGTTTATTGCTTGTTCAATGACTTTTTTCGTAAAAAATGTAGCAGTGTTTGGGATGAAGATTTGTTCAGTTGCAGTTGCCGTCGATAAATCGGCATTTACTTCTCTAGTCGATTTGAAGAGTTCTTCTGTTGCAATGCCGTCATTTCCTGTAGATTTTTTCTTTTTTTAAATCGTTTATTGCTTGTTCAATGACTTTTTTCGTAAAAAATGTAGCAGTGTTTGGGATGAAGATTTGTTCAGTTGCAGTTGCCGTCGATAAATCGGCATTTACTTCTCTAGTCGATTTGAAGAGTTCTTCGAAAAGGTTGTTGCAGCTTCATTTATATCTCTCCTATTAAAAGCTTCTCTATCTTCTTTTTTTATTGAAGTCATCCACTCTTTCCGTCGTCAAGAAATGCCTTTGTCTCTTTAATCGATTTTGTGTTACTGAGCATTTCTTTTATTTTTGTTTAATTACATGTTTGAATATCATTTTTTATAACTTCTTTAATAGTTTTTCGAATGTATTTTAGTTCATTCTTTCCTTTAGTTTTCTTTGTTTCGTAGGTTCTCCCTTCTTGTTATGAGCGCTTTGGTGTTATCTGTTAATTTGTCGGGTCTTGAAATAGTAATTGTCATGATGAAATTTTCGCTGAGTCTTTTATTATATTTTCCAGCTTGTCGTATGGGTTTGGTAGATTTTGGTTATTAATAGTCATAGTTATATTTTGTCTTATTTTCTTTTTTAGTAAGTAATTATATTTTTCAATATTTTCCGCAGGTATAATTCTAGTGATACTCTTTGATTGTTTATTTCTTCTTAATGTCTGGTGATCAATTTTTATTTTTGCTCTTACTAGCATATGGTCGCAGTCAAATTTAAAATGATTCAACACAGATACGTCGGTTAAAGTTTTTAGTTTATTTGTCAGTGAGACTTGACGTTTGCTATCGTTTTGCCATCCCGAGAAATCCAAATCCATTTTCGTTTATCTCTTTTCTTGATAAGAGAGTTTCCAAACCTGAGATTTGTCTCCTCTAACCACTTTAATATTAGGTCTCCTCTTTTATTTCTTTTCCGATATCCAAATGGTCCCATTACTTCTTGATCCTTGTCGATTTGTTATAATAAACATGATCTCAGTTTTTGTCTCATGTGGCTTTGTTGGTCGGAGCATAGACTTGAATTATTGTTATTTTGGTTTTCTGAATTTTTAAGGACAAGCTGCATATCCTTTCATTAAAAAATCTGATATTTATTATCTTGTCTTTTAGAGTTTTCGATAAGAAATCCAACTCCATGTAGACCTTTGGTTTCACCAATATAACAAAATATATCGACTTATTATTGATTATGTTTTGTGCTAAAATTCTTAATTCTGATATACCGACTATGTCCCAATTTTTGTTTGACAAAGCTAATCTTAGTTCGGTCTGTTTTGCTTCTGTAGCTAGTGTCCTTACGTTGTATGTGCATATGTCTGAAGTATTTTTGAATTTTTCCCCTTTTTTTGGGTAGTTTGAAGGGTGTTGTCCATCATTCTACATATTCTACATAGGATTGACAAAACTCTTGACACAAGGCATTCGCCTTCTGTATTGACATCATTCGTCCAAATCATCGATATATTACTGCCCCGTTTGTCAGTAGGTTTGACAGAATATATGTAAATTAGTAAATGACTTTGAGAGGACATTATACTCGACAGCTAAAAGATTGAGACAACAAAGGAACAACTCGACAAACTCAACCTCAAAACTATTGGAACCATTGATTATTAAAGCTTTTACTAAAATTATTGATATAAAAGACTTTTATCCTCATTGTCCTACTTTACGGCTCTGCAGGTAAAGAAACGCTTGATTATTTCTCTGGGCGAATCTTCGATGCTAGTTGTATTGGACACACATCTGACAACGAACTGAGAGAGATGTAGAGACATATAAGAGTGCTGAAAAAACTCCTCAGATTACTAGAACGCATTGGGCGAAATGAGGCCAATATATAAGGCGCAGCTTCGACTTCCAACCAGTTGGCAGATAGAGTAGAAGCCAGTGGAGAAATACATAGCGCCGAGAGAAATAATACAGAAAACCGTGTTTATTGGAAAGGTATGTGGATTGAGGCCCAAGTTCGACCACTTGAAGTAACGAGTAGTGGGTGGGTGCACAACTGGATTGAACGTAACTTTATCTTTCACTGAGAGACATGTAGATACCAAACTAACAATTTAGCTTCGATAAAGTACTATCGAAGCTATTTCCCCTTCAGCAATATAAGCTGTGAAAAGTCTTATGGAAACACATTTGGCACATTTAACGGTACTCTAAAAGATTTTCTTACCAAAGCCTTACCAAAACTCACATATTATATAACTAAAAACAAAAATTAAAAAAAAAGATTATGATTGTAAGGAGTTTTTTTCCGGAATTTGAAGGGAATCGGAGTTCTGTGAATTTTAATGATTTTTTGTTATTGACCGAGACTTAAAATTTCGTTAAGGAATAATTTTGCCAGAACTAATCACGTCGAATTACTGCAAAAAATAATTTTTGTTCGTTCAATTTGACCAAATATTAAGTTTGCGAGAAATTCACAATTTTCCTTACATGGGCTAAATTTAAAAACACATTATATGGAAGCATTTTTATCGCAAATACTGTTTTTTGTATATGGTTTGAGGAAAATATACGTTATGTGTAATTTTTATATGTGACGTACCAATAATAAAATGACTAAGAGTAAACAAATTGTGACCGAAAAAAACTGCTTATAAGGAGCTTAAAAAAAACGAGTCAAGCCGTTTATCATCTTAATGTTATAATCAATCAAAATCACGAGGTCAACATTTTTACGAAAACAATATCTTTCTTTTGTAAGAGAAAGTTAAAAAGAATATACCAACGTTTTTCATTTAAAATAAATTAAATTTTTAGAACAACACTTACCTAGTGCATATTGCCTTATGTCAACTCTCATTTAAAATGGTTTCCGAATTTATTTGAATATATTTTCTCCAATGTATATGAATCGTCATTCTAATGAATTATTCACTCCACCAAAACCTAATCTAGATTTAGAGCATCCCACAATGCGGTTGAGATCCAATATTATACTTCTTCCTGTCAGTCAATTTAGATTATTCCACCTTTTACACCCGACAAGGAAAACGAAAATCTTCTTGAAATGAAAATTATTCTCAAAATCGTTAAAAGAAAATAAGACAGACCACAGACCAGTTGTATCAAATAAGCTAAATCTTGTACCGCATTGAAGTTGTGTGGGATTTCAAGGATATTTAATTTAAATAATACTATGGTATCTAAGTGTAACATACTCGAATAGGTGAACAGGTTTCCGTTTTAATGTCTTAAATATTTCATTACGTTTAGCTTGAGGTGATATTTTTCCTAAGAATATGCATAAATCATACTTATACCCAACTGTACCTGCTCTGGGGCAATGAAGATAATAATATGTCAATCAAATTATTTGCCACAATGATTAATATTTTACTGTACTTAAGATCTTCATGTTTTGGGATTAGGTTTGAAAAGTTGAAGTCGACCGCAAGACAAATAGAATTATAGTTCTCGGGAGAAGTGCCGTCGGTTGAGTATGGGTATTATTTTGCAAACACTTGTCTTGAAGGCACAAGCATGGCGATGAGCTATCACGAAAGAAACCATTGATTTAACTACTCGAAAATGAGTACTGATACATATGTCTGTCCTTCATTTAAAACATAGTCAATTGTTTCAAGTCTCTCCGTCAATATACGAGGGTGGCCTTGTTGTTAAAGCAACCTCTGTCAAATTTGCTTTCAACTTTGCAGACAGTTTGTTGCAAATAACCATCAATTGATTAAGCCTTAAACAACAAATAATAAAAACGATTCGTTTGAGAATTGTTACTCCCGTTAGGTGAGTTTTTTTTATTATTGCAATAACCGCCGATTTATAGCCAAACTCGAGTCACTAGGTCAAATAAATTACCATCTTAGTGGAATAATTTTGTAATAATCCTTACAAAACGAAATTGCTATCCATTGCTTAAGCGGACAACGTCCTGTGCTTCAGATCGATAGTTAGCAACTGTCTGTGCCCTAAATTGGATCATACGGATACCAGCAGAATGTGGTTCTAACAGAAGGACTTCTACCTAATACACAAAGAAAATGCCTAACAACATTAACTATGTTTTAGTACTATGCATGGATACAGCATCGTGATTTTACGTAATAGCAACGACAACTTAAGTCACCGACGACGTTGATAGATAATTTAAGACAGCGATGGAGCAAGAAAACCGGTATCGAATTTGGCATATTGAAAACATACCATCGGACTACCTCAAACACCGTGTAGCTGGATGGAAAGCTCTATTAAAGACAGATCACTAAAAACAGTATTGACGGGCTCAGTGGTGCAATTGTTAGTAGAAGGTCTGGATTAAATTCTCAGCCGTAGCAACACCTAAATAATTTTTTACTAATCATCCGCGTAGTATCAACTGTCAAGAAATGCTTATATCAACTTAGCCATCGTGCAAGTATTACACGTGTCCATGAAAGGTTGTGGGTACTACCGATCCTGTTGAGCCAAAAATAGTGAAAACACGCGGTCTCCCAGCTCAGGAATATTGAAGATAAATGGAAATTCAACAAAGAACTAACCATCAACTGAACTTCAAAGAAGAGCAAAATTTATTTATACATCAATAACAACCTAGTAACAGGATCGCAGGGATCATAGATCAAATTTTCAAACTAGACAATTCCTGTCAAAATTTCAAGTCGAGACGGATCATCTTCTTGATGTCGGAATTCATGATTCTATTGGTATATATATATTAACAAGCGATTAACTTTTCTAAATATGTACCCAACTCAGTTCCGTGCGGAACAAAAAAAAAGCATGTAATCAGGTGCGTTTCACTTGTTGTGAGACTAGATAAGCCACGGGGGCACTTCGATGCTGGAGAAGAGGTCGTGGCACGCTTGCGATTGCTCGACTTAACTCGTCGGACGGGGTAGATCTTGTCTCAAGTCTCGTTCTGTTCACAGGTGTTGTTAGCGTATCGTAATTGTCTCCAGTCATTGTATTTTTTTCTGTATGTCACATTCAGCGATTCTCTTGGAGCTGAAAAATAGTTTTCCAAGCCACTGATTTTCTCATTGACAACTTTCAAGCTATCCTGAAAAGTTACCGTTAATCTTTTCATAGATAGCTCAAAGCTCAGTCCTGAAAAGTTAAAACAAAAGGCACATCGTGTCCTGTCGTCGTTCGTCAAGGTCACTTCATGTCATTTCATGTCACAGCACCAAAAGACGGCCCGCCCACCGTTGTTAAATAAATAGAATTTCAACCACAATTATAATTAAGACAATTCATAATTTATTTAAAAAAATAAAAAATATAACCAAAAAGAAAAATCCTGCTTCTAATATTAATTAAACTAATCTATCAAAATGTAAATATATATACGTAAAAAAATTAAGACAATTACTCACGTTAACTCTCCTCGTTGTTTGTCCCTCGAATTCCTGCCGGCAGCACCAAAGAAGGATGAATGGGGGTTGATTCCACAATAATGGTTATACGCGCACATCTTAATACTAAAACAAAATTCTTATACCCTAACCTTATTACAAAATAAAGAAAATTGAATCTATCTTAACACTGAAATTGTTATTATTAAATAAAAAAATCACTTTTTGTTCCCTCTTGTGGGTTTGCTTGTTTCTTCACTTAGTTGGACCCTATGTAGGAGGAATTGTTTCTCTTGGTGGCGAAACACCCACTCTCGGCATAAACGCACTTACACTCGTTTGTGATTAGTTTGTGGTTTGCTGGACACTCTGGGGCACGCTTTTTAGTATTCAGGAGTCCCGCTTTTTATTGCGGAGATCTCCGTTACTGCTTCTGAATCGCTGTTTGAAGGCCGTCAATACGGTCCCAAGAGAACCCCAGTTGCACAAAACTCACTCACTAAAATCGCAGGTGTCAATGGTATCGGTAAACCTACAAACATAAGGGGTTAATTTCCACATAAAATAAAAAAAATAGTGTGGTCACACATACCTCTACGAAAAGGATTTTGTACCCAATGAATTTTGAATTCTCTCGGATATACACACCAAAAGGATGCCTCCCTATGTGCCGACAATTTGCCAAAATTCCTATAATAATGGTGCAAATTTAGGCCATTTTAATACTTATATACCAAGTTATAAGAAAACTCACCCTAAATGCAATTGTAAGTTATTTTTCCACTTCACTGTAGAAAGAACAAAAATTGGGACCAGCTGAATCCAGGTTTTGCCTCTATGATAGTTTTTGCGAAAAAAAATAGGGCATTGACGGAGACCCGTTAGCCATCATCGAAATTAATAGTTCATCAGATGTCCCAATCTCTTGCTCACAGGTTCTCTATGCCTTAAAATTCTGCCCTCCATTCTTCTCCCTCGGTATGCTAGGGCTAGCTCACCTTTCTTTCCTATCATACCAACGCATTTTAGTTTTTTTTCTCTCGGTCATCAGCTTTGTCTTCGCAGAGTCCCCTACATATTTTCTTATCAGTCTTCTCTCTTTAATATTGCAAATTTACCCTCTTTTTTAACCCGCTTTTAACAACTTGGCCCAAATACACAATAATAATTATTTCGATAAATGATGCTAAGATGGTATAAATGATGTCGAAATGAGATTATACGAACGTTTATTCCGTAATTGAAAGTAATCGGTGTTCATGTTAATAATAATGATTTTCAGTTATTGGCCAAAACGGAAATTTGCGTTTGGAGATAATTGGGCCAAAACCATGAAAACATGTATAGTAATATACAAATTAAATGTCATTCAATTTGGCAAAATAGTTTGCGAGAAATTGACAATATCCTTTCTATGGCCTATATGCAAAAATCCGTTATATGGATTTTCTCGAAAAAAACTAGGTATGCAATTTCGTTGAAACTAATATGCTTAATGCACATAAGAAGTTTAATCAAAATCTTTAAATCCGCTTTTGAGCAAATTGAGGTTATGTATGATTTTTATATGGCAGGTACCAGTAATTGTCTTGCAAAGAGCAAACAAAAAAAATGAATTATGACCAAAAAACGCTGGATACACAGTTTGAAGAAAATAGGTCAAGTCGTTTAGGCTGGAGAGACTTGTACCTACAGACGAACCGACGAACTTACGAACCGACGAACCGACGAATCGATGAACCAACGAACCGACGAAACAACGCGCCGACGGACACTTTTTTCGAGTTCCGCTATCATTGTTATGTAAGAATCAATAAAAAAAATTTCAAGAAAATAATATCTTTCTCTTTATAAGAAAAAGTTTAAAATGGTTTGCTTACATTAATTGAGTTCCTATAAAAAAAACTTCATATAAAAAACTACACCTAAATGTTATTTCGATATTCGCTGGAGTGAATCGCTCTCACTGACGAATAAGAAACGCAAAGAAGAACGCGTGAAAAGTCCATATCGTTAACGAATAAGGGACTGCATTTAAATCGTTTTGATTGATTTTTTTTGTTTGCATATTTTAATTAATGTCGTTTGTTGTTTATGGGCGAGCGCATGGAGTTGGAAGATACTGGAGCTTGGAAAAAAAATTACAAAGAAGGGAAACAATATGGGAAAATGATAGGTAAGTTAGTATTTTAACATCTTAAAGTATCTAATTGATAATTTTTGTGTTGTTTGTTGTTAATAATCGGATTATTTTTCTCCTTCAGGTTTATAAGAAAGGATGAAGGTGTTAGGAGTAGTGCGATAGTAAGAGTACGTTAGTAGGAGTACGTGGGGAATTGTGTGGTAGCTGGCGCAACCAGGGGATGAGGACAGGAGGACATGGACTTGGAACAGGTAAGGATCGTTGCGCCTGTGTAATGCCGTCGGTAATTTGATGAAATGCCGTCGGCAATTCTAAATTGTTCGTTTGTGTCGTATTTTGTTCGTATCTGTTTATACATTTATTTTAATTTTCAAATCTTTGATTTTTTTAAATAAAAAATGTAAAAGAAACAATAAAAAACAAATTGTATATTTTATTTACATTTAGTTTTTGGGAAGTTAATTACGAATGTGTAGGGTAGTGTAAAGGCTGCCGTAACAGACTCCTTAACGATTTTCGTCGTAAAACTTCAGACGATATTCAACGCATAGCTGTCAAAAACTGTTAACGCATATCGAACAGATATCTCGTTAGGGGTGATAATCTTTAATGCTTCCAAGTAATAGAGCAAAGTACGTTTGCAGGAGTGTGTAGCAGACGTGATTTGAGCTCGCTGTTTACTTTTCCTTTCTATTACCTTGTATTTTGAATTTAACTCATAGCATAAATTTAACTTAACAGTGTTAAGTGTTATATATCACAAATTTATTATATTAGTAAATTTTTTTTTGTTGTTAGTAAATTTAATTTAGGAATTATATCGTATTAATAAATTTGTGTTGTGGTTATTTTGTGGCAAGCAGTTGCTTTCTTTTGGTTGTAACCACTTACAACCATAGTTACATGTAAGTTTTCGTTTTTCTTTGTTTATTTTTTGACTCCTCCCCTATTAATTGAAATTCCAATTTGTCACCAACCTTTTCATTGTCGTATTAGCGTAACTAATAAGACATCTTTCCCATACGGGTGTTTGAGAGGCAGTGTCTGAGGAGCTGCCTAGGACTTCACAGAACACCAGTATCTGACTACATAAAATACTATTCCAACCAGGTCCTATACAACGGGGTCAACATAAACAGAATAGACTGGTGAAACTCATTCGGTTTCACGCTGCAAGAGCGATGGCTTCGAAGAATAGTCTCATCTTTGGGGCCTTCTACCCCAATGATGAATATTTTGAAAGTTCGCGTTTAAGAGCCTTTATTCCGCCCGAAGCTTTCCTATATTTGGATAGTCGAGGGCTAATAGTGGATAGATCGGCGGTTACGCTAATCTACCACGTCTTCCGACGAACTGGTGGCTACTATAGGCGGCTACTATACGACCGAGACGTCGTCGCTCAGGGCATAGGAGAGTGCCTGCGGTTCAGCAGGAGTGCGTCCGATTGGGACCGTCGGAGTAGGTTACAACAGGAGAACCTGTTGTAGTGGTTAAACTAGTTAAAGATAGTTGACTTATGGCCAACTTACATAGTCTTAGTCTTAGTCTTAAAAAATAAAAAACAGAAAACGGTTGCTGTGGCTGTTCTAGTTTTTAAGTTATTTTTAGGTAGTTTTAATTAGTTTAAAATAGTTTAAATTAGTCGACAAGTAGTTTTAATTAGCATGTAAATTTAAATAATATAAAAAAAGACAAGGAACCAAGTTTTTCAAAGTTTTCTTGGTAAATATTGTGTTACTTTTGGATTTATATATTAGATAAAAGGCAGAAAGGCATGAGAATTAAGTTATCTTGTAATTTAGGGCGCCCGCATAGGGCCTAAAATAGTAAGTAAGTTAGTTAAGTAGTTGATAAGTAGGCTAGTTTTTTTATGAATTTTTGTTTAGCATGTAAACTTAGTTTTAAGATAAAGTAAAATAAAAATGAATTAAAAAATAAACATCTTTCTCAAAAACTTAGGTCGTAGGTTCGAATCCTAGAATTTTTTTTCTCTCATCTGTTTGTTCATACTTAAGCCTTTTTTATTGTTCCATTTCAAAATAAATAATAAGTTATTTAAAAATAAAATAAAATAATGGATTGCGATGCTCATAAATGCACTGAAACAAAGAACCCGTCTACCGCTCTCTTCGCCTGTTATGGTCCATGTGGTAAAATGTTTCATGCGAAATGCGTTGGATCGACCAACACCAATAAATCACATGTCAACAAATCTCGTTCCCCCAGGGCCATCAACTAAATGTACAAAAATCAGTAAACCTGATAGCTTGGTCTCATCATTTAAGATACTTGTCCCTGCTCTTCTCTTTGAAGCGGTACGCAAAAAATTCAGTCATTCTTCAAAAAACTGCATAGACTGTCCCTCTAATACCAAAACTTTTTTTTTGCGGGTAAATCTTCTTCGTTGAGATGATTTGTTAAATCTTTAACGCGAACGGTGTGTGTGTTCATGGGAAGGCCGTCCTTTTCAGATCGACGATGACATAACGCGACGTGACGACTCGTACATATACGTACTAGTTTTGACTGGGGAGTAAATTTCAGGGGCTATCACTCACAATACGGCCAGGGTGATAGCAATCGGTAGTGTCGTGGGATGGCCATCTCTTGCCAACAACATCAGGCGTGTTTCGAAGGTCATAGAAAACCTTCCATTGGTGAGAAAGAATCTGGGATCGAATATTGCGGTTAGGGTTTTCGCGGATTTAGTCTACGTTTAGTCACGCGAAGTGTTCCCAGATTTCTCACCGATGGAGGCATCGGTCATGAGTGGTGCTTTTTCCTTTTCATCTCTACTTTCCTATCTCTAGAGGTCCGTCCGTTGTCAACATAACGTAGCTTCCTTCTTCTTTTTTTTTTGTCTTTTTTTTATATTTTGGCACGAACAAAATGTTTGTCGAGCAGGTGGTGTGTGGTGAGCGGGCAAGAACTACCCCGTCCGACGAGCTTAGCTGAGCAACCACAAGCGTGCCATGCCCTCCTCACCTCCACTGAAGATGCCCCTGTGGCCCGACCCTGACTCACAACAAGTGGCTCTCTCTGGCTTTATTTTTTGCTAGCAGGAAAAGAAGTTTATTGTTGGGTGTGAGTTGGTTGTTGACAAAAACAAATGCCTCATTTTCTGTCAATGCAGCTTGACCAGTTCATGTATTTGTTTTAATGGTTTTTGCCTTTTTAATTATGTTTGGTTTGAAAGTAAAGCTAGCAAAATAAACTACTATTGTTGTTTTGTTCGTTCTGTAGACATCAGTAATATCAGTTTTCCTTATGTTATGGTTAATTGCTTTGCCCAGTGCTTGAAAAATTTCCATCATATTTTCGTTTTGTTTTGGTGGAATGTTCTTAATTTCAATGCTGTTTTTTAATAATTGTTGTTCAAGTGTATTGATTTTTGTTTCCATTAAGAATATTTGTTGATCTTTCTTATTGTGTCATTCTTTAAGTTTTTTATGTCGTTCGAAAGTAGTGCCTCATTGTTCGATGTCATGTGTTGTTTTAGCTATTCATACTTGTTAGCAACAAATTCACAACTCGTATTTATTTCAGACATTTCCTCTCTCATTTTACGCATGTTCTGATTTTTGTTATCCGGTGATGAAGATTTTGCGGCTGATGATAGCATTGCTGCCTGTTGTTGTACTCCATCAGGTGAACTCACGCTTCTCATTCGTTTTGACAGTGGTTAAACTGGAATGGTTTTGGGTGCGGAAAGTCCTAAGAGTTCCTTTCTACAGACTGCACATCTCCATTCCTCCTTTCTAACCATGGTCATTTTTCGATACGATTTCATAATGCATTTTTTGTTCACATCTGTAGCATGTCACGAAGTCTCCATTGGCGGGTAGCTCAGAAAGGCATTCGGCACATGGATCCATGTTGTACATATCAATGTTGTTATGTGTATATGTATAATGTGTGTATTTATACGGTAAGGGAAGAGGAATAAATGCAGGGAGAGGACTGATATTATTAACAAATGAAAGAATATGTTTATTTTAAATTGGTTTTATTCAGGGGTTTATGACTTTCCTTTCCCTTTTTGTGAATGAGTGTAATTATGGACTGTTTCCATTTTTTTGGAATTTGTTGTACAGTGAGAACATTATTAAATATCGTGGTTAGGACTGTGGAAAGAGATTGTTCTCCATATTTGCAATGCCGCCATTTCCTGTACATTTTTCTTTTTTTAAATCGTCTATTGCTTGTTCAATGTCTTTTTTTCGTAAAAAATGTAGCAGTTTTTGGGTTGAAGATTTGTTCAATAGCTGTTGTCGATATATCGGCATTTACTTCTCTAGTCGATATGAAGAGTTATTCATAAAAGGTTGTTGCAGCTTCATTTAGATCTCTCCTATTAATAGCTTTCTTATCTTTGTTTCGCCCTTTTATGTTTGTTATTAAAGTCATCCACTCTTTTCCGTCGTCAAGAAATGCTTTTGTTTTTTTTTTAACCGATTTTGTGTTACTAAGTGTTTCTTTTATAATTTTTTCACGCGTGTCATTCGCCAGTTACCAGTCGAAATGCTTGAACGAGTGATCGAAAATTGGACTTAACGGATGGACCATCTGCGACGTAGCAACGGCCAACATTTGATAGACATAATCTTCAAAAAAATGCCAAAGAATGTTCTTTTAAATGATAATAAACATTCTCCATTAAATTTGAATTTTCTGTGTTTTTTTCTTTAAAAAAGTTGGGAACCTCGAAATGGATCACCCCTTTATGTTTGAATGTCATTTTTTGTATATTTTTTAATAGTTTTTTGATTTTAGTTCATTTTTTTTTTGTCGTATGCATTTTGTAGATTTTGGTTTATATTAGTCATAGTTATATTTTGTCTTATTTCAAATTTAACTTTCTGTTCTAAAGAGAAAGATATTGTTTTCGTGAAAATTTTCGACCTCGAGATTTTGATTGATTCTAACATTACGATGATAGAGGAACTCAAAAAAGTGGTTTTTGGAATTCCGTCCGTCGGTTCGTCGGTCCGTCTGTCCGTACAAGTCTCTCCAGCCTAAACGACTTGACCGATTTTTTTCAAACATCGTATCCAGCATTATTTTGGTCATATTTCTAAGCAATTTTTTTTGTTTGCTTTTAGCCATGTTATTACTGGTACCTGCCATATACAAATCATGCATAACCTCAATTTGCTCAAAAACGGCTCTAACGTTTTTGATTCACCCTCTTATATGCTATGAGCATATTGGTTTCAACAAAACTGCATACCCAGTTTTTTCGAGAAAATATTAAGGAAATTGTCAATTTCTCGCAAACTATTTTGCCAAATTGAATGAAATTTAATTTGTGTACTACTATTACTGATTTCATGAGTTCCACATAATTGGCTTTGGCCCAATTATCCTCCAACGAAAATTTCAGTTTTGGCCAATAACGGAAAATCCTTATTATTCACATGAACACCGATTACTTTTAATTACGGAATAAACGTTCGTAATCTCATTCCGACATCATTTATACCATTCTAGCATCATTAATCGAAATAAATGTTATTGTGTAAATTGTTAAAAACGTCAAATTACCTCGCTGTGAAAGAGAAAGTTGCATACGACCCAGTCGTGAGCCCACCTTTCTTGATTTCTTAAAAAGAAATCCAACTCCATGTAGACCTTTGGTTTCACCAATATAACAAAACATATTGTCCTTTTAGGCATTTCTTTTATTATCACCCTGTAACAGTTCAAGCGATTCAGTAGTAAATACATAAGAAATGTTAACTTATCGAATGACCAAATGAATGTACATACACATTTAAAAACAGTGATGTCTAGACTCTAGACAACTCGATTATACCGTATGATTTAAGAGTCGCAACTAAACTAAAATTAAGATATTCATAATGCATAATGTCGAACCGATCAGTGCTTCTGCTATCTTCATTGAATAAAGATCTTATATGTTTAATGTTAAATTGAGTTTCGTTGATATACGTTATGTTCTTTGCCTGATTATTGCCGTCCTACATCCTTATTTTCGACTATTTTTTGTCCTAAAATTCCTAATTCTGATATACCGACTATGTCCCAATTTTTGTTTGACTAAGCTAATCTTTGTTCGGTCTGTTTTGCTTCTGTAGCTATATAAAGTATTTTTAAATGTTTCCTCATTTTTTGGGTAGTTTGGAGGGTGTTGGCCATCATTTCCCACGGTGGCTAATCGGCTTAGGGTAGAATCCTTATGTATGTTAATTAGTTCTTTGTTATTTTTAGTCAGGCTTTGTGTTTTTTTTTGTTGCTAGTTATTTTTGTGATTATTCATTGTGGTTGTATGTATGGTGTTGGTGTTTTTTCTATTTATTTTGTCGTTTGGTAATGATTATTTAGTTTTCGGTCTTTTCAAATTGTTCGAACATGTTGCTTCATTTTCCTTTGTATAGTTATCGTACTGTCTATTTCTTTTAGGTGTTTTCTTTTCCTTTGATTGTTCTGGTATTTAGTTTTTGCTCTTTTTTCTTGGATTGTCGTGTTTAAGTCCTCTTTGATCAAGTCCTATTTTATGCAAGTTATTTCTTCTTTGTATGATTTCTGTAAAGTTTTGGTTTTCATTATATCTTCTTTATTTGTGTTGTCAATCCAAGTAAAATATGTCTAGTCCTTTCTTTTTTCTTTCCCAATCTTCTTACAAAATCAATCACAAAGTACTCAGTCTTTATTTGAAGAATGAAATTTAAAAGGTTAATTTTGTAACTCTTCCTTGCTTTTTTCTGTCTCCCTAATATTGTAAATAACAAGGTTTTTCCTCTTCATTGATCTCTCAATACACTTGATTTTGTTTTCTAATTGTTCTTGTCTTATTCGATTTTTTTTCTTTATTATTGAGTTTAGTTTTTGTTTTAATGTTTCAGTCTGTTCATTGATTTCTTTTCTCAAATCTGTCCCAAGGTTTTGAATAGTTTGTCCAGCTTATTGTCGACTTGACTGTTTTTCATTTTGGTTCTTTTATTTATAGACTAAACTGTTTTTTCAACTATCAATGTGATGTTTTTATTGATTGTCAAAAGTCAAAAGTAAGTGTCAAAGTGTGGCGTGATTCGTGTTTGTTTATGCGTGCGATTTTATTTTATTTTTTGTGTTTTGTTTTCTAAATTCTAATATTAAAAATTAATAGCAGTTTAGCGTTTTATGTATATATGTTGTAGTTTTTTTTTAGTTTTGTTGTTTGAATTGAGAGATTGTGTTTATTGTGATAGTTTATTGAAGTTGAAGTCGAAATGTGTGTTTTACTCACCACAGTTGACAGGAGGGAATATTTGCAGTGAAGAGAAAACATTTATATTTTTTCTAAGGTAGTACTCACAACGGGTTGTTAGCAAACGGAAATCTATTTCCTTATAAGTTTGATATTATTTCATTATTAATGCTTTGATTTTAACAAAAATTTCCGATTTGAGGCTTTGCTTATCAAGAACCTTGAGTAAAATATTTTCACTTCGTGAAAAGTTTTTTTTTCACGTTTCCTTTCTATTTGCTCTTAATTTCGTATTTTGAGAACACTTTAAAAGCACGCCATTCACTATTGACAATTGACATGTGTATGAAGTCATACATTATTATAAGCTTAAAATAGGCTAAGATTAAGATTTTTTTTGTAATTATTGTTTTTTTTTTTAATTTCTTAAATGTTTTAAATATACATACATTTGTTATTTCTAATATATATACTTATGTAACAATTATTTAAAATTTCTAATTGTAAAATATTCAACAGAATTACTATTAATTTACCTTAATTAAACTTACAAAGGATCCCCCCAATCCGACGAGCTTTTGCTAGGAATCCCGCAAACGTGCCTCCCTCTGCTGTTTAGGTAAACACTTCAACTATTTACCTTCATCCCGGCACATAGTTGCCAAAGGTAAGTCACGTGAAGTGATTGGGAGGTTAAAATTGTACCTAATGTGGCATACCACCAGCCACATAATCAAATGTATCTTAGATTCCCATGTTTAAAACATAAGTAGGAAGACTTCTTCTTGTTACAGAGAAAGATCTATTCAGGCTCCAAAAAGTAATTCTGAATTCAAAATCAATTAATTCATTTTAAGCAAGATCAACGGTGACGTGCGATTAACAACCGTTCACCGTTGTAAATAAGGATGCATCTGTAAACACATAGATAATAGTGTAAATAAAGGATATTGTAGAAGAGAATTCAACCACTTGGTGATCTTGACATACCGGTTAGAGTGGTGATTTCTGATGACGATTAAGACGTAGTTAGCAATACCAATAAAGAAATAATTTCTGATGATGCCTTGAGGGACCCGATACAAACGTAACGAAGCAACTGCTCTTAACTATTGAGAAACTATGCAAAAGTCATACGAAATTCAACTGTTATAGGTCTGATCAATAAAATTAAAATTTTAAGCACGAATCAAAGAGTTTGTTTTATTTTATGGCAATACAATTTTAAACATATTCTTTTATAATAAATAATATTGTATTAAGCATTGATCCCATGCGTAAGGATTCCAAATTAGTTCATGAATGCAAGCGCTACCAAGGATATAATCATACACAAACCTATTGTCTAAAAGAACCGAGTTGTGTAAGATTTGCCGGAAATCATATGACAGCAGATTGTAGGTCAGATAAGAAAACGCCTTCTATCTGTATCGACTGTAAAGGCAATTATTCTGCAAATTTCGCAAATTATATACGAAGTAGCAAAGGAGTTGCAAAAAAGACGGGCGAATTTTGTAAGTATAAGTTCACAGAAATTGAATTTTAAAAAAATGCCTAAAACTCCGATTAAAAATGGTTTCGAAACCAAAGCAGGCTATAATTGAAAAACCCACATTTTCACAAACTACAACCAAATGTACAAACGTATGCTTCACCTGACCCAGTTTCAAACATATTTTCGATTATTCTTTCAAAACTTGAGGAACAAAGTAAAACCAATAATTTATTTTTGATAGGCTAGAATTATTGTTAAGTTAAGCTCGAAAATAGTATTCGCAACAAACGTACCCACCTTCGACAAGAATAGATTTCTTAAAATTCTTACGTGGAATGCCAAAGACATTTGCAAAACACTTGGAAAACTTGAATTGTATTTCCAAGAAAAACATATCGACATCTGTTTAATATCAGAAACTCACGCAAAGAGTAGTTCGAAATTAAAGATTAAAGGTTACCTCGGATGTCATACTCTACATCCATCAAACAAGGCTAGAGGTTGAGCATCACTATATATAAAAAAATGTATCGAACATTCGATTGTTCTTAAATTAGAAATCGAAACAATGCAAGTTAGCTCTATACAAGTCAGAAGCGGACAATCCTTTCTGAAGATATCTTCTGATTACTGCCTACCGCGATGCAATATTGAGAAAATAGAGTTTCAAAACTTTCTCAATTCCCTTGGCCAGCGTCTTTTCATCGAAGTGGATTTATTGCATATCACAGAAATGAAGGATGATTTATGAAGTAGGTAGAAAGTACACTACCGAATTTCATACTACGGGTAAGCCAACTTACTGGCCAACTGTTGTTAAAAAAATACCAGATTTGATGTTTTTCATCGTAAAAGGACTGCCGTCCAATCCAATCAAAGATGAAGAATGCTCTGATCTTTTCTCTAATCATTCTTCGGTCATTCTAACAACGAGCAAATCAATTATTAGAAATGAAAACCCACCCAGACTAACAAACGGGAAAACCAACTGGAAAGGCTTCAAAAACGATATTGAAAATAATATTTGACTGGGTGTATCGCTTAGATCCCCATTGGAACTTGAAGACGCGGTTGACTACTTTATCGATACCGTTCAAAAACCAGCATGGAATAAAACTCCTCAACATCGCAAAGCAGTAAGTTATAGTAATACCAAGTATTTGGTTAGACAAAAAAGAATAGCTCGAAAAACTCGTGGTCAGCTAGATAAAACACATAAATTCGATTAAAGACGGCCAAGAAATATTGTGGCACCGATAAGACAAAAAAGCGATAAGGAAAAAGCAGGCGTTTTCGCCGCACATCTTGAGGAAACATTCAATCAAACAATTTGATGGTCCAGAAAACATTAACTTATTCGAGACTACAACCGATAATTATATAGCTAGATATGCAAATATTTCCGAGCTTAAACGGGAAATACAGAAACTAAAGCCCAAATAAAGGGCCAAGTTATGACCTGATTACGGGAGTAATTCTAAAAATGTTGCTTCGGAAAGCATTAACTAAACTCATATACATTGTAAATTTAGCAATTAGATTAGAATACATACCATGACAGTGGAAAGTCGCGGAAGTGATTATGGTTCTCAAAACCAGGAAAATTAGCGAATGAAATAAAATCTTACAGACCTATTTCACTTCTTCCAATAACTTCAAAACTTTTTGAAAGGATTTTACTCGGTCGCTAAGACCCCATTATTGATCATAAACGCATTTTATTTGACCATAAATTTGGGTTTAGAAGTAAACATTCGACTGAGGACCAAGTTCATGGAATTACTGATGTAATTGAGAAAGCTTTCAAAGAAAAGAAAGTTTGCTCAGCCTTATTTCTTGACGAGTCGCAAGGTTTGGCATAGAGGCCTTCAATACAAACTAAGACAAGTTCTGCGTGAAAAATTATATTAAATCCTCGTGTCGTATCTTGAGCATAGACTCTTCCGTGTGAAATTTGGAAACAAGTATTCGTAGTTCAAAGAAATATTGGGAGGAGAAGCTCAAGGAAGCGCTCTAGGACCACTTTTGTACCTCCTATTTACACGTGATATTCAACAAACAAACGATACAATAGTTGCCACGTTTGCGGACGATACAGCGATACTAGCGATTGGCACAACAATAGAGTTAACAAATATGAAATTACAAACGCTCTTAACGAGGTTAATGTATGGTCAAAATCCTGGCGGATTCTAGAGCAAAACTATTCATGTAGATTTTTCGTATAAACGGAAAAACAATTTGCCAGTACTTCTCAATACGAGTCCCTTCTGTAAATGAAGCGAAATATCTCGGAATGACAGAAAACTGTACTGGATACTGAGAAAGTACCCGAAGCTTAATCTTGATAACAAGCTGCTTTTATAAAAGCAAGTGCTGAAGCCGGTCTGGACATATGGTATACAACTATGGGGTTGTACAAGTGAAACGAATCTAAACATTCTACAAACGTTTGAGAACACAATATTAAGATCATTCGTCAATGCGCAGTGGTATATAAGGAATGAAGAACTACGCAGAGATCTGGGTATTCCCGCGGTTAACGATGAAAAAACACAAAATTTGCTCACAAACATAAAAAACGTTTATTGGGACACGTTAATATAACGGTCCTCCAAATTCTTGAAGAAACAAATTTATTGCGGTGTCTTCAAAAAACTAAGCCCTTAGATTCGGCTCGATAATAACAATCCGCGCTATAAATTGCGGAAAAAGCAGGAACTCTCAAAGAAAAGTTATCTGCCAAACATTCATTACTCGTGATAAAAAAATTGCTAGATAAGTCGCATACTAAGTTGCAATGCAAATACAACTAGTGGTGGGTGCACGACTGGGTCGTACGCAACTTTCTCTTTCACAGCGTGTTAATTTGACGTTTTTAACAATTTGGCCAAAATACACAATGATATTTATTTCGATTAATGATGCTAGAGTGGTATAAATGATGTCGAAATGAGATTATCCGGACGTTTATTCCGTAATTGAAAGTAATCGGTAATTCATAATGATTTTCCGTTATTGACCATATCTGAAATTCGCGTTTGGGGGTAATTGGGGCAAAACCAATTATGTGGAACTCATGAAAAAGTAATAGTAGTATACAAATCAAATTTCATTCAATTTGGCAAAATAGTTTGCGAGAAATTGACAATTTTCTTTGCACGGCCTATATGCAAAAATCCGTTATATGGATTTTCTCGAAAAAACTTCCACTTATTGTTGAGCTTCAAATGTTTTATTTCATTTTACGAATACGAGTGTCGTTGCCGTTTTTATACCCTCTCCCATAGAATTGTATTAGTTTTGAAATTAATTTTTAAACATACAGAAAATAATTTCGATAGCTATTAATACCTAAAAGTATATGGATCGACTCAGAATCAAACTCGCCCAAAACGCCCTAAGCCAGATACTAAAATTTTCTAAATATTATTCAGACTATGAAAATAATAATAAACCGTTTGGCCAAAATAAATTTTTTTTAAAGTGGGCATAGTACTTTTAAAAAAAGTTTGTTTTTGGGCAAAAAGTGAAGAATTTTGAAATAGAGTCAGAATAACATATTTAGACAATCTCTGTATCTATATTTGATGTTAGACACACCCACTTCTAACGGCCGATTTTTGTTAAAACCTTTTTTCTGTAAAATTTTAAGAAAATTTCATAAAACCTTCGACATAAATACAATAGCGAATTTACTTTAACCCACGCCGTCTTTTGTGGGCGTCTTCCTTAAAAAAACAATCTTTATGCAATAGAAAAAGGTTACTTTGTGTCGAACCAAAAGAGATATTTAATTGCATTTCATATAAGGGAAATTTGTTCAAAATATGGGAAGAGATGGGATACGATATTAAACGTTCCGCAAAGCGGGGTTTTAAATAGATATAAGGACATGGGGCCATCTGTGCCAACTATGCCACCATCTCTAGTGTTAAACAAACATATTAAGTCAACTCTGCAGGGACGTCTGTGGAATCGCGGTAACCATAACTCGGTTTAATATTTTATGCATGCTAGTGAATTTCTGATAAAGTCAGGGAAATGACGGCTTAAATGCTGGAAAGTAGTTTTCAATTATTATCGGAACCTTAAGAATTGGAATAAAAATAACTTTTGAGTTGAATATGAACCTTAATTGATTGGGGTGTGCATCGGTTTTCGGACTTTGAAATAACTTTTCCTTCACGCATTTGGCATAAATCTCTAAGCAAATATGCCTGATGATTAGGTGTTAGGAAAGATGAATCCCAAACTAATCGAAGCAGAAGTTTCAAAATCTGTCGTCGTTCTTGGAAGAACAGTTTTATCGCGCTTACTTTAACACTCGCCAAACTTCTGCAAATACACATATTTCATTTCCATATCAACGAAAGAGTTTTTTTTTTGTTTATCAACTTTTCCCAGGCCCTGGATAGGCAAATCTCTCTAATCCTGGCAAAACTTTATGAGTTGTAATATGGGGTTTTGTATGGGTGACTGACTTTAGATGTGAAGGTGAATAGACAAGTCCCAACAACATTGTTTGATTGTGGCAACAGCAGTTGATATTTATGGAATTTAGATTTTTGGTTTTAAGTTGTTTTTAAAAAGTTTAACACAATGTGAGTATCTTTGTCATGATTTTGGGTTAACAAGTTGTTGACAGTGATTGATTAATCACTAGAAGGGTATTCCAACTTGTATAAAACTACAAGTATTTATTAGATTTATATATAAATGAAAGTATTTGTTATCGTCACTGTATATATATGCTAGGAATACCAATAAAAGTCATATAAATATCTTTACGAACTAATACAAAGGGGATATTATCCATATTGATGTATCTATAAAGATGATTCAAGGACTGATTTTGGGGCTGAGGACTTGCTTCTCCCCGAACTATTTTGATGGTCAATCTTCGGCACTATGTCTTTCTAACAAAATTTCAATAAAAACAATTTCTGTAAGCTCTGAATTGGCTGACAGAGGTTCAAAAACCTTAAACCTGGATTCATAAATTGCAAAATAAGGTTTTCGCTTCAAAAAACGTTAGATAGAGTGAGGAAACTATAGGCCACTTCTAATAAGTCCTAAATTACAAAAGAAGGATACATACTCGCTTACTACTCTAAAAAAAAACCGAATTAAACAATGTTGCGACAAATGGATGCATATTAAGACACACCACACCTAACATTAAAATAACTATGCGGAAATTTCCCGAAAGTCCATGCATTTACAGCTTCAATAAAGTTTCTCCATGGTTGCTACAGTCTCGTAAAGGAATTAATACATCCCAAAGGTATTTCAATAGATATAAGTGTGACTAGGAGAACCTTATGAATCAATCAAACTTAACACATTAATAAGAATTTCTAAAATATAGATGTAGATATCGTAGCTTTTTTGCAGTAAGAAAATCTTCGGTATTCGCAAACAAAATCAAATAAGGTGTATAAATTCAAAAGGTTTAACTTTGACACCTATATTGAACAAGTGGTGGGTGCACGACTGGGTCGTACGCAACTTTCTCTTTCACAGCGAGTTAATTTGACGTTTGTAACAATTTGGCCAAAAAAAAAACAACAACATTTATTTCGATTAATGATGCTATATGATATAATTAATGTCGAAATGAGATTATACGAACGTTTATTCCGTAATTGAATGTAATCAGTGTTCATGTGAATAATACTTATTTTCCGTTATTGACCAAAACTGAAATTTGCGTTTGGGGATAATTGGGCCGAAACCAGTTATGTGTAACTCATGAAAAGAGTAATAGTAGTTTACAAATTAAAATTCATTCAATTTGGCAAAATAGTTTGCGAGAAATTGACAATTTTCTTTATATGGCTTAAATGCAATCGTAATGTTCGCATCAATAAAAATCTCGAGGTAGAAAATTTTCATGAGAACAATATCTCTCTATTTATAAGAGAAAATTAAAAACCAAATGAATTTCTAGGAACCTCCACTTAAAGGAGTTTCGGAATGGAAAAAGGTTAGTTTAACTTCTAATCAAGTTTAATCCTCAGGTTTGGTCGGACCACAAATCGGCCTTGAGAAAGATGGTAGCACACAACAAACAGGAGAAAGCTGCAACAGGTGAAGGACCTACTAAAGAGATCTTCTTTACGCCTCTGGAAGAAGAAGTAATTCAGCTTATTTGTTTCAAGGATTGTGTGGAGGGATATCTACTACAAGCAATTTTGGTGTGCCAGTGAAGAAAAAAATCAACAGCACTAAGCACTAGCACTAGCAAATGATTTATTAAACGAAATAGTTGAATCTTTTTTTTTTTTTTGGGTTCGCTGGAAGGAAACATCATCGAAAGACATTGCAGAGGTTTTATCGCCAGGAGTAACAGGAAGCTCCTTCCCACCTTACAATTTTTCTTAGAATGCAAGATCAATTGCTATCTTGCATTCTTAGAAGGAATGTAATGCTTTGCATCCGATCATGTTAGCATGCATTTGTGGGAACAGACACTACGTCAGCATTCTGTGCTGTCGCATATCGGTGTTTGTTTTCACAATCATGATTTGCCTTCATGATCGAGATGCAACCGCAAAAGCTATTCATGATATTTTAAGAGAAAAATAAAGTGAGTCTACAGATACACACCAAGAGGAAACAATCTTTTATTTCGTTCGGAACAAACATATAACTGGCGCAGTCGATAAAAGATCGGGTTTAATTGTACCAACAAAATTCATAAATAGTATGTTTCCATTTATATCATGAAGTGAATAAAATTTGTTAGTTACATAAACGTAAGAGAAAAAAAAAACAGGAAACATAGTGAATGCATTACAAATTGTAATAAAAAATAGTTGAGATACATCCTAAATAATTAACGAATAACCCGTCATACGCGTTCCCTACGCAAGGCTTAAAAAGAAACAAGTTAAAAAGAATAATGAAACAAAACCTAACCAAGTTCCAAAATTTACCATTATTAAAATTTAAATAGACTCAATAATAAAAACCTTCAACAATAGTACCTAACTATCAAAAAAAAAACTAAGCTAAAACTACATACTGTGAGTGTCAAAATACATATTAACTGTGAAGAAAAAAAAACAACTAAGCCATACATACATATTAACTGTGAAGAAAAAAAAAAACAACTAAGCCATACATACATATGTATAAGCTGTGAAGAAAAAACTTTACCAGAGAAGACAACAAAAAGAGAGGCTGCAACAAACGCACTATCTTCTTCAAGTGAGTAACAACAAATCATAATGGAAACCTTCAATGCTGCAGATAAATTAAAAGTACTTTTAGACTTAATAAATAAGATCCCATTGTTTGATGGAAACAAAAGTTGTCTTATACATTTCTTGTACAGGGTAGATTCGTTAGCACCAATTTTGTCAACTCTTGATGAAGGCTCTACTGAAGGGTTTCAGGGTTTCTAAGAGATAAAATAGTCGGAAAAGCTAGGGTTGAACTTCAGAAACATGGTAGAGTTAGTGATTGGACACAAGTCAAGCAAATTTTGATTGATAATTTTGGAGAAAGGCTTTCAACTGACAAGTTAATTGACCAAATTAGAACAGCTCGAGTTAAAACTAATATTTCAGACTTTTATAGCAATATTAATTATTTATTAAGTAGAATTAATAATAAACTTTTATTAAATAATCAAAATGACGAATCAATAATTGCTTCTAACAATAGAATTGCCCTAGATTCTTTCAAAAATAATTTACCTGAGCCTACCAAATCTATCGTGCTAAGTCGAAATCCAAAAACAATGAACGACGCTTATAAAGTTATCCTAGAAATCGGTCACCAACATTTAGGATACCAAAATTATTTTCAAAACCTCAAACAAAATCAAAACTTTTCCAGACAAGACAATAATAATAATTATAATCAAACTTATAGTAATTGAAATAATGGTCAGAGTAATAATTCAAATTTAAGAAACAGTTATAATCATAGAAACAGTTATTCGAACTTTAGAAATAACAATAACACAAACTATAACAGTACATACAATAATAATGCACAAAATAGTAACCCATACAACCCTTATACGCAAAGTAATCAAACAACAACAACACGTCAAAATGTTTACAATCCACAGCAACAAAATCGAAAAAACACAAACCATTTAGGGCGTAATACACACAATAATAATAATAATAACAGACAGTTTAGTTGTCAAAATAATACGAACGTTTCTAGAAATTCAAGAAATAGCAATATGATGGAAGTTGATCATATTGCAAACGAGGTAAATTTTCAGACACACACCTCAGATCTCTTCCCTTTATAGTGGTTAGAACTAAATCTTCGCCAATTAAATTATTGATAGATTCCGGAGCAGCTACTTTTTTAATACAAAAAGGACTGTTTCACAATTCTTTTAGAATTCCATTAGATAAACCATTATCTTTAAAAACTCTGAACTCAAATATAACAATAGATTCGAAAATAAAGATTCCTCTTTTTAAGGAATTTTGTAACCCGTCCAGTATGATAGAATTGCTAGAAACAAATTTTAATTCTGATTTCGATGGTATTTTGGGATGCAATGTATTAAATCCATTGCAAGCAAAAATCGATTTTAAGAATTCAAAACTTGTAACAAACAATGCAATCTTGCCTTTGATTTTCGATATTCCATATTATCCTTCAGCAGAAGAAATAAACACTTTAGCGGAAGAAACAAAAGAAATAGTTTTTGAAAGCCCGAACATAGATAATATTACTCAAAATCTTATACTTGACGATTTAAATGATGAAGAAATTTGTTGCTTAATCAAAATTATAAAAAAATTCGAAAATCTGTTTCATAATAAAGATGATAAATTGTCTCCAATGGTTGGATATTCGCATAAGATACCAACTAAAAACGATATTCCTATATTTTCCAAAGCATATAGATATCCTGAAGCGCACAAAGACGAAGTAAATAAGCAAATAACAGAAATGCTTCATTCGGGAATTATCACTAAATCAAATAGCCCATACAACGCCCCAATTTGGATCGTTCCAAAAAAATCTGATAATTCAGGTCTACAAAAATACCGCATCGTAATCGACTATAGGAAGCTTAACGCAAATACAGTTGATGAAATATTCCCAATGCCTGATATAACAGAAATACTTTCAAAACTAGGAAATGCACAGTATTTCTCAACACTAGATCTGACAAAGGGATTTCATCAAATCCCTATAGACGTAAAAGATAGACACAAAACAGCGTTTTCAACAGCAGATGGACATTACGAATTTACTCGTATGCCATTCGGTGTCAAAAATGGACCTGCATCCTTTCAACGGATGATGAATGAAGTCTTATATGACTTCATTAATAAAATTTGTGTCGTATATCTCGATGATATACTCATCTTTTCAACGTCTTTACAGGAACATATTGACTCTTTGAATAAAATATTAAAAAGGCTTCAAGAATTTAAACTTAAAATACAAATAGACAAGTGTAATTTTCTCAAACGTCAAACAGAATATCTTGGTCATATAATTGCTGTAGATGGTATCAAACCCAACCCGTCAAAAATTGAAGTAATTCAAAATATAAAACTCCCTCACACCGTTAAGCAGATAAAATCGTTCTTAGGCGTAACCGGGTTTTACCGGAAGTTTATAAAGGACTACTCAAAGGTAGCTCTTCCATTGACTAAATGCCTGAAGAAAAACGTCAAAATTAACATCCATGACAAACAGTATATAGACTCCTTTAACAAGCTTAAAGAGCTCATATGTACTTGTCCTATATTGACATATCCCGATTTTAAAAAACTGTTTACATTAACTACTGATGCTAGTAACGCAGCATTAGGAGCCGTTTTATCCCAAAACCAACATCCTATCGCTTTTGCATCTAGGACTTTGAACAAACATGAACTACACTACAGTACAATAGAAAAAGAGCTTTTGTCCATAGTATGGGCAACCAAATACTTTAGACCCTACTTATTTGGACGAAAATTTAAGATACAAACAGACCATCGACCACTTATATGGTTAAATTCTCTCAAAGAACCGAATATAAAATTACAACGCTGGAAAATTAAGCTTAATGACTTCGATTTTGACATTGAGTATATTAAAGGCAAAGAAAATTGCGCAGCCGATTTTCTAAGTCGTATGCAAGTAAATCATATATATACAAATGATATTTGCGACGACGTCGGATCTGATAACGCAACAGTTCATAGCGGTATTGAAAATTTGAATGATCACATTTTTATTACAGAAAACCCATTGAATCTATATAAACATCAAATAATTTTGGAAAAAACAGATACGACTTCTTATAAAACAAAAATTTTGTTCAAAAAAAAGAGAAGATCTGTCATTTCACAAACAGAATACAATGAAACTAACGTCCTAAACATTCTTCAAGGTTTATTACCAATCAAAGGAACGTTAGGCGTTTATTGTAAAGACGATAATATGTTTATTAAATTTCAGAGCACTATTGTAAAGTATTTTTCAAATTCCCCAAAAATGAAAATCTTAAGATGTATGAATTTTACAAACAAAGAACATCTTCTTGAACTGATAGAAAAAACTCATGCTAGTAAAAATCATAGAGGAATAGAGGAAACTTATTCAGAACTAAAAAGTGAAATCTATTTTCCAAATTTAAGATTAGAAATACAGAAGTTCATTAATAACTGCATAATATGCAATATGTGTAAATTCGATCGCAATCCAATAAAACCGAAGTTAATGGTATCAGAAACTCCAGACAAAGCTAACGAAATTGTACACATAGATATTTGGTTTTTAAATAAAGGTAATATGTTTTTAACCTGTATTGATAAACTTACTAGACATGTCTCAATACACTCTATTACAGATAGAAACTCCATAACCATAGTCAGCTTACTTAGACAAAGATTCGCTTGTTTAGGAAAGCCATCCAAAATAGTCGCAGATAATGAATTTAACACTGCATACATTAAAAACTTCCTTAATGGAGAAGGTATAGCCCACCACTTTACATCACCAAATACACACACAGGAAACGCCGTGATAGAAAGGTTTCATTTAACTCTTAATGAGCACATACGATTACTCAAACTTAGTAATGCAGGAAAAGAAACATTAAAAGATAATGATATGGTGTTCAAAGCATTCGAAATTTATAATAATACAATTCATTCATCTACAAATTTTAAACCAATCGAACTTTTGCATTCAACCTTAAATAAAAAGCAGTGGGATGACCTAAAATTAAGATTAAATCAGATTAAGGAAAAACAAATAGGAAAAATAAACGAATCCCGAACAGAACAGCAACATTTTAAGGAACATGAATTAGTTAAAAATTTAGGCTTTTATAACAACAAACACCTACCAAAATATATAATAAAAAAAGTTAAATCAAAAAAACAAACTTATTTTACCGATGAATTAGGAAATAAACGTGATAGACAAATAGTTAAAAGGAAATATAAATACCAAAATTCAATCCCAAGCATTAAATTCGATAGAAATAAAACTGGAAGATATACTCAAAAAAAAATAAAACAAACAATACTTTAAATTGAAACTTATTCTTTGTTTCATTTCCTTCAGAGAAAATATGAAGATTGCATACATTTTGGCAATTGTCGGGTTTTTTAATTGCCAGGCATATCTTAACGTCGAGAAAATCGTAGAAGAACACGGTTTCCTTAAACTAAGGGACGAACCGTTAAAAGTTAGCAACAAAACCAATAAAATTTTGCATTATATGGATCTAAAACAATACGATTATATGTTGGAAATTATCAAAACATCTATAGATGGTTTTGAATCCAAATTTAAAGATAAAAATATAACACCGATTCTTCTAAATAGTCTGAGAAAACTGCAAATCCAAATAAATAAATCATTTAAGAAATATAGATTTTAACAATAGAAATCTCATCGAGCAAAGTAATAAACAGGTTAGATTAAACGAACAGTTTCATTTAGAACTAGGAAGTATTATAAGCCAGCTTAACATTAATCAAAATGTAACATCGTATTTGTATAACAATTTAACCAAAGAATTCAACGATATCAAATTAGAACACCTAAAATTAATTGAGAAAATCCAAATTGAAAGCAATATGAATCTCATTATAACGCAAGTAGAGAAAATCAAAGAAAACATAATGCTTAGTCGGCTAGAAGTTTTAGGAAGAGATTTGCTCTCTGAAAAAGAAATAATTGACAATAACATAAACCAAGAAACGCTTAAATATCTCCGCAGCTCAGTAATTTATAAAAATAGATTTATTATTTTTATTGTTTCCATACCAACATTTTCAGAGAAAAAATATTACAAAATATACGTTCAACCAGTTCCAAATTCAGACGGTTTCCAAATTGTATTAGATAAAAAAGTTTTCATAACAGACAACAGTAAAATATATGAATATAATCAAGAAACATTATTATACGAATCTAAACTGGAAGAAACAAAGAACAAATGTATCAAAAACATATTTCACACAAATAAGTTCTGTGCTGTAGAAAAAATGGATGAAGAAGAAATTGATGTTATTAATGACGGTTTATTAATTTTAAAAAATATGAAAAATGCTTCAATAATTCAAAACTGTAACGATATAGAGTACACTGTTTACAAAAATAATCTAATAAGATTTTCAAATTGTTTTATTCAAATCAATAATATTAAGTTTTCAAACGAATTTAATACTTTCAAAGAAATGTTAACCTTGCCAAATAATTATAAAAGTGAAAATATAACTATTAATGAAGGGGTCTTATTATTGAAAAACTTAAAACAAGAAAATTTTACAAATATAAAAGAAATCAAATATGTTAAAACGATGCAAATTGTTAATCATTCGTTAAATGTTCTATCATTAATTGCAATTGTTTTTATAGCAATTATTGTTTTCACTTTACTTAAGAAAAACAGAATTGTAAAAGAAAAAGCAAATATCCAACTAAATGTAATACCCACAACAATTTCAACAGGGACTGTTGAAAGTAGGGAGGGAGGAGTAACAGGAAGCTCCTTCCCACCTTACAATTTTTCTTAGAATGCAAGATCAATTGCTATCTTGCATTCTTAGAAGGAATGTAATGCTTTGCATCCGATCATGTTAGCATGCATTTGTGGGAACAGACACTACGTCAGCATTCTGTGCTGTCGCATGTCGGTGTTTGTTTTCACAATCATGATTTGCCTTCATGATCGAGATGCAACCGCAAAAGCTATTCATGATATTTTAAGAGAAAAATAAAGTGAGTCTACAGATACACACCAAGAGGAAACAATCTTTTATTTCGTTCGGAACAAACATATAACTCAGGGAACCTTCTGCAATAGTGAGGGACTTTAACCCGATCTAAAAAAAACCTCCCGAAGACTGACTTTTGTATGTCTTCAAGAAATCGCACCTAGTCGTTAGACTAATCAGCAATTTATTTTTCACATGTATTATATTTTATAAAAATAGAAATTTTAAAAGAAATTCAGACGTTGGTCGGATTTCTATAAGTTTTGTTTGAAATTGTACTTAAGTTTCAGCATTTCTTTTTTTTTTCATATATATATCTTTAGCTACATAGGTCAAGGGGTTTAACCCGTCTTAATCTCCAGACTAAGCTGTGCTATTTCTAAATTAACATGGCTGAGAAGCCTATCTCTGTGTCTTAGAGCTACTTTTTTAGCTTCATCTTCAACCAATGCAATATATAGATCTCTATGTAGATCGGTGTTACGCATGTACCACGGTGCGTTAACTATGCTCCGTAGTACTTTGTTTTGGAAGGTTTGTATTTTTAGTAAGTTTGTCTTGCATGTGCATGCCCACAGCTGGAGCCCATAGGTCCATACTGGTTTAAGAATTTGCTTATATAGCAATAATTTATTGTAGTTGGATAAGGGTGAGTATCTCCCAATAAGCCAATACATTTTACTGTAGCGGCTGTTTAACTCATCTCTTTTTTTTACATGTGCTCTCCAGCGCAGTTTAGCGTCTAGAGTCATCCTTAAATATTTAGCTGTATTTGAATATTCCACTACATTACTATTTATGTAAACTGGAATGTGTGATAGATTTTTTAACGTAAAGTTTATATGAACTGACTTCAGGTCTGATCTGATCTGGCAATTTTTAGTCCATTCTGAGATATTGTTTACTGCCTTTTGAAGCTTTTTTGTAGCTATTTCAACAGTTTCTCCTACAGAAAGTATAGCAGTATCATCTGCAAAGGTAGCTATAGTGATCTCGTCACTTTCTGGTAGATAACTAGTGAACAGGGGATATAGTACTGGACCTAAAACACTGCCTTGAGGTACACCAGCCTTAATTTCTCTTAATGTTGAGTACGTTGTTTCTTGTTTAATTCTGAAAAATCACTGTAGAATATACGACTCCAGTATTTTTGAATAATGCTTCGGAAGTTGCTTTTGTAATTTATGGATCAATCCTTTGTGCCATACTTTTTCGAAAGCTTGTGATATATCAAGAAATACTGTAGAGCATACTTTTTTCTCTTCAAAAGCATTTTCAATTTTATCACTGATTCTATGCACTTGGTAAATTGTTGAGTGTTTATTCCTGAACCCAAATTGATGGCTCGGTACTAGCGATTTGTCTACAATAATATTATGCAGGCGTTTTACCAGCATCTTTCCGAATAGCTTGAACAACATTGGTAGTATCGATATTGGCCTATATGAGGTTACTTCGCTAGGTGGTTTACTTGGTTTTAGAATCATTATAACCTCCGCGACCTTCCATATGTTTGGCACATATCTTAATCTAAATACAGCGTTTATGATCTGCGCTAGATGTTTTAGTATTTTTTTTTGAGAATTGTTTTAAAATTTCCCCCGTTATTAAATCAAACCCTGGGGCCTTTTTTATGTTTATACCTTCTTTTATTTCTTTGACAAGTTCTTAAGACGTTACCGGTCGAATTGGTACATCCTCCTGGCACGTTTCTTCCATTCCTTGATAGTCTTTATCTTCATATGGTTGGAAGACGCCTTCAAGACTGCTTTTTGCCCAGTTTCCTTCTCTGGTTTTCACTGGTGAGATGTGAGCTGTTGGCCTGTTCATTTTCTTTGTTGCCTTCCAGAGCGAATAGTCAGTACTAGCATCATTTGTTAGGCCTGTAAGGTATTTTTTTAGTGACTCATTTCTGAATTCAATTATGTATTGATTTTCTGAGTTTACTATTTAGCCTGTTTAGTTTGTTTTTTTCAATTGGAGCCCTTGTTTGTTGCCAACGTTTTCTAGCTTTTCTCTTTTCTGCAATAATTTCACATATTACAGGAGGGTATGAATTTTGCTTTATTTTTTTTTTATTTTTTGAGTTGCAGCCCATGCAGCTTTTTGTATATTGAGTGTAAATAATTGCACTGCTTCCTCTATTTGCTCTTCTGTTTCAATAGCTATCATTTGCGTATTTTCTTCCAACTTCTCTCTGAAGTAGCTTTAGTCAGTTAGCTTATTAACTAGAGTTGGACTTTGTTCTTTCATTACTATTTTATCGTCAAGTGTGAAAAGTATTGAAGAGTGATCTGGCTGTAGGTCTGGCCCTTCTTCCACATTTATATTATTTGAGGAGATATTTTTTGTTACAAAGAAGTCGACAAGATCTGGGGTTTTATTCCTATCTGTTGGCCAGTAGGTAGGTTTTCCCGCCGAATGATATTTACTGCCACATTCTTTAATTGTTTCAAGTAAAGCTCTTCCTCTAGTATTCGTTAGTCTAGATCCCCAATACTTATTTTTGGCATTAAAATCTCCTCCCGCAATAAATCTATTGTGAAATATTTCAAGAAGACTTTTAACGTCATTTTTCTGTATTCTATAGCTAGGGGAACAGTATACTGTTGCAACTGATATCTGCCCACTGTTCGTTTTTCTTATGGAGATCCCTTGAATCGCACATGACTGGAATTTGGTTTCTATATGGTGTTCAATCTCGTTTTTTATTAAGACTGCAGCCCCTCCTTTTGCACAATTGTGAGGATGTGGGGTGTGATATAGTTTATATCCTTGCAGTTTAAAGTCTGTAGATAATTTTAAATGAGTCTCTGAGATGAGGCATATATCGATTTGGTTAATATCGAGTATTATTTGAATCTCTTCCTTGCGATTCTCGATACCATTAGCATTCCATTCAAGGATTTTTATTTTATCCATCATGTTTGTCTTTTTGGTACAGCTCCTTTGTTGCTGTTCTGTCTCTCAAGAATAGATATTCTTTTTTATATTGTTTTATTACATTTCTCCATGGAATCCATTCCATTAAGGATTTGTCTCATTAGGGTTTCCATTGATTTTATATTATTTTTTTCCTGTGGTTTTTGATGCTACTTGAGCATATGTTATTTTTTCAGCCGCAGTTGGTTTTAATTTTGTGTGTTTTAAGACTTTTAACTCTTGGGTATTGATTTTTGTTTGGGTGCTTTGTTGTAAGTCCTTTTTTACTTTAGGTGCGTCCATATTTAGTCTGTTGTGAGGCTTCTTTTGCCTCTTGTCTTTAGCAAGTTGGATTTCTGTTGCAACTGTACATCCTCTATAGCTAGCTGGATGATTTTCGTTGCAGTTCGCACATTTTGGCGGTTCATCTTTTTTTTTTCATACAGTCTTTAGTATGGTGACTTCCCGCGCATTTTACGCATTTTGAATTTGCGCTGCAGTATTTTTGTGTGTGACAATACTTTTGGCAATTTTTGCATTGTGGAACGAGTTTAGATTTCCTTAATGTGTGGATTTCAACTTTCATTCCAAGTATGTCTTTTATTCCGTAGATTTTCTTTATGTCTTCGTCATGCTCAAAACTGAGCATAAAGTTTGGAAGTGGTACTTTGCTTTTAAATTTAAGCATATTGACTACTTCTATTATTTTGAACTTTTTCTCTTTTAGGTCTTTTTTAATGCTTTCAGGCGAGCATGAGTAGTGTAATTTTTGGTGGAGGTGTGATTATTTTTTTAATTTGGTTTTCTTTACCTGGATCAATCTCAATGTTTTGGCAGCTTTCCACTTGGGATGAGATTTTCGGGGATGTACTCATCTTACGCTTTTTATTTTTATTCCCCATGTAACGATGCCCTTCCGTCTCTTTTTTAAGTTCTTCTTCATCGGTTGAGAACTCGACAGTCTGAGCATTTTCTTTTTTTTTGGCCGTTGATTTGTTCTTTTAACAATTGCAACTCCTGCTTCAGATTATTTATTTCTCTCAGCAGGGCCTCATTGAGTTGCTTAAACCCATCTTTTTCTTCACAGGCTTTTGAAAATTTAGCCTTAAGGTTTTCATTGTTATCTACCTTTTTAGATGGGGGTGTTCTTTCGACCCTTTTACATCTTCCGAAAGGGTCGCTACTAGGCAATAAATGGCCCCCCCAGAATCCATGGGACCGACCTACCTACCACCTGGGGTATTCAAATCCTTTGTTTTGTTCATTGCATGTTCTTTTCTTTTTAACTTTTGTGAAAAGTTTAAACTTTTTGGATTTAAGTCGCATTTTACGACAGGCATACCTTACCTCGGGAATATTCTACACCAATAATGTGACACCCAGAAAAGCTGATAATAAAAAAGGAATACCAACACCAATTAAACTTTTGGAGAGGCAAATTAACATGCAAAAAAATCTTTATAAGGAGATTTCGAAAACACTCGTCTCACAACATACCCTTTCATAATGAAAGGGTATTCCAAGCATTGGATCAGATAGGCGAACACCAAAAGGAAACGCACCGGGCTCTAGACCGTCTGATCGATCACCAAAAGAAGAGAATTTCCTTTTAGCAGGAGCTTGTTGAAGAAACGAAAAGATACAATCAACGCATGGAACAGTACGCATATGAGAAGAGTCAACTCAAGCAGAAGATTCTTCAAATTGAGTTGAGATAAATTGGAAAAGCAGCGAACGGAATTCTGGTGGCTACATGAGGAGGGTGATTCGGCACTTCTTAAGAACTTTTAGTCCACTCCTTAATTAAGACTATAAAATTATGTATAAGGCCTGGGGCTTTTTATATAAAAACAAAATGTCACTTCTCAATTTTTTTTAAATTTTTCTTTGAATATTAAAAATAAGATATATACCCATCAAAATAAAAACACGACATACTTAAGCTGAAAGGCAAAATAAAACTGTTAGATATATGCTTACAGCGCCCGCTAAGGGCCGATAAGTTAGGTTAAGAAAACAAGTAAGATTGAAGCATTTTTGTCTAGTGGTAAGGTAATATTTTAGGTTAATAAAAAATTAATTTAAAAGTGAACAATCAACGCATCGAACAGTACGCATCGAACAGAAGAATCAACTCAAGCAAACGATTCTCCAAATGCATTTTCTCCAGCAAGCTTGGCAATTCTGATATTCGTGCCATGAAAGCAGAAGTTTATGCTCGAGATTCTTGATTTTTCATAGAAAACCAGTTTTGCATCTCTTTTCTGCTCCTCCGACATAATCAGACTTATCCAATTTGGACATAAGTGTTTTTCCAAAATACCAAGCACCTCCGTAAGGACAACACTGACTGTTGGCTGTGCCATTCCAATGTTGAAGTCCTGTCTAGTTCCGGTTTCTTAACCACCCTCAGCCAAAAATCTTAAAAGTTATGCCAGTTTGAACTGTTTCAGAAAGGTAAAAAAAATAGTGGTGGGTGCACGACTGGGTCGTACGCAACTTTCTCTTTCACAGCGAGTCAATTTGACGTTTGTAATACTTTGGCAAAAAAACACAATAATATTTATTTTGATTAATGATGCTAAAATCATATAAATAATGTTAATTCCGTCATTCAAAGCAATCGGTGTCCATGTGAAAAATAATGATTTTCCGTTGTTGGCCAAAATTGAAAATTCCGTTTAGCGATAACTGGCCCAAAACCAATTATGAGAACTCGTGAAAACAAATGGCTTGCGAGAAGTTGACAATTTTCTTAATATGGCCTTTATGCAAAAATCCGTTATATGGATTTTCTCGGTATGCAGTTTTGTTGGAACTAATATGTTTATAGCATATAAGAAATTTAATAAAAATCGTTAAAGCCATTTTCGAGCAAATTAAGATTGTGTATGATTTTTATATGGCAGGTACCCAGGCACAACTGGGTCGTGCGCAACTTTCTCTTTCACAGCGAGTAAATTTGAGGTTTTTAACAATTTGGCGCAAATACACAATAATATTTATTTTGATTAATGATGCTAAAATCATATAAATAATGTTAATTCCGTTATTGAAAGTAATCGGTGTTCGTGTGAATAATAATGATATTCCGTTATTGGTCAAAACTGAAATTTGCGTTTGGTGATATTTGCGCCAAAACAAAATATGTGGAACTAATGAAAACAGTAATAGCAGTATACAACTTAAATTTCATTCAATTTAACAAAAACGTTTGACAGAAATTGATCATTTTCTTTATATGGCCTAAATGCAAAAATCCGTAAATTGAGGTTATGTTTGATTATTATAATGCAGGTATCAGTAATAACATGGCTAAAAGCAAAAAAAAATGGCCTAGAAACGGTGAAGTCACTTAGGCTGGAGAGGCTTGTACGGACAGACGAACCGGCGGACGGAATTCCGAAAACCACTTTTTTGAGTTCCGCTATCATCGTAATGTTAGAATCAATCAAAATCTCGATTTCGAAAATTTCACGAAAACGATATCTTTCTCTTTATAGGAGAAAGTTAAAAATGGCCTAGAATTATGACAAAAAAAACTGGATACGAAGTTTGAAGAAAATCGGTTAAGGTTCGAGAGATTCTTGTACGGACAGACGAACCGACGAACGGAATTGCAAAAAAAAACACTTTTTTGAGTTCCGCTATCATCGTAATGTTAGAAACAACCAAAATCTCGAAGTCGAAAATTTTCACGAATACAATATCTTTCTTTTTATAAGAGAATGTTGAAAAACATATGAGAAGGCTACAATCTACTCTGTGGATCGTTTTATACCCTATCCCATCCCATTTTTTAGATTAATATCCCTTAAATGTGGGTGTGGACGGGCTCAGTGGCGCAATGGTTAGTGCGTTGAACTGCCGCGCAGAAGGTCTGGGTTCGATTCCCAGCTGTAGCAACACATTAATGGTTTTCACTGGCCCTCCTCTCGTGATGATCTGATAAATCATCCGAGTGATATCAATTGTCATGAATATCTTATCTCAATTTAGCCGTTCGGATTCGGCATAAAACAGGAGGTCCCGCCACCGTGCAAAGAAGTACACACACACACATGAATGGTTGTGAGAAAAAAGCTAGGCCCTGGGTATTAACGAGCCTGTTGCGCCATAAATTTATTTATTTATTTTTTTATAAATGTGGGTTTTACGGCAAAGAAATATTGAAATTGAATATATCGAAACATATTGTTCAGAGAATTTATTAAAATATTAAAATATATTGCATATGGTATGGCTAAGTTATACAAATGGTTTTTGTATGAAAACGCCTTTAAAAAGTGGGCGTGGAAAAAATGATATATGCAAGAAATGTTTTTATTACCAAAACCTTTTTTTTCGAAATGTTTTAAGGTTTATCGGAAATTTTTTTTTTACTAAAAACGCTGCCAAAAAGTGGGCGTGGCAAAAGAATTGTGTGTAGGCGCAATATAGACGTTAGGATTGTCTAGATATCTTGGTCCAACCATTTTTCCAAGTTTTTCAACGGTTTGGCCTAAAATAAGGTTTTTCTAAAAAGGGGGCGTGGCAGTGGGCGGATTTCAAAAACTTTTACACTTGTTCGAACCGCAAGTACAATGATCACATGTAGCAAATTTCATTATATAAGCTCAACATTTATGGCCCAAAAACCGGTTACCTACAGACGGACGGACGGACGGACAGACGGGCAGACAGACATGGCTTAATCGACTCAGCTGGCGATTCTGAGTGGATCCATATACTTTGACGTATACCTAGCTAGATTATTTCACTATGTTACATACTATATATCAAAACTAATAGACCCCTATGGGAAAGGGTATAAGTCCTTAACATTTCAACTATGCTTGTGGTTTAACTCACTGAGTCTCCGGCAGAAGAAAACTGTCTTTTGCCATAGTTCTTACTTCGTTCTTCCCTGGAATCAGTTTTATCTTCAAACGGTAGAATACAAAATCTGATGACATCCATTTATATTTGTTTTTGTTGAGTAACACCATGTATAGTCAATTGACGTTCTTCTTCTTAATGGTTTGTAGGTCTGGGCATTGCTCTGAACGTTTATGTGATTCGTTTACTATAATCACATCGTGAGTTTTCCACTACATGCATTATGCGTCTTACTGTAATGTTGTCTTATTTACTTCGGTCTCAAGATTCTAATATTTTAGTAAACAAGCGCAAGTGTCAATATTTTAAAAATGCGCTAACTGTTATGGCCACTTTCTTAAAAAAAACTAAAGGGTTCTTCAAACCAAAACTATTCATATAAAATTTCCAATAAGATATTTAGATATATATTCAATTTATAGATTTTATACATTAACATACACATTTTTGGGGTCGGATTTCATTACCTAAATGATTATGGAAATTCGAAATAAGTTATAAACCAAATAGATACTTAGGCCATATTTATTATGTACATTTCGCTTGTAGAACATTTTGAAACGCACCCACTTTGCAGATCTTGATTTTAAGTATGAGTTGAAAAAGGATATAAGACGATTCGCACATTTTATTTTGCCACACATCGAAGTTATTCAGTTTTATTATGAAATTGTATAAGGACACTTTCTTTTCAGATGTTTAATTCTCCAAAATCCATTGTCAGGCAACAAATCTCTAGTTTTAGTGCTGGTTAAACTTCTTAGGATTTTTATTATAATAATAATTTATAAGGGACAATTTAACGAACTGTGACTAGCATCCAAATTGGATTACCTCTTTGAACCAACTATATGAGTCCTTTATCCAAATGTTACAACTGACCGTCTTTTTTATGTTGATGTGTTCGGTTTTTATGTGTAATTTTATGTGTATTGTGTGGGTCGTTGTAATCTAAATGGCGTTCTTTAATAGCAATAAGCCACATTGGTGACGAATTTCTCCTGTTATAATTCATTGGGTGTAAATCAAAGCCTTCTTTTCTGTTTAAGGGACATTCCAGGATTCTAAACTTTTTCTTAAAAACAGAAAGATATTGTTTTCGTTAAAATGTTCGACCTCGTGACTTTGATTAATTCTAACAAAATTGTTTGGTTTTTTTAATTTCCTGGATCGGTACGTCTAATATTATAATTGCTTCTCCAGCATAAACCAGTCCACCTTGACCAGTTTTCTTCAAGTTTCATACTGAACGTTTTTTTGATCATTATTATTTTGTATTAGTTGTTTTTATCATTCATATTTATTAATATTACAAAAAACATTTACTGTTTTATACGGCTCTAACAATTTGGATACAATTTTTAATAAAATATAATTTATAAATATTTTTTTGAGAAAATCCATTGAGCGGACTTTTTTCTCGTCAAATTGACAAATTTAATATCTATGGTATTATTACTGATTGTATCAATTTTTAAAAAGTTATTTATAACCTAAAATATTATAAACAAATTTTTCAGCTTTGGCTGTTTTTTTTTAGACGTATAGAACTTCGAACTAAAATAAAACACAAAAAATCGTTTATTGTCCATCAATTTGGCTTCATTGGAAAGTTAATCTTTTGAGATCCAATTTTCAACCACTTTTTCGAGCAATTGCGGCCGTATGTCGGCAATAACGCCACGAATGTTGGCTTCCAAGCCCCATAACGTTTCTGGTTTGTTGGCGTAGACGAGCGACTTCACATATTCCCAAAGAAAATAATCCAATGGTGTTAAATCACACGACCTTGGTGGCCCATTGACAGGTCAATTCCGCGAAATTATGCACTCATCGAATGTTTCCTTCAATAAATATAAATCAATTGTGACGTGCGCTGTGTGGCATATAGCGCCGTCTTGTTGGAACCTCATCTGATCCACATGCATGCTATCCAATTCGGGAACAAAGTAGTCGGTTATCATGGCTCTATACCGGTCTCCATTAACGGTAACTGATTCTCCAGCATCCTTTCGGAGGCCAATGACTCCACAAGCCCATAGAGCACACGAAACAGTCAGTTTTTGTGGATGTAATGGCGTCTCAAGAGTGACATGTGGATTGTCTTCACTCAAAAAGCGGCAATTTTGCTTGTTGACGAAGCCATTCAACCAAAAATAAGGCCCATCACTGAACAAAATTTTTTGATGAAAATCAGCATCGATATCAATCTCATTTTCATCCCATACAACAAAATCACGACGCATTGCATGGTCTCGCGGCTTTAATTCTTGCACAAGCTGGATCTTGTAAGGTCGTAAGCCAAAATCGTCCATAAAGTTGATGAACAAAACTCCAATTGCTGTGCACGGTGGCAAATCGATTCATGCGGGTTTTCTTCAACATTTTGCTCTACAGCAGCAATTGTTCCTTCGGTGCGCACTGTTCGACGTCTCTGCGGATGCGTATTATCACATAGAGTAAACGTAGTATGAAAACAATCAATGGTTAACCGAATATATTGCCTTGATGGACGATTATGTCCACCATAAAATGGACGGAGCTTGCGGTAAACTTTGCGAACTGAAATAAATTTGCACGATTTGCAAGCGTTGTTCACTTGTCAACATGTTCACGATGAAATGGCAAAACCAAACTGAACTTAAATCACATTAGGGTTGCCCGATTTGACCAAAACCAACTTCTAAAAATAAACCCATTGTATATTTTTAATATTAACAATTAAAACCATTGCTATTGTGTATTATAAATGTTGGCTAAATTAAAAAAATCTTCAAATTCTCAAATGATATTTTAAAGCCTAACTCGCAGTGAAAGGGAAAAATGCGTACGACCCAGTCGTGTCCTTACGACACGTTCTTGCTATCAATTGGTCGCCTGATATCATTTTAATATATTTTACACAATTTAATTTGCAAAATAATTAAATAGTACGATGTGATTGAGAGCCTATTTATCGAATATCGAAATCGAATTTTTCAATTGGTTTAAGCATGGTATTTTGACGAATGTCTACATTGCCATGCAATATTCAGACTCTAAAGGAAGACAAGTAATAAAATGGCGCGGCACATGTACAGTTTTTGTCTGGCTGCGCTGACCAATCTTTTGAGAGATCGACATAAAAATGAATATTAGGTTCCATCAATTCGACAGTGATGGCCATTGTCACTTTCGTCAGTAGGAATTTATTTCATTTCGGAGAGACAGTCCTTTTCGCTGTCGTAAAGTCAAAGTAAATAAAAATTTTATTACATTCAAAGTGGAAAGCGAAAAACTCATACGCGAAGCACATTTGATATGAGGGGTGAATGTCCTTATATAGTTCCTTAATAACAATATACGGTTCCTACAGTACTTAAAACAAAGCGGAATTGAGGTAAATGTGTTGCAAAATATATTGTCGTTATTTAATAATGCTAAGTTGTCACTTGTCGAATGAGAAGCATTACAAATTTTTGAAATTTACTATATTCGAATCGAAAAATAATGTTCTTTAGTGAATCGATCCATATAAATACATGAAGGTATATCCGTCAAAATGATTTTTCTATGTTACGAACTACTTACTTATTTACTTAAGTGGCGCTTCAGTCCGGAATGAACCTTGGCCTCAAAATGCCATTCCAACTAGCCATGTCTTTAGCTAACTTCCTCCAGTTGCGCACTCCAAGTTGGTTGAGGTCATTATTGACTTTTTGTTTAGAAGGAAGTGGGGGTCTAACCCTACTGTCAGATAAGGTGATGCAGCTGGGCGATCCTAGTCTAGCTACCTCGTCTGCTTTCTCACTTCCTGGGATGTTTTTTTTAGACTCATCAGTATAGATTTATATTTCAGTGGTGGATACCACAGTATTTGACGAGCTTCGCCTCTGCTTGGTATTCTGATTGTGTTGATTCCTCTGACGTCACAACAAGTCATATTAGCGAATACCCACAACACTATAGCGAATACACCCACAATTGAACATAGCCACTACCGAATGCATCCACCCTAATGAAATTTCCCTATTTTGTAATTGCTGTCAAATTGAAATGTCAATGTCAATATGAATTTCGAATAAAACATACAATCTTTATAACGTAAACGAAACGGTCGCATTTTATTCACCAGTTAATACGGATTTTAACTATTTGCAGTTGTGAACAGTATTTGTGAGTTCAAGTCCCGAACATTTTGGTCATTCGAACCGGTTTTTAATAATCGCACCCTAAACGTTTTTCTTTGTTCACTTACTGCAATCGGTACTTTGATAACAATTTGCATACACATAATTGTATCAACTTCGATTCAATTTCAACTTCAATTTAATTACTCTTATGCGAATTAGTTGGAAAGTAAATGCAAGAATAATAAATTTGGACAAATTCAATTGAACCTTTTTGACTTTAACGGAGCTAAAGGCTTTCTACTCTGGACGTTGGACTTGGACATCAAGCTGCTGAATATTGTGTGCTGTGAGTGCATCTCAACTGGAGCTGCTGTACATTTTGTGGGCGTCTTATCCGGAAGCTGCTGAAAATTGTGTGTGCTGCATTTGCGTCTTCATCAAGGAGGATATTCACGTGAGTACATATATTCGTATTCATATATTCGCTGTAAGAAATCAGAGTGTTACATAAATTAAAGTTAAAATATGAAGCCAAACAAATTAAGTAGGCTACTTACTCAACTTGAGAAAGACATTTTGAATTTCGGCAAAAGAGGTTCGGCTACTAGGACGGCAAATTATTTGGCAGGCCGTTTGGAAATGTTGGAAAAATCCATAGAGTCAGCGGAGAGTGCGTATGAAGTGTGTTTAGGTGGTTTGTCAGATGGTGAGGAGGACAAATGTTCTGATGTGGAGGAGGTTTTCGAAAAATTTCGCGAATTGTACTTTGAGTATAGAGCAAATCTGCTTGATGCAATGGATAAAGTGCAGACAAAGGAAACCAAGGCCGACGTCACCGAAACCCAGTTAAACACCACTATTTCACATCACAACGCAGATATTCGTCTGAAAAATATTCCAGTGCCAGTTTTCGCGGGTAGTTATGAGACTTGGCAGGGTTTTCGAGATTTATTCATTTCTCTGGTCCATCATAACGCGTCTCTGACTGAAATTCAAAGGTTACATTACCTTAAAACTAGTGTGTCGGTCGAAGCAGAAAGAATTTTATCGCACTTACCAATTGCTAACGGGAACTATACAAAGGCTTGGACGATTTTACAGGAAAGGTATGATCATGAACGGTTTCTGGTCAATACCCAATTGAAGTTGTTATTCAATCAACCGTCCATAAACCAAGAACGATCTGAAGCAATAAAGGAGTTGTTAGATACATCTACCGAAATTGTTCACAGTCTTGATAGTTTGAAGGTGCCGGTCCAACACTGGGATGCGGTGCTTGTGTACGTGCTGCTACAAAAACTTCCGTCGAAAACACAGCAGCTATGGGAAGAGAAGCTTGGTTCTAAGGAAGACACAAAGAAACTGCCCACATTTGCGGAATTCAAACAGTTTCTTGAATCGAGGTTTCGTACGTTAGAAGCAATTAATTATCAGCATGGTAAAACATCATTGGAATCGTCAAAGAAGGTGGTACAACGAAATTCCTTTCACTCTCAGGCTATTTCATCCAAATATACGTGCAAACTTTGCAATAAAGGCGCACATTCCATTCGAAACTGCACTCAGTTTCGAAAATTAAGCATCCATGAACGCTGTCAAAGCATAGGTAGACTAGGTTTGTGTAGAAACTGTCTTGCTTATAGTCATATTTCCGAAAATTGTCCAAGTACACATCGATGTCAGTACTGTCAGCAGCCACACCATACACTCTTGCATCAGTCTTCGCATAACGCTTCTCAGGTAGATCATCAGTCCAATCCCTCTTCCTGTAATAGAGCTACCCATGGTCAAAATTCATCAAAACCAAAGTCCCACATGAATTTTTTTACCTCAGCTGTAAATCCAAATGCTCCCAGCTTCAAGCCGTCTAATCTGGAACAGTCTTCATCAATGACGTATCGAACTCCGAATAGTCAACCCTCGAACGGAGAAATACCTAGTTGTAGCCATTCCATCAACACATACCACTCTGTGCCACATTCGTTTACCCAAGTAATGTTGGCCACAGCTATCGTGAAGGTGAGCGGATCGTCAGGCAAGGTCATTTCACTTCGAGCATTGTTAGATTCAGGTTCTGAGGCTTCCTTTATAACCGAGTCAGCCTTTCAACTATTACATTCGAGTCACAAATCAACTTATGTCGAGGTTTCCGGGTTAGGTTTGGTCAGTAGCGGCACATGTAAGAAGGTCGTCGACATCACGATCAGTTCGCATCACTCAGCCTTCGAAATCTCCACACAGGCTCTTGTGTATAAGTCGTTATCTGGGCATATCCCGGCCCGGAGCCTTCCAGTTATTGATTGGAGTCACCTCAAAGGCTTGAGCTTAGCCGACCCCTCATTTTTTAAGCCAGCCAAGGTTGATTTGTTGTTAGGTAGCGACGTAATAGCTGACATACTCATGCCAGAATTGGTCAGACCCAGCGATGCCAATTTGCCTTTGGCACAAAGGACCAAATTCGGGTGGATTCTTTTTGGACGTGCACCCTTTTCGTCTCAAAGTGTAAAGAAATTCCACCAAACATGCACCCTCGATGTTGTCGTGCAAAAGTTCTGGGATTTAGAAGAAACTCCATTTCAAAAGGTAGAAACACCAGAAAACATGGAGTGTGAGGAGCACTTCCTAAAAAACGTCAAGCGCTTGTCAGATGGACGATGTGAAGTCGCCCTTCCCTTCAAAGGAAATGTTCGTCCGGTCCTTGGTCGTTCTAAAGAGGGTGCTCTGCGGAGATATAAGCAATTAGAAGGACGTCTGCTCAAGAACAAACAATTGCAAATCGACTACTCTACAGTCATGGAAGACTACATTCGTTTGGGACACATGGATGAATTAGAGGACGAGCACTTTTTAGAAGACAAACCACATTACTTCCTGCCACATCACGCGGTCATAAAGGAGAGTAGTTCTTCGACTAAGTTGAGAGTTGTGTTCGACGCGTCATTTAAGACGTCGAATGGAAGATCTCTGAACGATTCTCTCATGGTAGGACCTACTCTCCAAAACAACATCGTCGATGTCATCTTGAGGTGGCGGCTGTACAGGTTTACATTTACAGCCGACATAGAGAAAATGTACCGCCAAATCTGGATTGACAAAAGGGATGCCATCTACCAACTCATACTGTGGCGCAAAGATCCAAACGAGGTTCTGAAGACATATCGTCTTAATACCGTTACCTTTGGGACAGCATCAGCTCCATTCCTTGCTATTCGAACTCTCAATTGGTTAGCAGAACAGTCGTGTGCTCAGTACCCGAGAGCTGCAAAGATGGTTCGAGAGGAGATGTACGTAGATGACCTAATTTCTGGAGCGGACACAAAACAAGAAGCAGAGAAGAAAATCAAGGAGATAAGCACCATGCTTGAAGTTGCGGGACTCAATCTGCGGAAGTGGGCGTCAAACTCAGATGACTTGATTCACAGTGTACCTCCTCAAGACCGCGAGGTCAAGTTCTTTCTGCCTTCGGAAGGTTCAAGTCAGCTGAAGACGCTGGGAATTCATTGGCTCCCCAAAACAGACCAGTTCTTATACAGCTACATACCACCGAACCATCCTGAACCAACGAAGAGATCCATTTTATCTACCATAGCCAGGCTTTTTGACCCAATGGGATGGATCTCTCCATGCATCATAAAGGCAAAATGCTTTCTGCAATCGCTCTGGGTGAAGAAGATGACATGGGACGAACCAGTGGATGAAGATATCCTAAAGGAGTGGAACACGTTTTTTGTGGACCTCGAAGCCGTGAACCACATTCGTTTACCTCGACGGGTACAAGCTGGAGGAAGATTCAACAACGTGGAGTTGCATGGATTCTGCGACGCTTCGGAAAAGGCTTTTGGAGCTGCTGTTTACATCCGCGTTCTGGATGAAATGGGTAAGGTCCACATGAGTTTGCTGCTGTCAAAGACTAGAGTGGCTCCAGTCAAATCAGTTAGCATTCCACGATTGGAGTTATGCGGAGCGGTTATTCTTGCAAAACTGCTTAATCACGTAGCCAAGGTCCTTAATCTTTCTGAGAATAAGGTATATGCATGGACTGATTCCACAATCACACTTTGCTGGATCAAGTCGCCAACATCACGATGGGAAACGTTCGTGGGAAACCGAGTCGGGGAGATTCAACGGCTGACAAAGCCCTCCATGTGGAGACACGTCCCAACGGAACAGAATCCAGCAGATTTGGCGTCCCGAGGAGTACTGCCCTCGCTGCTTATACCCCAAAGGTTATGGTGGAATGGACCATTTTTTCTGCACACGGACTGGGATTTCGAGGTGCCGAGTCAGCCAACGGACTTTTCAACTGAGGAAGGCCAAAAACGGGCCCAAGTACACCGATTGGAAACAGTGGAGAACCCAATAACTCTTCTGATAAGTAGGGTTTCCAACATTCAAAAACTGATCAGGATAGTTGCGTACTGTCGTAGGTTTATCGAGAACTTTCGCCTACACTACCCCAAATTTCGCCGCTATACTCGCAGTCAGCAAATCATCAAAAAAAAACCGAGCACTAAATCTTTTACGCCGACGGAACTCGAAGAAGCGACGAAAACGCTGATGCGAATCGCTCAAAGGGAAATGTTTCCAGATGGCATCACCAAAGCCAGAGGTATGGGATCGCTAAATCCATTTGTAGACGGAAACGGCATCATTCGTGTAGGCGGAAGACTCAGTCACGCCAACATACCCTATGACCAGCAACATCCTATCGTATTGGACTCAAAACACAAAATTGTAACACTTATCATCAGGGAAGCACACACTAAAACACTACACGGTGGTATACAATTAATGATGGCACACTTAAGACAGAAGTACTGGATATTCCAATTGAAAAGAACGGTCAAAAAGCACGTGAATAACTGCACCACCTGCTACAGGTTTCGGAACAAAACTGCTCAACAATTAATGGGAGAGTTGCCTGCTGCTAAAGTCACGGTGTCAAAGCCATTTACCAACACGGGCGTCGATTATGCTGGGCCTATAAATATACGCGCTTGGAAAGGTCGAGGAGCAAAGTGCCACAAAGGGTACCTGGCCGTATTTATTTGCTTAGTCACTAAAGCAATACACCTTGAAGCAGTTAGCGACTTAACCACCCCAGCGTTCCTGGCAGCGTTTCGAAGATTTGCGGCACGGCGTGGAATTTGTGCCCAAATATACAGCGACTGTGGGACCAACTTTGTCGGTGCAGATGCTGAACTGCGACGACTAATGAAGACTGGTATTCAGGATTGGAATGAAATAGCGAACGTCTTAGCAACTGAGGGAACCAAGTGGAATTTCATTACCCCCGCTTCTCCTCACTTTGGAGGTTTGTGGGAAGCAGGAGTGAAGAGTGTTAAGTTCCACCTAAAGAGAATCCTTGGTAATGGGACATTAACATATGAGGAACTCGCCACGCTTTTATCACAAATCGAAGCGTGTCTTAATTCGAGACCCTTATGCTCCCTAACAGAGGACCCTGAGGACTTTAGTGCTCTAACACCAGCACACTTCCTGATAGGCGAAACCCTATTCACAGTTCCAGAACCAGACTTAACCATTAGCAAACAAAGTTACACCGACAGATGGAAGGCGATTCAGGCGCATTTGCAGATGTTTTGGAAGCAATGGCAGACAGAATATTTGAGTCGTTTACAACAACGGCCGAAATGGTTGAAACCTCAACCCCAACTCAAGACAGGAGACCTAGTCTTAATAAAGGATGAACGACTTCCGCCAGCTAAATGGAACCTAGGCCGCATCATCGACACATATCCCGGAGCAGACAATATCGTACGGGTAGTAAAAGTAAAAACCCAGCAAGGAGAATACAGACGACCGATTACTAACCTGTGCCCATTACCAATCAACGAAAACCCAGAATAAAATACACAACAATATTAAAACCCCCGGACGAAAACTTATACACACTACTGTCATCAAACCAAATGCGGTGCACAAACATTCACTCACAAATAACCCAACAAATAAACCATTTTCTACAGCAACCCAAACACCCACACACTTTCATACAATTAAGCGATTCTCGCAAGCACCAGCAAAATACAGTCCATTTACCCAAGCTCGACTTCACACGCAACGAAAAAAAAAAAAAAAAAAAAAAAAAAAAAAAAAAAAAAAAGGCCACACACAATTTGATTGTTTGCTCATGCTGTCATTCATTAAAATGTATCACACACACTCACACACAACAAACCCAAATTGGATCTTCTATTAAATATTACAATTTTAAATTATAGAAATTTAATCACACTTACCTCGAATCAAACTAAATAACAAAACAATTGAATTGAAAATTAATAAATTCGAACTTAATAAATAACACACATTAATTCACACACCACCGATATTTTCACCGAACACCTACGATACGAGTACGACACGACGACGCAACCGACGCACGACATTCTTCACTACGCACCAAACCTGTTTACCCATCGTCTTCACCACCCACACCCATGCTCAACAAGTACACAACAGCTACACAGCCGCCGGCCGTCGCGTCGCATGAAATTGCTTCCGATCTCATTGTTATTGAATGGGAAAGGTATGCGAAATCATTGCGCATCAAAATCAAAACATTGGTGGGAACGGGACTTTGCGTGGGTAAAAGAGGTTGCAGTGCTGAATGCAGTAGAGCTGTAGTTTTTTATTTTGTTTATGATTGCATATAACTGTCGTTTGTACAATACATTAATGTTTCTTCTCTTTGCATGGAAACCACATGAGCAAATCAGACACCAACAACAGCAAGTCAAAAGCATGAAAGTGATGATGAACTTCGCTCATCGGTGGGGGAGAATGTTGATTCCTCTGACGTCACAACAAGTCATATTAGCGAATACCCACAACACTATAGCGAATACACCCACAATTGAACATAGCCACTACCGAATGCATCCACCCTAATGAAATTTCCCTATTTTGTAATTGCTGTCAAATTGAAATGTCAATGTCAATATGAATTTCGAATAAAACATACAATCTTTATAACGTAAACGAAACGGTCGCATTTTATTCACCAGTTAATACGGATTTTAACTATTTGCAGTTGTGAACAGTATTTGTGAGTTCAAGTCCCGAACAGATTGAGTATTTAGTATCGAAATCATGATATGCTTTTCTTTGAACTTTTGTTAATACAGTCATATGCTTCGTCTTGGACCCCATTTCTTACCACAGATTCTATTGCAGCTGCATAATGCAATGTTAGCTTTCTAAACCCAGATTAGTTTCAGTTTAGTTTGGATTCTGTACATGGCCATTCGTTGTTGTCTTCAATACTGTTGCAGAAGTCTATCCAGGCCTTCCTTTTGGCTGTCCTTGGCTGTCCTTGGCTGTCCTCTTTGCCGCCTTAAAGAATTCCATAGATTCCACAAGTGACTTTGTCTTTTAGTGTTTTTACATTTCCGTATTGGACAGATTTTTTTAAATACATATGTGAACACCGTGACGATTTCGTACACGTTTGTGTCAATTCCATTTTGGACAATTGCAGCACTCATGAGTGTATTCGGAGATGTTTGACTTGTACAGATCCCAATTTGTCTTTCTGGGATTGCGGAATTGAATAGAGTTGACTATTTTACCTCTTATAAAAAATTCTATGATCATGTGATCAGAGAAGCTAGATTGGCTTGACACTTTCCAGTCGAAAATTGTCAAGGTTCTTGAGTTAGAGAAAAGAGTTATATCTAGGACTTTCCTTCTATTTTTAATAACAAAAGTGTTTTCAGTTCCACGGTTGTGTATTAAGAGGCTATGTTAAATGTATTGAAAGAGATTCTCACCTCTGATATTAGTGTCACTACTGCTCCAGCTGTTGTGGTCGGCGTTAGCGACGCATCCGATTCGGCAGGAGGGGTGTTGTTGAGTCGTATGTCAGGTAGGCTGAGCAGAGAATCAACGGGGTTGAGTCGTTTCTCTCTCACATTACCATTGCGAGATCGTCGCTACTAAATTGGGGTAGAAAAAATAAATTAATGTTTTTCCTGATAATGTTGCAGCTACGGCATTTGCCCTTGATGCCTTTGTTAAAATAAATAATAAATGATTCGTATTTTAGTCCTCAGTCGTCTAGTGATGATGAAACCATATCACTACAAAGGCTCGATATTATTTCAAATGTATAGGCACATTGTGTCCTATATTCTCACTAAAATCGACATGATTTGGTAAAATCTTCCCAGGAATTTAGAAGATCGCAATCGCCTAGTAAGTGTTTCAGAGTTTTTATAGTTTTAAGTAAAACACTTTAAATTAAATGTTCGGTAGTTACACGTCTAAGAGTATACATCGGCTTAAAAGTTCGGCAAAAATAACAAACACAAAAAAGGAGCTCCCAGAAGTAGGTTCGGATACTCTTCCTATCACTCTTTCTTCCTCTTCTTAAAAGCTCGCAAATTGATATAACATTAAAAGGTATCCATATCCTCTTGAGTGCACGTATATTGCATATACAAAATTATTTTGCCATCTGTCATCTTTGACAAGGTGCTCATAGATCGTCTTGGCATTGCTACCTGACAAAAGTACTGAATCATTAATGAGGAAATAAAAAGAAAAATGTATCGCAACTGCTTGAGCGGGCATCTAGACGGCTTAAAAGAAACTCTGATATAATGTATATAAAACAAAAACTTCTCAGCACAAAACTTTATCCACTTCTCGGTTAAAAACTCTTAATATAATCGAATGTTAGTTTTCCAATTTGATCTGATTTTGCAAAAACAAGGCATTAACTGATATTTACACTTATGAGATTGGGCAAGATGTCTAACTAAAGACGGTTGGAGGGTTTTTTTAGTTTAATAATTCATAAGCTATATTTCATGACCAATAATATCGAATGTTCCAAAAAAACAAACAATGTTCGTGAGATTTTTTCATGTATTTTTACATAGTATATATTGTTGTCTGCACCTGGAGTGTTAGAACTCTTTACAGAAAATGTGCACAACGGAACCTTGAGCTAGTACCAATCATACCTTTCCGCCAAGTAGGAAATACAATGGAATGGGTCGTTTTGTAAACAATTGTGACATCTACTACAACGAGCTTAGGCAGCGGGAATTCTAATGCTGATTTGCTTAAGGGACAGATTTAGCCAAGAAATGTTATGCTTTCAAAACATAAACAACCTACATAAGCATTATATGCGCTCACGCTCCAAAATAAAATAAAATAAGGCATTCCAAAGGACTCCTTTACGAGAGCTTGGGCGAAACTTACAAGAGAATACCAAATTACGATGTTAAGATAATATTTGGAGATTATAGCGCAATGGTAGCCAAAGATGACATCTTTAGCAATATGATTGGAATAAGCAACCTACCCAAACTACTTCTCGGCCATTCTATTGGCACCACTGCTGCTCAATAGCAAAAATGTCGAAAAAATTCACTCTAAGACACTTTTAAGGATCTTGCCTTCAACACTGTTGTTACGATGGAAGTTCAGCCCCAAAAGATGCACTACACTCGCTGATGGCTTCGCAAAGATCGCGACCTGCTTTGCGAATGATATGTTTGTTGCATTAATAGTCCAACTAACAATGACAGAAATAATTCAATGGCCAAATTTTTACTATCATAGAACAAGTCGATAAAGAATCCAACAAACAATCGTGACGCTGTCTTAGCGTTGGAGGTTTCTCTGACCTAGATGCAGCTCATGGACTAATTGAATCTATTATAAAAATCTATCTAAATTCAAAACAACACTTTTCTTAAATATCCGTGATAGTTATTCTGGGTCGTATCGAACAACTTATTCATTTATCTAACTATTCATCGAGGTAAAAGCACCAGCCCACCCTCCAATTGATGAAAACAAAGTTTGCAAAGCACTCGTGTTTTCGTGAGATAAAATCGATTTCTATATTTTTCAGTGCGTTCACACTCTCTAACAATAAAGTTACAAATGGGAATTTCTAAATTGATATTCTCTAGTGCCTAGAGTTAAATTACATCCCCCCAATGGGTTTCATTTTCCATCGGGTATACCGTTATATATATATATTTGGTATATATATAAAGGTTGAATTTGAAGCCTTCGAAATGCAAGAAGAATGATTGGGACTCGGTAATGCTGAAGGTCACATCTGAATAGAGCAAAACATAACTTATATGAAGTGCTAACTTTAAACAATGATTTGGTGAAACGGTACCAATATATTAATTGTTTACTTATGGGTATTGGATAGAATTAACTTTATTGGCGAAATGTATTTATTGAACAGCTGTGAATTTTTGAAGTTCTCGTGATATTCGAAGCATACGGTTCTTTACTGAAAATTTTGTTGTGTTTACACTATTAGACAAATCTGTGCCTTTTTGTTACCTCCAAGTGGTAACCATTGGGTACTGGTCTCATTAAACCGGATTTGACTTGCTAAACGATAAGCGCGAGTGTTGATATCACGACGAAAAACAGCAACACTATAAACAGCCAGGTCAGAATGGCACGGAATGAACCTAGATAAGCTGTATCGACATATTCGAGCAACAGGTTGTCTAGGAGTTTCAAGGGTTAGTCAGGCCCCTTGAACAGAGATGGTGGCGGATGAACCGAAAGGCCAACGGCAGCGCTCAATGCCGTAGTGGATACTTATGGCCCATGTCCAAGGGGTATCGAATAATTTGTAACGGACCCTCCAGGTTGGGGGTTGTGCTTTGGGTTAACTATCCACCCATTTAAAAAACCATTGTTACTAAGCAACCGATAGCCTCGAAAAGGACTGATTTTATTGTTGACGACACTGCTATACGAAAAAAAGGAAAACGGCGTTCGTATCTGAACCTGGAATGTGAGAACAACTAGCGGAAGCCCAAAACTGCTATAAAGCAGACATTACTGCCACCCAGGAAATACGATGGGATGGGCCGGGCAAAAAGAGGATGAAAAGCTATGACATCTACTACGGACAGTGTTATAGTGAGCAGAAACAGCGGCTATTCGGAAGCGGATTTGTTAGAATTGCCAGACATAGGCAAGAAGTCTTAATTTTCCAAGACATTACCGAACGCATTGTAACAATCCGCATCAAGGCCAAATTCGCCAACATAAGCCTTATATGCGCTCACGCCCCAACGGAGGAAAAAGATGTTATAGCTAAGTACTGCTTCTATGAAATACTTAACAAAACCTATGAGCGACTACCGAAGTACGATGTTAAAATCGTGTTGGGAGATTTAAACGCAAAGGTAGGAAGAAAAGACATCTTTAGCAGTATTGTCGGAAAACATAGCCTACACGACAACACGTCTGTTAACGGACTTAGGCTAATTGACTTCGCTACGGAACGAAATGCCACTATAGCGAGCGCACGGTTTCCTCACCTCGATATCCATAAGGGGATATGGCGGTCTCCAGATTAACGAACGGTCAACCAAATTGATCACATAGCGATAGACAAGAGTCACGCATCCAATATTTTGGATGTCCGAACATTCCGAGGAGCTTACATCATCTCGGACCACTACCTTGTTGCAGCCAAGGTTAGAATGCGGATATCCACCTCGCCACAACAATCCAGAAATACTGTAAAAAAAATATATGTCGGAAGACTGCAATCGCAAGACCTCTGCGCAACGCGTAACCCTAAACCTCTCGATTAACACCATTCCACCAGCATCAAATGCCGAAGAACAATGGCAACGATGCCAGCAAGCCATTAGATCAGCCGTAACTGGTTTCTCGCCCACCAGCAAGAAACCCCTGTTTTGATGAGCAATGCCGACAAATGTTCGCAGCCAAAAACGAGGCCTACAAGGCTAAGCTGCAGGTGAAGACGAGAGCTGACGTTGAGCTCTATAGGCAGAGAAAAAGGGAAGAACACCGGCTTTTCAGAAAGAAGAAAAAAATAGCAAGAAAAGCGCGCGATCGACGATATAGAGAGGTGCCACTCCAGGAACGATGTTCGCAAGTTTTACCAAAGTATAAAACGTCAAAGCCAAGGATACAAGGCTCGAACAGAATCCTGTAGAGATGAACAAGGTATTGTCGTATTTGAGATACAGTCGATGCTGAGGATATGGAAGAACCACTTCGGCAGACTGTTAAACGGCGATGACGAACAACATTCCGCTGTCAGGCAGAACGAACCATTCAATATGCGCAACGACAGCGAAAACTGCCAACCACCCGACCTGAGTGAAGTGAGGATAGCAATATCTATACTGAAGCTTAATAAGGCTGCCGGAAATGACGGCCTTCCCGCCGAGCCTTATAAAGCCGGAGGAGATGACTCGGTAAGTATCATCCACCAACTCGTAAGCCGAATCTGGTTGGATGATAGTACGCCTGAAGAACGGAACCTCAGAATCGTTTGCCCGATCCACAAAAAAGGAGACCCTCTAAACTGCGCTAACTACAGAGGCATAAGTCTCCTCAACATTGCCTACAAGATCCTATCTGCCATAATGTGTGAACGCATGAAACCGTTTACCAACAACATAATCGGCCCTTATCAGTGTAGTTTAAGGCCAGAAAAGTCCACAACCGATCAAATCATCACACTTCCGCAGATCCTGGAAAACCCCAAGAAGTCGAAATCACCTATTCATCGCTTTCAAAGCCGCATACGACAGCATTTATAGAGCCGAATTATACAAAGCCATGTCTAGTTTTGGTATACCGCCTAAACTCGTCCGTTTGCGTAGGACGGCGATGGAGAATTCTCGCTGCTCCATCAGGGTCGGAAACGACCTCACCGACACATTCGATACCAAAAAAGGATTTGGGCAAGGCGATGCGCTGTCATGTGACTTCTTCAATCTGATTCTTGAGAGGATTGTGCAAAACTCACGAGCCAACACCAGAGCCGACGATATTGACATCATTGGTAGGACCCAACGTGATGTCATAGCCACGTTTGCTAGTATACAAAAAGAAGCGGCGAAAATAGGTACAGCAGTAAATGAGGGCAAGGCGAAGTATATGCTGTCAACACGAAAGGACACATAACCATTGTCAGATATAACTTTGAGGTAGTACGGGACTTTGTCTATCGCAGCTCCCCTGTTAACTCTGACAACAACATCTTGGTAGAAATTTAACGAAGAATTGCTCTTGCTGTTTCTTGGGGCTAAAAATGCAATTTAGTAGTAAAAGAGACGAAGATTCAACCAAGGTTTATATGAGCTGTACAGCCGCATGCCCCTGGTCAAAAAAAATGGCTAGGAAATTTACAGTTTAAGCAGATCAAATGAACACCTATACGAAGACATATTAAATATTTACGTTGGTTCTGTTCTTACCGATTGTAAGCTTGCAGTTTTAACATTTTACTGTGAATAGATTAAAGACAGAACAACGCCTGCAAATTGTGCAAAACTGAAAACCATTTAAAAAAAAAACGTTTTACGGTCGACATAACCGCCGTCCATCTGAACAAGTTATTCGGAACACGATGAATCGTTTTCGCATCAGGTACATTCTAGTGGATAACACTCATTCCCAAAGACGAATAATGTACTACCAGAAGAATTTATTGCCGTTGTGAGGCATAGTATTGAGGATAATCCGATTGTGCAAGAGTTTAATTGGCGAATTGTTCATAGTTAAGCTTGATCCTAGTTTTCAACACAAACCAGCCAAATTTGCCGAATTTTCAGTGGAGAAAAACCAGAAGCCTTTGTCGAGACGGTCTTACAACCACACATTTTTGGTGTGCTTTATGGGCTTGCGCTATAGAAATACGATTTCTGACTTCTTCGGTCCTCAGTTGAATGGCGTTGACTTGAGGGCTTTGGTTTCTGCAAGATGACAATCAGTTTATTGAGGGAAACATTTGCTAAGCGCATAATTTTGAGTTATTGATCTGTTCTGGTTTCCACGATCTCGTAAATTCAGATTGTTTTCCTTGTGACCCTAGGTTTTTAATGTCACTTATCTATTAGGATAAATCAGAGACGTGGGAATATTAGGAGGTCAACAAGCGATGTGTGTTATTGCTGTTATACGGCCACAGTTGCTCGATGAAGTTGTCGAAAATGGACTTCATGACTGCCCTTAATTCCAGCTGGCCGCATATACACGAAATCATAATTATACCCTAATGGCATTAAAGTATCTATGAATAAATGTAATATTTCAAAATACCGTTTTTGAGCAAATCGAGGCTATGAATAATTTTCATATGGCAGGTACCAGTAATATCATGGCTTAAAGCAAAAAAATGGCCTAGAATAATGACCAAATAAATGCTGGCTACGAAGTTGAAGAAAATCGGTCAAGTCGTTTAGTCTGGAGAGGCTTGTACGGACAGACGGACCGACGAACCGACGGACGGAATTCCAAAAACCACTTTTTTGAGTTCCGCTATCATCGTAATGTTAGAAGCAATCAAAATCTCGAGGTCTAAAATTTTCACGAAAACAATATCTTTCTCTTTATAAGAGAATGTTAAAAATCAGTTTTGTGATTGGTTAAACGTGCGTCAAAGATGAAAATGATGTGAATTTTCTTAATCAAAAAAACTTGACTCATTGAGTCATCATAGTTTTGTCAGAGCTACGAGTTTCTATTTAGGCACACATTTCTGCATTTCGCAACATGCACGAGTAAAGTAAAAATAGACTTCTTAACATTCTACTCATACTAACGAAAATACCACACAAATCGAATCACGTGCATATGTGTTAATGATTATCATAGGCTACAAAAACTTTTAATACCAAACACAATATTGTGGAGGGCGATAACCTAAAATATTCGATCAATATTGACAAATAAAATAAACTGCAGATAATGGTGGTGTTAACAACATAAATAACTTGCAGTGTGTATTAACTTTTTATTATTTACGGGCAAATGGGATTAATCGAAATGGCTGCAACAGGCTGTAGGAATAAAATCATACGAAATGTTTTTTTCGGTTGCCGGTTTCGTAGGAAACAAACAATGTGTGGTTGTGGTAGAATAAAAATGAAAGTATGTACACATTCTCGATGGTTGGATTTTGTAGAAAGTGAGCAAGCCCTAATCGGGGTTAATTTAGCAACGCTCAGGCTTTGGAACTATGACTACACATCAATTGTCCTTATTTTACCTTTCATTGAAAATCATCAGATACTGGTCTCTTCCAACTCGATTTGACTTGCTAAACATATAAGTACAAGTGTTGATATTATAACCAAAACAAAAACACTAATAAAAATCAGAATGACTGGCACAGAATATGCGGCCTGTTGTTTCAATGTGAACTCATGGGCGAAATCCTTCATATTCGCTCGATTCGCAAAAATGAAGACAATGTAAACTGCGCCAACTACATATAAAATATTATATATATATATATATATATATATATATATATATAGTCAACTTCTCCTATCATGAGAGTGTTTTTATGCAAAGTCTTCAACAGATAACATTTTCACTCATCGGCAGGTCCTGGAATAAACAACTAAGTCTAAATCGATACCCATCAGCAACTCATCGATTTCTAATCCGCATACATCATCATTTATAGAAACGAAATACACAGAGCCATGCACATGAACAGAACTACTATCGAGAATTCTTGCTACTCTATCAGGGCAGAACCTGACGGCCTCAACGAAACATTCGATACTAAAAATGGGTATAGAAGATACGACGAAATTGTCTTTTCCAGCTAGATGTCGCACGCAGTAGAGGATCACGTCACCTTAAGTTGCGCACACATGTAGAAACCGACCTAAGAAAATTGGAGTGCGCAAATGGGGACCAATAGCTAAGGACCGGGTTAATTGGAAACGCTTGTTGGTTGAGGCCCAGGTTCTTTTACCCTAGAAAGATAATAATATTTTTTTATGATGATAAAGATAGACATACTTCTCACAGACGTATGGACCTTTGCAAGTGAATTAAATGAAACCCATTTACTTTTTATAATATATTAATGTTTTAGTTATTAATAGAGTTCATAATAAAAGAATTGAAAATATCATTCAATTAAAAAAATATATTAGTTTAAACGTCGAAAACAAAAATCTTAAACTCCATTAAAATTAACAAAAATATAACGAATTTTTTAAAAGAACATTGAAATTGAATATAACTTTTGGGAGTGGTGGGTGCACGACTGGGTCGTACGCAACTTGCTCTTTCACAGTGAGTTAATTTTACGTTTGTAAAAATGTTTGCCAAAAAACAAAATAATATTAATTTCGATTAAAGATGCTAGAATGATATAAATAATGTAGAAATGAGATAATACGAACGTTTATTCAGTAGTTAAAAGTAATCGGTGTTCATGTTCATTAACTCACAGCGAGTTAATTTAACGTTTGGAAAAAATTGGCCAAAAACAAAATAATATTTATTTCGATTTAAGATGCTAGAATGATATAAATAATGTAAAAATGAGATAATACGAACGTTTATTCAGTAATTAAAAGTAATCGGTGTTCATGTGAATAATAATAATTTTCCGTTATTGGCCAAAACTGAAATTTGCGTTTGTGGATAATTAAGCCAATACCAAATAAGTGTAACTCATAAAAAAAGTAATAGTAGTATACAAATTAAATTTCATTCAATTTGGCAAAATAGTTTGCGAAAATTTTACAATTTTCTTTATATTGCCTAAATGCAAAAATCCGTTATATGGAGTATACTGGGTATGCAGTTTTGTCGAAACTTATATGCTTATAGAATATAAGAAGTTTAATCAAAATCGTAAGAGCCGTTTTTGAGCAAATTGAGGTTATGTATGATTTTTATACGGCAGGTACCATCAAAAGCGGAACATGTGAAGGGAATGACAACCCAGATGGAGTGATTTATCGGAGAGTGGGCATGGGCTAACTAGCATTTTATGGTTAAAACGAGTGGTGGGTGCACGACTGGGTCGTACGCAACTTTCTCTTCCACAGCGAGTTAATTTGAAGTTTTTAACAATTTTGCCAAAATTAACAATAATATTTATTTTGATTAATGAGTATACTGGGTATGCAGTTTTGTCGAAACTTATATGCTTATAGAATATAAGAAGTTTAATCAAAATCGTAAGAGCCGTTTTTGAGCAAATTGAGGTTATGTATGATTTTTATACGGCAGGTACCATCAAAAGCGGAACATGTAGAGGGAATGACAACCCAGATGGATTGATTTATCGGAGAGTGGGCATGGGCTAACTAGCATTTTATGGTTAAAACGAGTGGTGGGTGCACGACTGGGTCGTACGCAACTTTCTCTTCCACAGCGAGTTAATTTGAAGTTTTTAACAATTTTGCCAAAATTAACAATAATATTTATTTTGATTAATGATGCTAAAAATGATATAAATAATGTCGAAATGTAATTATACGATCGTTTATCCCGTAATTGAAAGTAATCGGTGTCCATGTGAATAATAATTGCTCTCCGTTAATGGCCAAAACTGAAAATTGCATTTGGGGACAACTGGAGCAAACCAATAACGTGTAACTCACGGAAACAGTAAGTGTAGTATACAAATTAAATTTCAATCAATTTGGCCAAATAGTTTGCGCGGAATTGACAATTTTCTTTATATGGCCTATGTGCAAAAATCCATTATATGGATTTTCTCGAAAAAAAAACTGGATATGCAGTTTTATTGGAACTGGTATGTATATATATGCAGTTTAATCAAAATCGTAAGAGCCGTTTTCGATAAAATTGAGATTATGACCAAAAAAATGCTGGAAAAATCGGTCAAGTTGTTCAGGCTGGAGAGGCGACGGACCGACGAACCGACAGACGGTATTCCAAAAACCATATTTTTGAGTTCCGCTATCATCGTAATGTTAGAATTAAAATCTCAAGGTCGAAAATTTTAACGAAAACAATATTTTTCACTTTGTAAGATAAAGTTAAAAAGAGAGAACAGCGTAAGCACCGACCTCATATCAAACTTATTCAAGGTTTCATAATATAATGGCATCGGATACCCTTGGATCACCTTAAACTATGACCATCCTGTTTTTTCCGAGTAGGGATGAGCCCGCTATAAATAAATTTATCAATAAATAAGTCAATCAACACAGATGGATCGAGGATGAAATTTGGAAACGGGGCATGAACTTTCTCAGAGAAATTAATAATACACAGATCAATGAACCTTTCTCATTACAGCATTTATTTTAAGCTAATGTGTCGACAACCGCGGAATCTGGTTCTTGATTTCAAACGGTCGCAAAAGCAGTAATTTCTACTAAATTAAATTTCAATCTAGTTGGTCGCTACTACGAAATGCTCTTAGAGCTTGACTTACAACATATATATTGTGTCTTTTAATAAAACACGTTGTTAAATTCTTAACACTTTTTTTAATTGGTAAATCTTATAGTAGTTAAGGGAAAACACGAGTTATTCGGTTGAAGGTTAGGGCAAGAAGAGAGAAAGAACTCAATATGAAATGTCATAATTATTAAAGAAAAGGAAGTGTTCAAAAACGGAAGACACACTTAAGGTTACAACACTTTGTCTTAAGTTATCGAAATATATAACAACTTTCCCCCTTTTTGCTCAAGCCTTCATATAATAGCAAAGTAACTAGTTATTTAAACTTCGGTTTAACATAATCAGAAAAAGTAAACCGTTTAGGTTTTTTCCTATCCCTTTTAGATCTTCTCAATGGCGAACTTAAGTCTTCAAAAATTACTTCTTTTTCTAAATTACATGTTTCTTTTTCAATTTTATCTAACTTAGGTTCAATATTACAATTTCCATTATTTAAATCCAAAGTTTTAGTATTAAGATACATATCATCTCTTAAATGTTTTTTACGTAACTGAATTTGATGAACCATACGTATTCTATCATTTATTTTTGCTAAATAAGTTAGCTTACTTATTATTTTTACAGTTTTAGCTGGTATCCATCGTATAAAATGTTTAAAATGATACTGATACATTACATCTTCTCCCTCCTTAAAAACAAAATTATTTCTTATTATTTTATCAACTTTACAATTATTTTTCTCAATATTTACTTTAGAATAATCACAATTACTACTCAAATTCAAATTATCATTCTTAATTCTATCTAAAATAATTCTCGGTTTATACGAGAAAAGCATTTCCGATGGCGTTTTTGAGGTTGAGGAGCAAATAGTATTGCGAGTGTGCTCTAAGTATTTAAAAATTTGTTCTTGAATTGGTAACCTAGATCGTGGTAACGATCTAGACAAAAGCGCTTCAAAACCTTTTTGACACTTGGTACACCGCGTTCTGCTAACCCATTAGAAGCAGGGTGATAAGGAGGAGAATGTATCAAATGAATTCCTCTACACTGACAAAATTTTCTTAAAACAAAAGAATTGAATGGTGGGCCATTATCTGAAATTATTTTATCGGGAAGACCATACGAAGAAAAAATTTCATTTAAAACCCTTATTAAAGAATCGAAGTTTGTGGAATTCATTATTTTAATTTCACAAAATTTACTGTATGAATCTACTAAAATTAGAAACATTTTTCCCTCAAAATGAAAAAAATCCACGTGAACTCTTTCAAAAGGGTATGAAGTTTCTGGCCACTTTGTTCTCACCACTTCTTTTTTGACATTTTGTGATCACAACTTCACAACCTTTTACTTTGTTCTCAATATCCTTATCACATAATGGCCACCAAACGTAAGATCTGGCTAATCTCTTCATATTAACAATACCAGCATGGTTATCGTGAAGAATGCTTAAAACGTTATCGCGAAGACATTTGGGAATATTAATACGGTTGGCATAAAATACACATCCGTTATCCGTAGACAAACTATTTCTTTTGAGATAGAAAGGCATTAACTCTTGTTTCACTGGAAACGACCACGACTTCAGTAAAAAATCATGCACTGACTGTAATATTGTATCGTGTTTGTAGTGTTCCAAAACTCTCTTAAAATCTATCAATGACTCTTCAGATTGAAAAAAATTAATAGGAGACTCCTCTATATCTGAACTTCCCGGAAGTGGAAGACGTGAAAGAGCGTCTGCATGGCCCATTTGAGAACTGCGACGGTATGAAATTTTATATTTATACATGGAGAGTAAAATTGACCATCTTTGCAGACGAGCTGCAGCTACTGAAGCTGTGGCTTTTTGGGATTGAAAATTTCTTTCAAAGCTTGATGATCAGTATATAACGAAAACTCTTGACCATAAATATAGTTATGAAATTTTTTTAATTCAATAAATAATTACGCTTTGATGGACTCAAACTTCTCGATGCGAAAAGCACGGGTTTTTCAACACCTTCAATTTCATGAGACAATACAGCTCCTACACCATAGGGACTGGCATCGGTAGCGACTATAATCGGTTTTTGCGGATCATATAGAGCGAGAACTTTATTGTTAAGCCAAAGATCTTTACTTTGCCTAAAAGCTTTTGAGCACGAATCAGACCAAATAAAAACTGAATTTTTCCTAAGCAGACTATATAAAGGTGACAACGTTGTTGCTAAGTTTGGTAAAAATCTTCCATAATAACTAAGTAGCCCGAGATACGATTGTAACTCAGCAACATTTTTAGGAGCCGGAGCTTCCACTATGGCTTCCACTTTCTCTTCATTAGGACAAACTCCTTTTTGAGAAATCGAATGACCTAGATACTTCACGCAATTTAGTAAAAACTTTGACTTTCCTAGATGTATTCTAACATTATGGCGACTAAGAACTTCAAATAACTTTACACGACAGTCTTTCTCATCAACTCCCCTATTATTATGTCGTCTAAATAGCAAAAGACCTTTTTTAAACCTGTTAAAATCCTATCCATAACCGACTGAAAAATAGCGGGGGCCGAACTAACTCCCAGAATTAATCTTGTGTAAGCAAAAAGCCCTTTCAAAGTATTAATCACGAGAAGTTTGCAAGAACTTTCCGAAACAGGCAACTACTGATATGCTCCCGTCAAATCGACTACACAAAAAACTTTACAACCGGCGAGTTGAGCAAAGATATCTTTAATTTTTGGAAAATTGTAATGAACAGTCTCAATACATTTGTTAATGGTAACTCGACAATCGACACAAATGCGAATACTACCATTCGCTTTGGGAACTATAACAATTGGGCTTGCCCAACGACTTTGTTTCACTGCCACTAAAATCCCTTTATCCACCAACCTGTCCAGTTCCTTATCCAGAATTTCCCTTAACCTATACGGCACACTGTACGCGCAGTGAAAAATAGGTGTTTGATCATCTTTAAGCACGATATCGGCTTCATACCCGACGATAGGTGTATTCAACTTTGTACTAGTTATACCCGGAAAAGATTGTTCTATCTCTTCTACTAAAGTTTTACTACAACTTACTTGGTTTACTGGAGCAATACTAAACACGCTTCTCCAATCCGGATACAAATTATCAATCCAAGAACGACCCATAATGCACTTATATGGTTTATCACCGTCAATAATTATTATCAGCTGTAATTGATGCTCTCTTCCTCCAAACGCCACCTGAACCTTCATCGCACCAATTTCTTTTATCAGACCACCTGTAACTGTACAAAGTTTATTTTGAGACTTTTCTAAATTTAAATTAACAAATTTTTTCCTAAACTCCCATTCGCTCATGACTGACTCTGTAGCCCCGGTATCTACCTCCATTTCGACATGGACTCCATTTATTTTAACTTTGCAGCACACTGGCTGCTTCTGCTGCTCTTGGATACTGTGTACGACTTTGATTGCTTTGCTGTTTCTGCAGACGACTGATGTGTGGCCCCTTTTGCCACACGAAAAACATTCCCACTCCTTGCCTGGACAGTTATATTCTTGATGACCACGACCACATCTGTGGCATCGCTTTGTATCGCATTATGCGAAGACGACTTCCTCCACTTAGGGTTAGACATTTGTTGATTCTTTTGACTCGACTGTTGCTTCGGATCGGGATTCTGCTTCTTAGAATAACGGCTCGTGACATTTGGAATGAAAAGCATGCGGTTGCATGTTTTTGATGCTTTTTCGGAGGCTTCCATGTTTGACAACATTTTTCGAAATTGCTTCCATCATCGTTAAGTAGACATTGCTGAATTTTTCCATTACGTAGACCGATGATAAATCGATCAATTAAAACATCATCCAGAATGTACGACTTGTATCTTCCAACATCACTGATTACAGCGGCGTTAATTGTGGTATTTTTTTCATCGCGTTCTTTGTCCAAAAAATCTCCAAAATGACATGACTGTACAAGCGACTTCAGGCGGACTATATAATCCCCGATTGGTTCCCCTTCTTCTTGGCATGACTGGTAGAATTTGTACCTTTCAGCTCTTTTATTTTCGGCTGGTGCAAAATGTGCTCGCAGAAGTCTGATGAGGGTTTCGAAGTCTTTGGTACTTGGCAGATCTGGAACTGTTAGAGACATCAGAATCTCATATATCTCAGCACCGATCACAGTGATGAGTAGTGGTGTTTGACTTTCAGCTAGGATATCATTTATTTTAAAAAAAATTGGCGAAGCCTGTCCTCGTATGCTTTGAAATTACCACCAGGTAAAAATGGTTCGATATTGCCGACTAATGGAGCCATTTAGTATCGTTTGAGCTGCACGTGTACTTAACCTTTCCCAATTTGACAAACACAACTGCGATTCCCCTTATTAGACTTTGCTCCTATATTAAGACTTTATAGACTTTACTTTTACACGCGGACTTATTGAATTTTCCTCGTCGCCAACTATTGTGTCTTTTAATAAAACACGTTGTTAAATTCTTAACACTTAATTGGTAAATCTTATAGTAGTTAAGGGAAAACACGAGTTATTCGGTTGAAGATTAGGGCAAGAAGAGAGAAAGAACTCAATATGAAATGTCATAATTATTAAAGAAAAGGAAGTGTTCAAAAACGGAAGACACAATTATGGTTATAACACTTTGTCTTAAGTTATCGAAATATATAACAATATACAACTGAGATTTCCGATGAACTGACAAGAAATGGCTCTGAGTACACAACGACCGCAACACGGCGTACTTTTGAACATGTAATAGATGTTCAAAGTCATGCAAAACAAAAACTTGTTCTACAAAGAAAAATAATATATAATTAACATTGTCTTGTCCTTAAAAATTCGTGGATTCTTGTCAATATTTTACACGACAATATGATTATCTTAAAAATAACCACACATAGAAAACTAGATATTTGAACATCTGCAATCTCTACACGTCCAACAAAAACAAATGTAATAGCGACTGAATATGTGACCTAAAAGAACATACGAAATTACATTCAGCCAAATGTTGATGCTTAATAATTCCAGCAACGTGACTAAAAAATCGTGACTTACGTGTCTCAGTGCTTCAATTTAAGACCATTTTCTCACATGAAGTTAAACGACATGTTGCAAATACATACAACAATCATATATATATATAAAAAAAACTAAAGATATCTGACCTTTGCTGTAGGAGGATTCGTGATATAACAATGTCCTTGTGATGCAAGGCAAGTCATCGAGTGATTTTAACAATCAAAAAAGATATGAGAACGTTACAATTAGCTGTGCAAATAGTTTAATACCCTATCTAATACCATTTTTTAAACTAATATCGCCGAAAAGCGGTCGTGTCAAAAAACTTGATGAGGATGAAAGTGAAAAATAGCAATATCATAACATATTGTTACAACCATTTTTCAAAATTCTTATTGGTACGGGGTAAAGTTTTTATATTAAATTTTCATATTAATATTACCGACGCGACGGCTTGTCGTCAAATTTTTTTTTCGATATTTTTTGAAATATTGAAAAAATTTTTTTTTAATGAAAACGGCGCCCCAAAAAAGGATGTGGCATGAGATTGTCTAAATATCCTCTTCAGACACTTTTCCAAAATTCAAAAATTCTGCTGGGAGGAACACATTTCATCAATCTAGCGCAAAATTTAAGGCCCGAAAACTGTTGACGTAGTGACGGACGGATATGGCTAATCCGACTTAGTTTGCAATTTTGAATAGATCCATATACTGTAAGTTATATCAAAGAGTATAGAACAACATGGAGTGCGCATCTCAAACAAGAAAATTTTTTCTATGTGGGGTACTGATATTGATACCCCAGTATTCAGATTGGTCCATCTTACGTTTGTAAGTATTTTGTCAGCCAAAATTCATTCAGCGTTATGGTGGAGCGGACAGAGCGTCCGACTCTCGTGGTTTCAATGCGTTTGTTTGTTTCAAATCCGTCAATCAAATCGATATGCTTGTTGTATCGGAGCTCTCTTTTAAGGGCCATTTCATCCATTGACAGCACCATTTGAGTGTCTCCTCTTACTTTGAGCTCCATGAATATTTTTCAACCGCGGCTGAAGGAATTTGTTTTAGACCAACGGTTTACTGAGCAAATATGTGGCAAATTCAAATTCATTCTATCTCTAAGGGACACATATGTGGAATGGGACTTGTAAAAAATATTTTGAGAGAAATATTTGGCTTCTTCCGAATATTTGTTTGGCCTGCTAGATATGAGGAGTTTACAAAATGTCTTGGATTATTTACTGATATCTATCGCTGCTCCTAAAGGTTTTCTACCGCATCCCTTCTTCAGTTTTTGTCATTCTTATTATTCAAAAGTTTTTCTTTAGTAAAAAAATACAAGTTTAATATTTGTTTCGTACTTACTGCATATGACCTCATGGCAATGTGCACCATTAGAAATGTGGTTATCCGATGGAAAATCATAATCCATATTCAAATGTTAAGAACCATCTTGCAAACCAATTGCTGAAATAGCTTTAAGCTTGAGTTTTTTGATTGAGATTTTGATTGATTTTGAGAGATTTTGATTGATTCTAACATTACGATGATAGCGGAACTCAAAAAAGTGGTTTTTGGAATTCCGTCCGTCGGTTCCTCGGTCCGTCTGTCCGTACAAGGCTCTAAGGCCTAAACGACTTGACCAATTTTCTTCAAACTTCATGCCCAGCGTTTTTTTGGCCATAATTCTAAGCCATTTTTTTTGTTTGCTTTAAGTCACGTTATTACTGGTACCTGCCATATAAAAATCATATATAACATCAATTTTCTCAAAAACGGCTACAACGATTTTGATTAAAATTGTTATAAGCTATTAGCATATTAGTTCCAACAAATCTGCATACCCAGTTTTTCGAGAAAATCCGTATAACAATTTCTCGCAAACTATTTTGCCAATTTGAATGAAATTTAATTTGTATACTGCTATTACTGTTTTCATGAGTTCCAAAAAAAATGGTTTTGGGATAATTCCCCAAACGAAATTTTCAGTTTTGGCCAATAACGGAAAATCATTATTATTCCCATGGACACTGATTACTTTCAATTACGGAATAAACGTTCGCATAATCACATTTCGACATAATTTATATGATTTTTCACATCATTAATCAAATTATATATTATTGTGTATTTTTACCAAATTGTTAAGAACGTCAAATTAACTCGCTGTGAAAGAGAAAGTTCCATACGACCCAGTCGTGCACCCACCACTAGTTTCGTCTGAATTTTGTTTTTATTCTTTCTTCTTCTCATTATTCATTTCAAACACAAAATGTAAAATCGCAACGTATCTGGACTGGTAGATACATTTGCAAAAAAAAATGAAAATTCAGGGGATTTTGTATTCATACAATCCAGATTGTATTTTGTACTAATAATTATACTAACTAGGTTCGCCCAGTGCTCGAAAATCGACCACACATTTTTTTATATCATTATCTACTATATAGATAAATAAAATTGGTGTAGCTCTGTTTGATTTGAAGCGAATTTGAATGTCTGTCTTTAAATAAAGAAATCTTAAAAATTACTGATCGTAGGTAGGTATTCGTGTCAGTTTTGGAATAGATAGTAACTAACTAATATTGTTCTTAACTTCTATAACGTTGAAAAAACAAAAATAGCACTGAAATGAAACAGATTGCATTAAATTTTTTTTCATGCTGTACTTTTATATTTCTTATTCAATAATATTTTTAATTTTTTTCTATGAGATAACAAAATGCGCACAATAGAAGAGTAATCAAATAATAGCATTCTTCTTCCAGTCCAGTCCAGATGTGGCAGAAAAGGTAAGGTACCTGCGACCAAAAAGAGTAAAAAATAATTTTTAAATTTGAAAACAAAATATCTTCATGCCACTGCTCACTGCTAAAACATTCCTACGAAGGCCATACCTTTCCGATTTGAAATTTCGAACGATTGCAAGGAACGGTCCGAAGTTACCGCCCTTCTTCAAATTATCCAGCGTAGTTCACCGCTACGATAAACTTGCTGGGCAGGGCAATGAGAAGGAAAGAGAGAAAGATATTGGCACTAAAATGGTACGGAATGGTACGTATGGTACGGCTTCGCGACGTAACAAATAATCAACTCTATTTCTTTCCCTCTCACGCCTACCCGTCAAAGTTCTTTGCCGAGACATATCTACCTAATATTCCGTCGAAAAAAAAAGAAATCAAAATGACTTAACAAAGAATAGGTAATAATTGGCCAAAACCAGGATCAGAGCACAGTGAAACCACAATTATTGTAGGATGGCTATCTAATAATTCGTGTAGGATACAACCGACTTCGAATGACCGGAAGCCAAATGTACTTCCGTTCATCAGACTAATGCAACCACACCTGCGGATAACTTCTCTCCCTCATTCGCTTAACACAAACGAACACGACACACATTCATCCGCCACGCCCCCACACGCCAAACACTTTCGTTTCGGTGAGGTGGCTCAGTGGCTGCTCTATGTATAGTGCTATAGTCCGTACCAAAACAGTTGGCCAACGGTCGATTGCGCAGAGAGAGGATTTAAGAGAACAAAAATGACGCGAAAGAGATTTAATCACTAAGCGTTTTTGCCTGTAATTTACAATGCGTAACCCAACTTTACAGTGCTTAGAACTAATTTTATGATGTTTGATTTTACCTGTTTGACTTAAGTATAAAAGTTTGACGACATGATTAGTGTTTGCATTTGGTTACCTGTAGGGGCAAGGAATAAATTTGTTGCCTGGTTTTTTATAGTTTTTTTTAGAGTTTTTTATTTTAAGATAACGCATATATATTTAGATTTCCTATTTGGAATTCACTTTCACGAAAACAAAAGCATTGCTAGGACATAAGTTTATTAAAATAAAATAAATTGTCATGGATCTTTCAAGAAAAGGAAACCAATAGGAAGTCTAGGACTTTACTTTGCGTGCCAATATCAGTATCTACATGATCAATATGCACGACACAATTAATAATGATCAACGAAAGCATAATGAGCAAATAGGGTTTAAATCTAAAACCGTACACCTTCATACAGACACAGTCACACAATCAATTCATGTGCAATGTTTTGCTTAATCTATCCGACCGTGGTCACATCATACTCCTACAAAGAACCGACAAGACAAAAAACGAAACAATATATTTTCCTCCAAGTAAAGTTGACATATAATGGTCTATATTTTTCCTCCGCTCCTAATTTCAGTATAAACGAAGGAAAATGAAGAAACCACCCTCAGTGAGATCGCGACAGCGATCTTGAACACAAGGCAGGGTATACGTCGTTTTTTATTATAACTCCGCCCAATTTCGTCTCTTTATGCTTGTTTTTGCAATTTTAAGAGATTGTAAAACACATTTTAAGAGACCTGCGCAGTAGAATGGCCAACTGTTTTGGTACGCACTATACTTTGTGGATAGACACGCATCGACACAATTTCATGCGATCAAAAGTACCTTAAAAGAGAAAATATCCATTAAATAAATTGTTACTGCGCGTGTTGGGATGTTTCTTTTGCTTTCGACGGGCTATACATTATATGTCTAAATTGTCAAATAGGGTGTCGTCAGTCAGTTTGTCATAATCCCACAAATATGTTAAAGCCACAGGCAGTCGCGTGTCCACCATCGTATCCACCGTTTTTTTGGTGATAATTCTAGGCTATTTTATTTGTTTGATTTTAGCCATGTTATTACTGGTCCTGCCACATAAAAATTATGCATAACCTATATTTTATCAAAAACGGCTCTAACGATTTTGATTAGACTAAATATATATTATAAAAATATTAGTTCCAACAAAACTGCATACCCAATTTTTTTTCGGGAAAATTGAATGTACATACTACTGCTGCTGTTCGCAATAATTCTAAATAATTATATTTGGCCTACTAACCCTAAGCGGAATTTTCAGTTTTGGCCAACAACGGAAAGTAATAATTATTCACATAGACACCGATTCCTTCAAATTCCGGAATAAACATTCGTTTAACCGCATTTCGACATTATTTAGGTATATCATTTTTAGCATCAACAATAAAAATGTTACTTATAGTGTATTTGGCCAAATTATGAATATCGTCGAATTCTCTCATGATTGGGATTGGATCTAATGTTCAACTCACTGTGAAAGAGAAAGTTGCGTACGACCTTGTCGTGCACCAACCACTCGTTTTTTGTTTTTCATTCCAAATTGAAACCAAATTAATGTGCCATAGTTTTTACAATTTTTCTCGAGGTTACGTGCATTTCAAATTTTGAAAAAAAAAATTGAAACAATATTTTTCGAAATTCAAGACGACCGCGACTCGACGACATCGTCATAATAGTTCTCAAAAATCTCACGAGAAAACGACGCTGAGGTAATGGGTTAAACTTAATTTCCCTTATTTTGGACATCGCAGTAACAAAATTTTGAAAATTTCGAAAAAATGATATTTAATTATATTCTAGTCGAACCATACATTTTTTCTTTAATTTAGGACACCGTAGTCACAATATTTTTAAAATTTCGAAAAAACTGACATTTAGTAACATTTTGGTCAAACCATCCGGTTCTATATTTTTCCAAATTTTTGTCGAGGTGGAAAATTAATATTTTGCAAAATATGGACGATCTGAAGAAACGTTATTTGTAAAATTATTTGAAATTTTAAATATATTTTTAAATCTTAGAATTGACAATATTTTTCAATTTTAAAACCTATGACATGTTAACTTAAAATTTTTAAAATTGTTCTAAATTCACTTATAGTCTTGAAATTTCTAACAAATCATAAAAATAAATTTGTAAAAATACTTTTGTCACATAATTTTTAATTTCCTCTTTTAAAGAGAAAGATATTGTTTTCGTAAAAATTTTCGACCTCGAGATTTTGATTGAATCTAACATTACGATGATAGCAGAACTCAAAAAAGTGGTTCGTCGGTTCGTCGGTTCGTCGGTTCGTCGGCCTCTCCTTACAAGCCTCTCCAGCCTAAACGACTTGACCGATCTTCTTCAAACTTCGTATCCAGCGTCTGTTTTGTCATAATTCTGGACCATTTTTTTCGTTTGCTTTTAGCCATTTTATTACTGGTAACTGTCTTATAGAAATCATACATAACCTCAATTTGCTCAAAAACGGCTCTTACGAATTTGATTTAACTTCTTATATGCTATTATCATATCAGGTCCAATAAAACTGCATACCCAATTTTGTTGAGAAAATATAAAGAAAGTTGTTAATTCCTCGCAAACTATTTAGCCAAATTGAATGAAATTCAATTTTCATACTACAACTTCAGTTTTCTTGAGTTCCACATAATTGGTTTTGGCCAAGCTATCTCTAAACGGAATTTTCAGTTTTGGCCAATAACGAAAAATCATTATTATTCACATGGACACCGATTACTTTTAATGACGGAATAAACGTTCGTATAAACACATTTCGACATAATTTATATCATGATATGCATCATTTATCAAAATAAATATTATTGTGTATTTTGGCTAAATTGTTGAAAACGTCAAAATAACTCGCTCTGAAAGAGAAAGTTGCGTACGATGGGTCGTGCACCCATCGCTCGTTTTAATTTAAAGCAAAGTTATAACGTCGTTGAAATTAGCTTGTAAGAATGTTACCCTGGATGCACAACCGTTAATATGCAGAGCCAATTTCATATCTTTTGCCATGTTGATACAGTCATAGTATTTATTTTTACCATCCCCTCAGGATTAGGATTATTATAAATAGACATGCCGATATTTTCAAATAACCTTAATTGCCTAAGAAAACCTTTTACAGTCTTTGTTAAAATTAGATAAATTTTAAGTCTAATGGTTTCTGTAATTATTTTTTTTGCTTGTGATTGCACGAGCCTTTCACTTAATGCCCTTGAAAAATATCCACTTTAAACCAAGCATTCAATATTCTATTTCAGAAATGCCACATACAGAAATTTACCACCAGCACGGAAACTATTTAACTAAATTTAGATTCATCAGCCGTGATTAAACCACAAAGTAGCCTTTAAGCTCTCGAGCAGACGATGAAACATATGTCCATGCATTATATTACGTATACGCCTCTGCAATTTGTAAAAGAGCTCTACGAGTTCATGCATTGTGTTATGTAAACGCCTCGGTAATTTGTGATGATTCGGTATCTGGGGTATCAATTGATCATCAGATAATCAGCGAAATGGGAATCGACTGACTTTCATGGGAATCGTTTAATCGTTTTCTGTTTAAGGAATATCAATTATTTAATGATTACTGTTGCCTTAGTAATGGTTATGTGTCGATGGAGGCTTAGATAAATATTTTTAAATAAAGCCTGAACTTTAAGGATTGATTGCTTTGTTAGGATCCTGAAACTCCAATTGAAATAGTCGATAAATATTGAATCGTATAAGTAAATCCGTAACGATACGAAAAGGCGATATAAAAACCAGATGTTTTAAAACAGCATGATTTAATATATACATCGAGAAATCCTTAAAGAATATACGATATTATCAATGTTTGAATACTTAGATTGTGAAAAATTTGTTAATGAGTTTTTTTAGGCGAAAAAGTGTATTTGAATGTCTGGGGATGAACCCTTAGAGATGGTTATCCAAGTGATGAAAACAGACGCAATCATTTATAAAACGTTCTTAAAATTCAAAATCTGATCGGGAAATAAGCTAAAGATTGGCTGGTTATCAATAAGTTTTGAGAACATGGTGCCTGGTTCGATTTTGTTGGCTATAACGAAACGTTTACGCTAGTTAACTTAAGTAGTTGTTTTTGTTTGCATTTGAAATAATGTTCAAGTAGTCTCAAACGCGGAGATATTTTTGAAATCAATTACACAGTTCTCAGTTACATTAAACTTTACAAATTAAAGTGAACCAGAAAGGGTTCATTAAAATGGACACACAGTCCCAATTTTCCTCAATACCTTCCATTTTGTATGCTACCCTTATGTCCTAAAGCCACAGGAATCCTCATGTTAATCCGGGCAGCTGAAATGAAAGGGTGTTCTATTCAGGCCTAAGCATAAGTCGACATGCTAGTACATGGTCGCCCTAGCTCCTCGGATGCGTTTTGACTCCCTTAACTTAAAATGGTTCTTAAGAAATCCGTTCAAGACAAGGTAATTTTAAAATTAATTACAATTTCGTTATGAAGTAGACAAAAATGTTAATACACACTTACATAATCTTACAAAAGCATTATTCAAATTGGATGTTTTAAATAAATTTCTTGAATTTTACATTTATCTGAAGTTGTCTCTCTCATAACTGACTATTTTTTACGTATTAAGGATGATATCTTAACGAAACAACCTTCTGATTGTATTTTTCACACAACAATTAGCACGTTAGTAGGCCACTAATAATATAAATCAAAGCCAACAAAGACGCTTTAATGGCTTTCAAGTGGACCACTTTTATTACAATCATAAATAAATGGCCGATCCGCAAAGCTTTCTTTTATATCCTTTCTGATTTTCGTTTTGACACTCCGTTAGTGAGTACCTTAAATCAAATGATATATTTCATAATTAAGCGATTCTCATGCGTTGTGGGCGTGAATTGTGGAGACCAAATCGCTCACGTAAAGCTGTGTGTGTAATTCGAAATAAAAATACATCGATAAATGTGGGTTTGTGTCGTCTGTTAAATAGGTTTTTTTTTCCCGTGGGTTGTGGAAATCTCAAAAGACACGATGAGCACGTGCCCAAAGTAAGTGTGGGACTTGAGCTCCACTAAAACAACCACCCTTTTCTTGTATTTTTATTGCAACTAAGTATGCGACTTAGCTAGACATTTTTTCACACGAGTAATGAATGCTTGTCAGGCAACTTTCCTGTGAGAGTTCCTGCTTTATCCGCAATTTATAACGCGGTTTGTTATTATCGGGCCAAATCTAGTGGCTTAGTTCTTTGAAGACGCCGCAAGAAATTTGTTTCGTCAAGAATTTGGGGGACCGTTGTGTTAACGTGTCCCATTAAACGTTTTTTATGTTTGCGTGCCAAATTTTTCGTTTCATCTTTAACCGCAAGAATACCCAGATCTCTGCGTAGATATTTTTTTCTTATATACCACGGCGCATTGACGAATGATCTTAACATTTTGTTTTCGAAAGTTTGTAAAATATTTAGATTCGTTTCACTGGTACAACCAAATACTTGTATACTATATGTCCAGACCGGCTTGTATAATAGCAGCTGGTTCCCAGTTAGTTTTCACGTTTGTAAGTCTGGGTGGGTTTTCATTTCTAATGATTGACTCGCTCGTTAGTAGAAAGACCGAAGAATGATCAGAGCAAAGATCAAAGCATTCGTCAACTTTGATTCGATTGGAAGGCACACCTTTTACTATGAAAAAATCGATCAAATCCGTTATTTTTGTAACATCATTTGGCCAGTAAGTTGGTTTACTCGTAGAATGAAATTTGGTATTGTACTTTCTACCTACTTCATAAATCATCCTACCTTTCTGTGATATGCATGTAGATCCCCAGGATGTATGTTTTGCATTAAAGTCCCCTCCGATGACAAAACGCTGTACTAGGGAATTAAGCTAGTTTTCAAAGTCAATTTTCTCAATCTTGCATCGCGGTGGGCAGCTAACTTACATTGTTTCGATTTCTAATTTAAGATCAACAGAATGTTCGATACACTCTTTTATATATAATAAGGCTCCACCTCTAGCCTTATTCTTTTTCTTGCATATACAATTCAAGTTCTCCAAGTTTTTGCCAAAGACCATTGGCATTCCACGTAAGAATTTTAAGAAATCTATTCTGGTCGAAGGTGGGGTACGTTTGTAGCGAATACTATTTTCGAGATTAACTAGCCTGTTAAAAATAAGTTTATTCGTTTTACTTTGTTCCTCAAGTTTTGGAAGGATAATCGAAAATGTGTTTGTAACTCGGTCAAGTGAGACATTTTTTTGATGTTTATCGGATACTATGGCACAGGATCCGAACGTATTTCTGATGGCCGCGTTTGTGAAAATGTGGGTTTCTTAACTGTAGCCTGCTTTGGCTTCGACACATTTTTAATCATAGTTTTAGGCATTTTCTTTTTTAAATTCAATTTCTGTGAATTAACACTCATAAATTTCGCCCGTCTTTTTTGCAGCTCCTTAGCTACTTCGCAGCCGCGATAATTTGCAGGATTATTGCCTTTACAGTTGATGGAGATAGGAGGAGTTTTCTTATCTGACCTACAATCAACTGTCATATGATTTCCGGCACATTTTACACACCTCGGTTCTTTTTGACAATAGGTTTGCATATGATTATATCCTTGGCAACGCCTACAATGAGGACCTAATTTGGAATCCATTCGCATGTGTTAAATTTTTACAACTCTATACAACCATATAATATTAAGTATTGTTTTTATTTCATAAATTTTATTCAAAATTTCTTCTTTATCGAAAGTGAGAACTAATAAAGGAAGACCTCGTTTAATAACATTTTCTTCGCCATTTTTTTGCTGTTTTCTCGCTTGACAATGTTAACGACATCTATAACTTTATAATGCATGCTTTTCAGATCGTTAATAATGTCATCCTTTAAGCACGACGCATGTAACCCTCAAGCTACAACGCGTAAAGGCCTTTCAGATTTATTTTCAAATGAAAACCATTCAATTTTTTCAGTATTTAGCTTCCGGAATAACAGACGGTAGCTTTCCGGGTCGTTTACGCAGACTTTCCATGTAGTTTTTCTGAGCGAAGTTACTTGGTAGTCCGACAATGCCAACGGTTTTATCAAGGAATGTAACTTGTTAATGTCGTCAATACCGATCACATTAATTGGCGGTTGGGGCCGTTGTTTCAACTGTTCCGCTTTTTTAACAATCTCTTTTCTCGGTTTATAATTTCAGGATATGATACAGCTTTCCTTTTTTAACCGATCTTTTGTTTAGACTGAGTTCTTCTTCATCCGTGTGGTATACCGAATTCACGGGGCAGTTTGTATTTGGTTTTGGCTTATTAGATGCTTTCGATGTCATATTTTCTTGACTTTTCTTCATATGGAGAATTTCTTTACGAAGCTCTTCGCAGAGCAGTTCGAGATTGTTAAGCCTTTGTCGAAGAACGTCGTTTTCGTCCTTAAGGCTCTTATTTTTCACTGAATCTCGCTTTCCTTATGGTGACACTTCTGGTGTTGTCGAGCTCCTTAAGACGCATATATATTTATTTTTGAGATCGAGATGTAGGTGATCACGTTGCCCTTGAGCTTTTCCCGAAAGTGTTACATAATTGCAATAATTGGCTCTCACCAGAATCCGTAGAGCCAACCTCCGAAGAGGGTGGATTTTCCAGTGATACTGATTTGCCACCTGGGGTATTAAATTTGTTTGTTTTACTGCATTGAATTGCAGTATTGCATTTTTGCATTTTTGTTTTTGTATACTCTTTACACTCGATATCCGGGAGTCGACTTCAGTCGCCTTCTACAACAGGCATGCCTTACCCCGGGTATATTTTGAACCCTTACCCGAGGGGGCGTTAAATAGGTGTGTGCTGTTAAACATATCTTTGTTTTTAACGTGAACTTTTTTAGAAAGTTAGTACATAGTTAGATATACCCCAATCAAAGCATTTGGATCTATCCAAAATTGTGAGTTGAGTTACCCATTTCTGTCTGTCCGTCCCTCTGTCTCTCTGCACGTCAACGATTTTTAGGAATTACGTGCATAGAATATATAGAATCCTTGTGCGAGGCTACAGAACAAGTGCAAACAGTAAGCGTACGAATGGTTGACAAAAAAAAATGTCGGCTGGACAAATATAAATTTAATCGACTGTTAAAATGCCAACTAAAATTCTAGACCATTTAAATGTCGATTGAACAGTTGTCGGCAAAATTGTCGATTTTTATCTAAAATAAAAGAGGAATTGCAGGTTGATATTTTCAAAATTATACTGTAAATGTAAACATTAACAGTTAGTCGAGAGTGACATGTTGGTTAACGATGGCAAAGTGATTGATGTTCACATGCATGCGGCGCTATGTGCATATTCTTTTTGTTTGGTGGGTGGTGGAAATCCCAAAAGACACGATGAGCACGTGCCCAAAGTAGTGTGGGACTTTAACTCCATTAAAAACCCCCCTTTTTGCTTTTTTTTTTGCAACTAAGTATGCGTCTTCTCTAGCAATTTTTTCATCACGAGTAATGAATGTTTGGCAGGCAACTTTCCTTTGAGAGTTCCTGCTCTCTTCGCAATTTATAACGCGGTTTGTTATTATCGGGCCAAATATAAGGGTTTAGCTCTTTATAAATTTGTTTAGTAGAGAATTCGGAGGACCGTTGTGTTAACGTGTCCCAATACCCGTTTTTTTTTATCTTTAACCGCGGCAATACCCAGATCTCTGCGTAGATCTTCATTGCTTATATAAAACGGCACATTGACCAATGATCTTAACATTTTGTTTTCAAAAGTTTGTAAAATATTTAGATTCGTTTCACAGGTACTCTGGCTTGGTACTTGGCAATGCCCAGTATTGAAACTCTGACTACTTATCAAGTGCTTATTTTTTACCTCCAAGTGGTAACCATCGGGTACTGGTCTCAACCAACCAAATTTGGCTTGCTAAACGATAAGCGCTAGTGTTGATAATACGGACAACAGGTTGTCTAGGAATTTCAAGGGCTAGTCAGGCGCCTTGAGCAGAGATGGTGGCGGATGAACAGAAAGGCTAACGGCAGAGCTCAATCCCGTAGTAAATACTGATGGCCCCGTGTCCTAAGGTAACTAATAAATTGGAACTGGCTCTCCAGGTTGGGGGTTGTGCTTTGGGTTAGCTACCCACCAATTTAAAAAACCATTGCTACGATGCAAAAAATAACCTCGGAAAGGACTGATTTTATTGTTGACGACACGGCTAAACGGAAAAAAGACAACGACGTTCGTATCTGCACCTGGAATGTAAGAACATTAAAAAAGAGGGGTGCAAGCGAACAACTAGCGGAAGCCCTAAACTACCCCCAGGAAACACGATATGATGGACCGGGCAAAAAGAGGATGAAGTACTGTGACATCTACTACGGACCGTGTTATAGTGATCAGAAAGAGCGACTATTCGGCAAGATGTTTCAACATAAGCCTTATATGCGCTCACGCCCCAACGGAGGAAAAAGATGTAATAGCTAAGGACTGCTTCTATGAGCCCCTTGACAAAACCTATGAGCGACTACGAAGTATGATGTTAAAATCGTGCTGGGAGATTTTAACGCAAAGGTAGGAAGAGAAGACATCTTAAGCAGTATTGTCGAAAAATATAGCCTACACGACAACACGTCTGGTAACGGACTTAGGCTAATTGACTTCGCTACGGAACGAAATGCCATTATAGCCAGAACACGGTTTCCTCACCTCGATAACCATAAGGGGACATGGCGGTCTCCAGATCAACGAACGGTCAACCAAATTGATCACATAGCGATAGACAAGAGGCGCGCATCTAGTATTTTGGATGTCCGAACATTCCGAGGAGTTAAAATCGACTCGGACCACTACCTTGTTGCAGCCATGGTGAGAATGCGGATATCCACCACGACACAACAATCCAGAAATACTGTGAAAAAATGAAATGTCGAAAGACTGCAATCGCAAGAGACTGCCAAGACCATCGCGCAACGAGTATCCCTAAACCTTTCGATTAACACCATATCACCAGCATCGAATGTCGAAGAACAATGGCAACGATGCCAACAAGCCATTAGATCAGCCGCAACTGATGTGCTAGGTTTCTCGCGCCCACCAGCAAGAAACCCCTGTTTTGATGAGGAATGCCGACATAAGGCATAAGGCATAAGTCTTCTCAACATCGTCTAGAAGATCCTAACTGCCGTAATATGTGAACGCCTTAAACCGTTTTCCAACAATCTGATCGGCCCTAAGCAGTGTGGTTTTAGGCCAGGAAAGTCCACAACCTATCAAATCCTCACACTTCGGCATATCCTGGAAAATACCCAAGATGTCAAAATCGATACCCACCATCTATCGATCATCGATTTCAAAGCTGCATACGACAGCATATATAGAGACGAACTATATATAGTTTGTATAGGATGACGATGGAGAATTCTCGCTGCTCCATCAGGATCGGCAACGACGTCACCGACACAATTGATACCAAAAAAGGATTTAGGCAAGGCGATGCGCTGTCATCTGACTTATCAAATTTGATTCTTGAAAGGATTGTGCAAAACTCACGAACTAACACCAGAGGCGCAATTTTCCAAAAATCTGTACAACTACTCGCATACGCCGACGATATTGACATCATTGGTAGTTCCCAAAGTGACGTCATAGCCACGTTTTCTAGTATAGAGAAGGAAGCGGCAAAAATGGGTTTGGCAGTAAATGAGTGCTAGACGACGTATATGCTGTCAACACGAAAGGACACACAACATTGGACAGAACGTCACCATTGACGTACAACCTCAAAGTTATATCTTTGAGGTTGTACGGGACTTTATCTATCTCGGCTCAGCTATTAATTCTGACAACAACATCTCGCTAGAAATTAAACTAAGAATTACTCCAGCCAACCGCTGGTTCTTCGGGCTAAGAAGGCAATTCAGTAGTAAAGCCCTCACTCGAACTACTAAGGAGATCTTATATAAGACCCTGATCATCCCAGCCCTGCTCTACGGCGCTGAAGCATCCGTTTCAAAAGCGGATGAAGAAATCCTTGGTCGATTTTAGAGGAAAATTCTTCGAAAAATCTTCGGTCCCGTTTGCGTTGACGGGCTATGGAGACGAAGATTCAACCAAGAACTCTACGAGCTGTACAGCGACATGTCCCTGGTAAAAAAAAACTCCGCATTGGACGTTTAAGATGGCTAGGACATGTAGAACGAATGGACAACAATACTACGGCTCGCAGAGTCTTCGATTCCCAGCCAGACGTCGGACGCAGTAGAAGAAGACCTCGCTTAAAGTGGCGCGCACAAGTAGAAAACGACCTCAACCAACTTGGATTGTGCAACTGGAGGCAGTTAGCTAAGGACCGGGCTAATTGGAGAGGCATGTTGGTTGAGCTTCAGGTTCATTTCGGACTTTAGCGCCACTTAAGTAAGTATCCAGTACAGTTCTCTGTATTTATTTTTAAGTTCTTCGCATTTTGGTTTACATGCGACTTCCATTTTAATTTTACATCGAGTGTCATTCCGAGATATTTCGCTTCATTTGTAAAAAGGACTCGAACCGTACCTATTGAGAATTACTGGCAAATTGTTTGTCCGTTTATACGAAAAATCTGCATGAATCTATTTTCTCTCGATAAGTGCAATCCGTCAGGATTTTTACATTTTTCAACCTCTATTGTTGTGCCTACAGGCAGAACTTGTCTTAGTTTGTATTTAAGGCCTCTTTGCCAAACTTTGTCAAAAGCTTGCGAAATGTTTCTTTTTTTCTAACCAAATCTTTTGTTTCCTATGGGTACTTGATATTACTATAGCTTTCTATTTCGCTTTGTTGAGGAGTGTTATTCCATGCTGCTTTTTTAACAGCATCAATAAAGGAGTCAACCGCGACTTCGAGTTCTAATTGGGATCTAATCGATACACCCAGTCGATTATTATTTTCAATATCGTTTTTGAAGCCTTCCGCGTTGGTTTTTCCGTTTTTTAGTCTGGGTGGGTTTTCATTTCTAATGATAGACTCCATCATTGTTAGAATGCGCGGGGAATGATCAGAGAAAAGATCAAGCATTCCTCAACTTTTATTTGATTGGACGGCATACCTTTTACGATGAAAAAATCGATCAAATCCGGTATTTTTGTAACATCATTTGGCCAGTAAGTTGGTTTTCCCGTAGAATAAACTTCGGTATTCGTGTGCATATGAACATCATTTACTCTGCCCCTTTCGACCTTTTACGGGTGGATATTGTCAAATTGACTCTGAAAAAGTCAACATTTTGATCATTCGATTTTCTTATCAATCGACTTTTTTTAAATCAACATTTTAAAAATCGGCAAATCGTACCCAAACGAGTGCATACCCTTTTAACATCCGCCCACTGCCACTCCATTTATTTTAGAAAAACGTTTTTATAAATCGAACGGTTAGGAATTTTGAATAAGTGCTTGAATAACATATTTATAAGATCTCAATTTCATTCATATAAAGTTTCATTCATATAAAGTTGACACATCCACTTTGCGTTTTATGTAAAAAATAATTTTCGGTACAACTCTAAGGAAATTTTAAAAAAATGTTATGCAAACCAATTGATAATGTTTATGTGAACAATTTGTCAATAGGACATTTTAGCACCTGCCCACTTTTTGGTTTGATAAAACCCATTTGAATTCCTAAACCCAAAACGTTGATATTTATCGAATCATTAACGATTGTGGCCTTCTTATGTGTTTTTTAAATATTTTGTTGTTGTCATGTTGCCTATAAGCATTCAACAACATTAAACAAGTTCACGTTTAATGTTAAAAATGTTCTGGCACTGAAAGCGTGCCTTTATCCGTTCACCAGTTTGATTGCCCGTTTGTTGGCGTGAAGACTGCCATGTAACCTTATGAATGTCAAGATGAAAAAATGATGTGCCGCATATAAGGTTTATGATATCAAATTTGACCTTGATTCGAATTGTCACAATGCATCTTCGAAGCATTCGACTTCTGCCTAAGTGTGTTGGTTATGACAATTAGGTATATGAGTAGTTGGTGATGACAAAAGGAAACTCAATTGATATCCAATAAGTTACTTGTCCGCTCTATTCAAGGGACCTGACAAATGCTTGATAATTATAAAATGCCTGTTGTCCTAAGAGGCTCTGTGTACGACGTCGCTGACTTCATTCATTCTTTCTCTGCCATCTGGTATAAAGCAACTACTGCCTTGGTGAACAGAAAAAAAAATTAAGGACAATACTTCAATCGAAGTCTTAGTTAAGTTTAATCGATGATTTTCAAATTCTTTAGAGAAAGACATAAATGCAGATACGATTATCTTAAACACGAGCGTATTTAGAGCATCCACAGATCCGAATTCAATCAATTTTTTTAAAATGAATTCATAGTCAAAACGAATAGGGGTTGCTCCTTTAAGGATACTTGATTGAAAAAATGAAAAACGAAGCTTTACTTGGGATTTGCTTTGTCGGTTATATGCTTTCCATCCATTTTCTCTTCAGTTTTTTTTTCAAGAAGGTACCATTAATGTCCTTTTCTCGGTTTAAAAAAAAGGACATTCATAGCTCCTATACGAATACACATTATCTATTCTACTCTTCGTTTGTAGAACTTTGTCTGTATTTATTGTGTCTGCAGCGTTTTAAATAAATAGTCCCTTCTTTAAACTTTGCATAGCCAGGAATAGCAGAAATACTGGAGATGTAATTCAATACAGCAACGCAAGTGGTAGTGAACTTGCCTATGATGAGTTCAATTCCTTGTTTCTTGTTATACTTACACGCAGTTTTCCATACCTTAGTGTCTCTTCTTGCAGCTTTGCATATGAAGTAATAGGGATATATTACATGCTGGCTACTCCTAAAGTGAGTGTTATTACAAGATAATGCTCATAATAAAAAGGGCATCGGGTGAAACGTTTTACTGCTTGTAGGGATTACACTCGTTAGAATGACTTACGCATAATTTGTGTAATAAAAGAGGTAAATGTCTACTTATGTGATATAAACCGCCAGCAGTAGGTACTAATTGCCACTTAATTGTATAAGGCAATATTACAATGAAATCAGTTTTTATTTATAATAATTTACCGACCTACCAAACAGTTTGTCATATCAAGTTCAGAGGAGCCGAGAAAAACGACGTGATTGTGACAAACTATTTAATATAAGACAGCACACCTTGAGACATAACATGCAAAAGTCTAGTTATAAAACTGTACATATTTATAGTTTCATAGGCATTTTTTAAATCCTAGAAAACACAATACGATGAATTAGAAAGAACGTAACAGACTATAGCTAAAACCTAGAGGTAGTAAATGTTTTTTGTTCAGAGCGGCTCAGCTAATAACCCAAAGAGCATCTATATAAAACTCTAATCATACCAGCCGTATCGTCAGCAAACGTTACAACTACATAGAAGATAAAAGCACGTATAAATACATGATAAAAGAATGGTCCATGGATATTGTACAATGTATCGGAACACCTGCTTTTATATTTCTTTGAGCTCCAAATATTTCTATACAAGCGGCAAATGAAAGAGTCTATTTTGTAACTATAACCGAATCTTTTATTTCCTGAGGTTTGATGTATGCTATCGATAAAGGAGTCATCAGTCACTTCAAATTCCAATTGCAAATCGTTTTTTAATACTACTCAGTTGAATTTTCACAGATGATTTTGGATTTCTAATGATTGAAAAAAAAAGGAACTGAAGGATCAAGATTGAATCGTTAGTTGGTTTCCTTGTTGAATAAAATTCGACATTATACCTTCTGCATACATCGTAAAGCATTACAGCTTTCTGTGATATGCTGCGGATCTCTACAATGTTCCTTTTGCATTAAGTGAATTCAACAAATTTTCAAAGCCAATTTCTCCTTGGCATCGCAATAGGCAATAAAAAAGAACGTATTATCTTCTAAAAGGATATCCTATTTTTAACCTGAGTAGCGCTAACGTGCATTGTTTCGTCTTCTAATTTCAAATCGATCGTATGTTCGATACACTCCTTCATAGCAACAATCTTAAAATACTTTGAAAAAGAATTAAAAATGTTTTAAAGTGCAATATTTGCATTTTATAAAGATGAAGATTGTGTTGAAAAGCAACAAAATTAATCCATGACAATGTGAATAATTTCAATATAAAAATGCAGTCCAATTGATTTGCCAGAATGTATCTCGGCATTTAAATTTATATTGCTAACGTTCACTGCAATAATTGATTTTTTTCAGATTCAAACTATTTAACGAACTAAAAATAACATTATTGAACATTCTGACAAAATCATTTCCAGAATCAAAAGTAAAGTTTGGTATTTCTCTAATTGTAATGATATGTGGATACTAACGCTTCTATGAAGTACGAGGATATTTAAAAGAGGTTGGTAACACCTATAAAGTGAGTCTGGTTCAGTCCTGAAAAAATATCGAAAAAAAAATATTTTTCAAGGCTTTCTATCATGTGTGCGAATCATTTGATACCATTTCACATCATCCCATCCTTAAAATTATTGTAGTCAAAAAGTTGGTACGGCTTAACATTTTTTTGCGGATGAAGTATATAAATTGACATTGTCTGAATTGGTTAGGTACATTATCAAAATTTTCTCTCGTTTGACCAAATCCGATGTATTTTCATCGACGGGCAGATGTTTCTAAATTGATTCAGTTACCGATTCATATACTTAAAGGTATATCTATCCAAATTATTTTGCTGTGTTACAAACCTTATACCAAAACTTTATACCATTGTGGGAGATGGTTTTTATACCCAAGCTTAACAAAATGTACCGTTATAAAATTGTTTTAAAAAAAATACTTAGATTATGCTCCCACATTATCAATAACAGAATCCGGACTCTCGAAGGCAGTCATAAATTTTGCTTGAATTAAGGGTAAAAAAACATATAGTAGTTGTAAAAAAACACAACTTTGACAACACGACATCAAAATATAAACCTATACTACGTATACTGTATGAGTTAAACGTTAATGTCCCTTTTAACGAAAGGGCATACGGAAAACTATATACGTTTGATGAAATCACACAAATGCAACACATTTTGTTTTGAAATATAAAATATAAATTCTGTATAAAGGAGAAGTATGTTTTCCACACAACGGCAGCACCATTTATATAACACTTATTAGTTATTACTGTTTGGAAGCGCAAACAACAGGTCACATGGAGTTTTATTCCGGTATCCCTTTGAACATAAGCACGTGCATCCTGCAGGAGTATGCGCAGTATTCATTCTCCTGATGTGGATTCCATTTGACATTGCATCCTTTTCCACAATTCATTTCATACAACGTAATGCCGAAAACTCTTCGCGCCCTACATTCTTTAATATTTGCGAATGCAATAACGTTCGACATCACTGGTGTTACAAATTTTCGGACTTCAGTTTGCTTAAAGGATGTGAACAGTCCAGTCGTGTTTCTTTTCCGTTAGTACTTTCGATCTTTTATCGTAATTGAGTTCGTGAACTTGCACAGCGGTTGAAAATTTAAATTCCATCCAGTAGTGCGTGGACTTTAACGAATTCCTTTGTGTCAGTATAATTTGATTTCGTCGCCAATGTTGTTAAATATGAATTAACGTCTGGATCCTTTAAAGTGGAAAAGTGAATTCCCATTAAATTAAAAAAATCAGTTGAAATATATTTAAACCTTTAAAAGTGAAGTGCTTTCGCGATTTATGTAAATTTGTCAACTTGAATATAAAATTGTTTGTGTGTTCGGGACTTGGTAAAGTCGGATTTGGTGTTGAAACACTCTAAATTACATTAGTGTTGTATAGTATTATGATAATTTAAAAAAAAAAGTTTGCATAATTCGAAAACGATCAACGCTTGTGTGTTAAATTACTCTTTCCTTACTTGGATTCTGATAGATCTTAATGGTCTGGTAAGTTAATTTTTATTTTTTCCATCTCCAGTATACGTATCCATAATACAGGATGTATTTTGAGAGTTTGATATTTGATTCCATTAGCGGCATACTCAAGTTTTAAAAAAAAATATTCGTATATGCTTCAATACGGTTTTGAAAACTTTAAATTTCTTTTAAATGTAATATATACGGTAAAATGGTGTTTCTCTATAAATGCTTGTAAAAGAAATCGACTTTTTTGAGTACATACTTCTTCAAGATGAGACAAAATAATTTAAATAAAACGTGAATAGAACAAAGTCATATAATCTCCTCAGACAAAATATTCACGGAAAAAAACTCTTACTAAACAAATTTGTTTGCGTTAATCATAAAATTCTTAGCATCAATGTACATTTATATGATACACATTTTTGTGAAAATACATTAGTGGTTAAAAGTATTTAGCTATTTTGGTAATACAGTCGAACATCGATAACTCAAATATTTAATAACTCGAATGAAAGCGGCAAGAGTAAGCTTTACATGTAATTTTTATTTCATTACTCGAAATTCTAATCTTCCATTACTCGAATGTCTTGAAAACTAAAAAAAAAAATATTTGTGCACCACTTTCGAAAAGCGGTATTCTGAAGTGAAATTCTGTGTGCTTTTACAAGTTCGTTTTATAATACATCGCTTTTGGGGCACTGTGTTTGCATTTTCCTATGGCCTATTATAGTGTGATTTTAGCCGGGTTAGAACACTCATAAGTTTTTTATTGTAATTTTAGCATTTTTGAGTACTGGTTTTGATAATAAAAAACGAGTGGTGGGTGCATGATTGTCTCGTACGCAAATTTCACTTTCACAGTGAGTTAATTTGACGTTTTTTAACAATTTGGCAAAAATACACAATAATATTTATTTGATTATTAATGCTAAAAATTATAAAAATAGTGTCGAAATGTGATTATACGAACGTTTATTCCGTCATTGAAAGTAATCGGTGTCCATGTGAATAATAATGATCTTCCGTTATTGGCCAAAACTGAAAATACTATTTAGGTATTGGGCCAAAACCAATTACGTGTGACCCATGAAAACTGTAACTGTAGTACACAAATCGTTTTGGCCAAATAGTTTGCGAGGAATTGACAATTTTCTTTATATGGATTTTCTCAAAAAAATTGGGTATGCAGTTTTATTAGAACTGATATGCCCACAGTATATATGAAGTTTAATCAAAATCATTAGAGTCGTTTTCAAAGAGCCGTTGACAAAATCATACACAGAGCGAAGATACGTATGAACAGTTCCGTGTATTCGCAAATAAATATGTATCAATTAAAAAAAATGTATATAACTTAATAACTCAATGTCTTGATAGCTCGAATTTTTTTTGTGGCAATTGATCGTTCTATTTTTAGAAGTTCGATTGTATTAATATTATTTATTGGCTCAAATTTACTCAACTTGCAAGTATTGGTTTAGTCAAAAAAAACGATCCACAGAATTGAATAAGTGGAAAGATTTACCAATATCAAATCTGTAAATCTTTGTATATTTTGGATATGAGAGGATAAATGGAAATAAAAAACTGCATGTCATTTTTTTTAAATGTTTATGTGCATCTTTAAGTTTTTTTCGATAACTTTTTGAAGATGATATTGGTCACTCATTTGATCTTTTCCCCCTGTCATGTATTATCTTTGTACCTTGCAAGGGAACACCTTCAGGACTTTTACTAAAATAATAAAGCTATGAAATGGCCAATTGCGTGGCGAATTCGATAGATTCAGCTAAGAAAGGAATATTATTGATCAAACGAATCATACGAGGCAGAAGGCGCCAGAAACCCCCCCTGCCACGTGCTATTCCAGTTTCTTAAATTTCAGAGGCTACTCACTTTAATGTTCGATCAGTTGTTGGAGGTCCACCTGGAAATTAGCGCTGAAATTCAAATTGCTCCAAATCGTTAATGAAATACTCATAAAATAGCCGGCATCTGTTTTCTTGACAAAAGTTAAAGCATCTTAAGAAAGAGTAAAATATTTTCGACTAACCTTTATAAGATTTAGTTTTGTTTGTATTCTTGTTAGAATATAAGTGTATTTTTCCACCCTTTTGCAAAGATCTGTAGGCTTAAAAGGCCGATACTTAGTTAGCTGAACTTCTGCGCAGAAGGTCTGCGTTCGATTCTAACGCATAACAACACCTAAATGATCTCTTACTGGTCCTCATCACGCGATGATCTGACCAATTATCCGAGTAGTATCAAATATCAGGAAATGCTTACCTTAACTAAGCCATTTGGAATGGTTTTGAGAAAAGCTAGGTAGCGGTTACTAACGCCTATGGCGCCAATTCATAGATAGAGGTGTATTGGTCTTGAGCTCCCGAATGTTCTTTCGATGTAATTTTTGTAATTATTCCGTAAAATTCAAACAAATATTACAGGTGGAAATTTAAAATACACATTGTATATTTAACAAAAGTGAAACCTTTAATGATTTATATGACAACCTTATTAAAAACTAGACTAGAATCTAGTGATACCCATCCAAATCCACTTCAAATGTTTAAATATTATTATCGGAAGATTATACCTCGAGTGCTATCAATCGCCATTCGATCTTTTGCATAATAGATCCCGGAATTTAATAGAACCACAGATTAATTAATGTTCTTAGAGGATAAAACTGTTCTTATCTTTGTTGGTTAAGAAATTATACATTGTATATCTTATTTTATATATAACGAGTGGTGGGTGCACGACTGGGTCGTACGCAACTTTATTTTTCAGGACGAGTTAATTTGACGTTTTTAAGAATTTAGCAAAAATACACAATTATATTTATTTCGATTAATGATGCTAATAATTATGTAAATGATGTCGAAATGTAATCATACGAACGTTTATTCCGTAATTGAAAGTAATCAGTGTTGATGAGAATAATAATGATTTTCCGTTATTGGCCAAAACTCAAAATTAGGTTAAGGGATATTTGGGCCAAAACAAATTATGTGGAACTCATGAATACAGTAATAGTACAGTTTTCGAGAAATTGACAATTTTCTTAATATGGTCTATATGCAAAAATCATTATATGGATTTTATCGAAAAAAAACTGGGTATCCAAGAACCGTTTTCTATATGGCAGGTAACGTTAAGAAAATTTCACGAAAAAAATATCTCAAAATAAGTGGTTTTTGAAATTCCGTCCGCCTGTTCGTCGGTTCGTCGTTCCGTCGGTCCGTCTGGCCGTACAATCCTTTCCAGCCCAAACGACTTGACCGATTTCCTTCAAAATTCGTATCGAGCGTTTGTTTGCTTTTAGCCATGTTATAACAGGTACCTGCCATTTAAAAATCATACAAACCCCAATTTTCTCGACAACGGCTCTTAAGATTTTGATTAAAATTCTTAATACTTTGAGCATACCAAGTCCAAAAAAACTGCTTGCCCAGTTTTTTCGAGAAAATCCATTTAATGAATTTTTGCATATAGGCCATGTAAAGAAAACTGTAAATTCCTCGCAAACTATCTGATTAAATGTCACCGATTCTAAGATCTTAAACTTTGAGCCGAGCCTCTTATTGTTCTGTAAGAAAATTAATTTTGGGTATAGAGTTGTTCGTTTTGTTGTTAAATGGACTCTTTGAATAGAGTCCAGTAAGTTCAAGGTATTTTCGTGCTAACTGATTTTCTCGACTGATTTAAAATGAATGGTATTTTGCTGCTCAAACGTTCACTAAGAAATATAAAACCTTCATTTCCCACATGGATTGTTGAAAAAAAAGTCAATCGAGTTTCGATCTTCTTTTTAAATCATTATGCTTATTTTTGTACCCTACACAATTAAGTTATATTTGTTTTGATACATAGTTTGTATCATAGAGAAATAATTTAGATCGATATACCTTAAAATATATCAGCTCAGAATCTCTAGCTGCGTCAATTTAGCTGTAATGTATCAATTTGTAACACGAACTTTTTGTCAATCCTACAAGAACATACTGTATATAAATTTTAAAAATACTCTCAATGCCAGTCCCACTTGTCAGAAAAACGTAGTTTTTGGTCAAAACGAAAGGAATTCTGAAGAAGTGTCTGAACAAGATAAATAAAGACAATCTCAATATCTATGTTTCATTTACAAAAAGTTTTTGGCTACGAAATAGAAAAAATGACGTTTTGAAATCTTGTTCAGATATTATGTAAGTGTTTGTTGGTTCGCAAAAAACGTAGTTTTTCTATGGCATAGTTAGTATTTGTTAAATTATTTTTTTTTTGCTTGTAAGTTAATATTATTAAATATCATTGCTATAAGATTGAATGGTATTATTTCTATAATAAACAATTAAAGTATAAAACTAGTGAAAGCTATATTACGAGGTACCTAAAATGTATGTTACTACCAGGAGACATAACTTCTCCTATCAATGATTTTGTATTGACATTTTACTTTTTTCAGTTCTTTTAATAAAAGAAAATTTTTAAAATAAAATTACCCATCGTACTCTACCACCAGATTACCCAAGTTTGAGTAAGCACTTATATCTCTACCGAAACCTCCGAAACTACAGAAATCGATGAACTTTTACTTGAAGACGCATCAGGTCCACTTGTCCATCCTCAAGTACCAGAACGTCTGGTCCCCCTTTCCAAATGACTGCGAATATGCTAAAATGCAGTAACGGAGACAGGGAGAGCAAAAGGCTGATGGTTCAGATTGGAGGCAAAATAGAAAATAACAACTCCGAATGCAATGATATACACAAAAAATTGAATTATCAAACAAGACACTATTCGAAAAGCTAGGGTCATGGGTCCTCCGAATACTGCAAAAAGTCGTCAAAAGAATTCAGTAGTATGTTTACTGAAGCCAACAGAACTGCAATTTTTAAAAACGGCAATCTGCTGATGGTTCAGTAAGGTCTCAAAGCTTTTTTTATTTTTACGTTCAAATGAAAAAGAGAACCAGATTTATTTATAATTACAACTTTTATTCTAAATGGCAATTTTTATAATAGGTACAAAATTGCAAGTTTGTTGAACAATGTGTACGAACACAATCTGCATCGGCGATCGTTCCGTTCACTATTGGTTAAAAAAAGTTATTTTCCCATGCATGCTTCGGACAATTAAAAGAAATACGAATGTGATGATCAGTCTGAGAGAAGAAAACAAAATAATTTGTTGAAGAAATTATTGGAAGAGCTACCTAATCCCGACAAGACTCAACAAAACTTTATCTTGAGACACAATTTGTGTCCCAACAAAGTTTATTTGGATTCTACAAAGAGCATTGCAGTTCTCACAACGTTGATTCCCTCTCAAAAAAAACAGTTACGAGAAGTGTTTAATAGCATGGACATAGGCATTTATTAACTTCAAAAAGATCAATGTGATCTTTGCACGAAATTCCAGCAGAAAATAGCTTCTGCCAAGGAATATGAATTCAACATTCGGGGAAAAGAACAAGCGAGGCTGGAAGTAAAGTTGGATAAGAAATTGGCCGAAAATGAAAAATCTGTCGTGCTCACTATGGAATTACAATTGATATAAGCGCTGATTATTATAAAACAAAGCTTAGTTGCCACAATTTTAAGATGTTCAATTTTAAGAGCCATCATGCTACATGTTTCTGGTTTACAGAAATCGATACCGATTTAGTAGCTAGCATTTTGCTTCATGTCTTGCATTTGGGATTATTTGGAAAGCATCACTGCATCACTCCTACAAAACTCCCAACAATAATTTATTCAGATGGTTGCACGTACGAAAATCGGTACTAATAGTCACACTCAAATGGAATGTGACTCAGTTCACAGCTGTGTTGAAAGAAAATTAAACAACTCTCTATTTCAAAGAAATTTGGAACAGCACTCAAAGAGTTGTTACCCGAAGACTACAGACATTTTAATGGAAACTTGCCATTTAAATAATAACATTTCCTCCTTGCTTATTTTAATATAAAACGTCTGCGATATTTTTTTATGAATTAATCATTTTTTGTACACGTAAATACGTTTTTCTATTGTTACACTAATTTGTATTTATTATTTATTTAAATAATATTATTTCAAAAATGCAGCTATGATAGAACACAAATGTGAAATAAATAAATGATATAACTATCATTAATACCAAGAGCCGAAAACCTTTGCTGCTAGTTTGCTCTTATCAAATATATTTTTTAACAATTTTAAATTGTATATTAATATTCTAATAAATCAATAAATAAAAAAATACTCCTATCAGCATATATTTTTTTTATATAAATATCCCTTAATTTATTTTCTTGTGGAAAAACACAATTTTTCACTTTCTCTTATAAAGAGAAAGATATTGTTTTCGCAAAAACTTTCGACCTCGAGATTTTGATTGATTCCAACATTTCGATGAAAGCGGAAATCAAAAAAGTTTTTTTTTGGAATTTCGTCCGTCGGTTCGTCGGTCAGTCTTTCCGTACAAGACTCTCCAGTCTAGACGACTTTACCGATTTACTTTAAGCTTCGTATCCAGCGTTTTTTTGGTCATAATTCTAGGCATCTTTTTTGTTTGCTTTTAGCCATGTTATTACTGGTACCTACCATATAAAAATCATACATAACCTCAGTTTTCGCAAAAACTTTCCACCTCGAGATTTTGATTGTTTCTAACATTTCGATGAAAGCGGAAATCAAAAAAGTGTTTTTTTTGGAATTTCGTCCGTCGGTTCGTCGGTCCGTCTTTCCGTACAAGACTCTCCAGCCTAGACGACTTTACCGATTTTCTTTAAGCTTCGTATCCAGCGTTTTTTTGGTCATAATTCTAGGCATCTTTTTTGTTTGCTTTTAGCCATGTTAATACTGGTACCTACCATATAAAAATCATACATAACCTCAATTTTCTCAAAAACGGCTCTAACGATTTTGATTAAACTTCATATATGCTATTACCATATTAGTTCCAAAAAAGTTGCATACCCAGTTTTTTTTCGAGAAAATCCATATAACGGATTTTTGCATATATGCCATATAAAGAAAATTGTCAATTTCTCCCAAACTATTTTGCCAAATGGAATGAAATTTAATTTGTATCTTACTATTACTGTTTTCGTGAGTTCCACATAATTGGTTTTGGCCCATTTATACCCAAACGCAAGTTTCAGTTTTGCCCAATAACGGAAAATCGTTATTATTCACATTAACACAAAATAAATATTATTGTGTATTTGGGCCAAATTGTTAAAGACGTCAAATTGACTCGCTGTGAAAGAGAAATTTTCGTACGACCCAGTCGTGCACCCACCACTAGTTTGTATTTGAAATTATTTCACGTGATAAAGTTTGAAAATCGGTAGTACTTTGCCAAATTTAGTAATAGGAGGTTTTTGTTTTGGGAAAATATTCAGTTTTTTATACCTCCTGTAAAGTTTACAAAATGCGACATAGGAGGTGTTCAAATTTAACCGTCGAATTATGTTAGGGGGTAGGGTAAACGAAAACAGCCCCCAAAAAGTGGGTGTGGGCTTAAATTATCAATGGACAAAATATACATATTAAAAAAACGATTTTGCAGAATTTTTTGTTTTTGCAATTTCGCTGAAAAATGTATTTGAACAAAAGTATCACTTTAAAGTGGACGTTGCATTTTTTCAAAATTGCTCGCCATACGGCCAAGAACAACGTTTCTCTGAAAAAAGGGAGTGGCAGTGTGCGGATTCTAAAAAAAATTGTACACTTGTTCTGTGGCAATGCACAAGGGTCCTTTTTACCAAAATTGTATTTTCATAGCTCAAAATTTAAGGCTTAAAAATCGGTGACGTACAGACTGACTGATGGACGGACGGACAGGCCGGTATATCTCAATCGACTCAGCTAGTAATTCTGGGCTGACCCATATACCTACATTATTTTTCTATCTTACAAACTACGAATCAAAACTAGAATACCCCTATAATATAAAAACAAAGATTGGTACCATTTTAAAGAAATTCGAACAAAATTTCGATGAAATATTTCGAATATATTGCTAATGACGTTTTATATTTAGATGATTTTATCCCACACCCACTATTTTGGGGTCATTTTTCTATAAACACTTTATTTTTGCATATGCCACAGCTTTTGGTTATGACAAAGGTATATATTATTCCCTCCAAAAATGTTGAGCTAGGATAGTGAAAAAATATATTGTCCAGTTAACTACGAAACTCGTTTCAAACGAGCATGTTTGCACCAAATTTGTCACCACTGTTCCATATATATCAATATATATATATTTATATCAAACCAAAAGTTGTCAACTTCGCTTCGATAGCGTTTATATTTAACAGCTTATTGGCATTAACCAAAAACTAAACGGTTAGCTATAAAAACTATTGGTGGATGCACGACCGGGTCGTAGGCAACTTTCTCTTTCACATCGAGTTAATTTGACGTTTTAAGCAATTTGGCCAAAATACACAATAATATTTATTTTGATTAATGATGCTTAAAATAAATCGATTAATAATGATTATTGATTGATTAAATTTCATTCAATTTGGCCAAATAGTTTGCGAGAAATTGACAATTTTCCTAATGTGGCCCATATGCAAAAATTAGTTATATATATTTTCTCGAAAACTGGGTATGCAGTTTTTTCGAACTGATATGCTAATAGCATATAAGAAGTTTAATCAAAATCGTTATAGCCGTTTTCGAGCAAATTGAGGTTATGTATGATTTTTATATGGCAAGTACCTGTAATAACATGGCTAAAAGAAAAAAAAAATGGCCTAGAATTATGATCAAACAAACGCTGGATACAAAGTTTGAAGGAAATCAGTCAAGTCGTTTAGGCTGCAGAGGCTAGTACGGACAGACGGACCGACGAACCGACGAATCGACGGACGGAATTCCAAAAACCACTTTTTTGAGTTCCGCTATTATCGTAATGTTAGAATCAGTCAAAATCTCGAGGTCGAAAATTTTCATGAATACAATATCTTTCTCTTTATAAGAGAAAGGTAAAAAATCTAATGGCATTTAATGGCATGAAAGAGGAGGCCATTCAGCTGGACCATTTCTCGAGATTACATGAGTTATACCTTTGGATGTTTGTCAGACTTGTAAGAGAAGAGATTTCAGGCAGGTGCATGGTTCTATAATTTAAAAAATATCTGTCTTAACATATAAGAGAAAATGCTCCTCCGTCTTATTCATTGCTCATATTTATTTAGGAAGCCCGATTTCATCCACCTAGATTCACCAAACAAAATTATCTTCCAAGATATTATACTACTACCACAGGAAAGGTTCTCCCATATCTATGGACGGAAGGATATTTATAAAGTAATTTCCCATTTTCAATTTAATATCCTTCAGAAATATACACATCTCATTAATATTTTGCATTATACGTACGTGAAATACATATTCCATATTCCATTGATGAGGTTGCTGCGTAGTTCCTCTCGAATATCCGACAACATTTCATTTGATTCTGAAGCCACCGCTGTCTTGTGACTTCAGCAAGGGAATATTTTATTAAATAAAAAACTGCCCCAATACATATAAGCTTATGAATTTATCATGAATGCGAAAATATATATTTCCATTGGAAAAAAGAGAAATAAACATTGGCTTAGTATTTTTGACAAGCACACAAACATATTAAAACTCACTTTAGTTGGAGCTTTATTGTCACGCATAAACATTAAGGGTTTTCGGTTTCTTAAAAAAAAATATTTTATGTATTTTGATAATATACTGGGTGATATTTAAGTTACAACTACAGTATATGTTGTATGTTGATCCCAATGAACCTTTTTGAAGCATCTGTAAGAAACTTCGATTAGTGTATTGTAGATATTTAAAACCCTATAATCTAGTGGTGGGTGCACGACTGGATCGTACGCAACGTTCTCTTTCACAGCGAGTTATTTTGACGTTTTTAACAATTTGGCAAAAATACACAATAATATTTATTTTGATTAATTATGCTAAAAATCATATAAATAATGTCGAAATGTGATTGGACGAACTTTTATTCCGCAATTGATAGTAATCAGTGTCCGTGCGAATAATAACAATTTCCCGTTATTGGCCAAAACGGGAAATTCCATTTATTGATAATTGGCCCAAGACCAATTATGTGGAACTAATGCAAATAGTAATAGTAGTATAAAAATTAAATTTCAATCAATTTGTCCAAATAGTTTGCGAGAAATGGACAGTTTTCTTAATATATATATATATGCAAAAATCCCTTATATGGATTTTCTCGAAAAACTGGTACCGGTACCGGTAACAACGTGGCTAAAAGCAAAAAAAAAATGGCCTAAAATATGACTAAACAAACGCTGGATACGAAGCTTGAAGAATATCGGTCAAGTCGTACGGACAGACGGCCCGACGAACCAACGGACAGAATTCCAAAAACCACTTTTTCGAGTTCCGCTATCATCGTAATGTTAGAATCAATCAAAATCTCAAAGTCGAAAATTTTCACGAAAACAATATCTTTCTCTTATAAGAGAAAGTTGAAAATCAGGTCTTTTCTGTTTAGAACTATTTCATCAGTTTTTAAAAGGCATAATAATGTACGATTTACCTGATCACACTCATTATACCATATAGACCCATTGTGACGCCCGTTGGGGGTCCACGTGTGTGGTTGATTCATTCATTATCCCGTTATTGTTCATTGTTGTTAGTCTCTTTTTAGCCAGTTGTTAGTTGTTGCAAGCCTGAGAAGGATTTCTGAGGCCATGGAAAAATTATTTTCCCAAGGCTCTCATTCCTAATTTGCAGAGGGTTAGGCATTGGCACAGAAAGTGTATTGCTTTATCAACATAGCCTCTGCAAAGGTCATTATCTAAAAGACTCATTTTCAGTTTGTGGCTTTTAAGTATGAATCGTTTGACAGACTGCTCAGACTGGTCAATGCTGGTGGCAGATCATTTCCTCATGCTTCTATGGACCCAGCAGACAACACTTTATAAGCTTGGGTTTTATTTCGCAGATATTGCTTTTATTGTAGCCTGACTGTCAATGGACATGGTGAAATCATCTGGTGGTAAAGTCAGCATTTAGGTCGTTATAGCTTCCTCTGCTACTGCCAGTATTTTAGCATAGAAGACACTGATGTGTTAAGGGAGACGGAAAGTGCTGTTTAGCTATGGTTTTTCGCAAAACACTCCAGCACCAACGCCTAGTCCATTTTTAAAGCATCAGTTACGATGGATATGGTTTCGCTGTCCGTTCATTCCTCTTCCACTCCTCTCTACTTTCAACGTCAGGGTGATGCAAGATGTAGTCAGAGGATAAAGTTAGGCCCAGGTTTATATTAAGAATATGAGCGTTTCCTCTTGAGTTCATTTTGCAGCAGTTGAGTTGTCTGCTGACTCTTGCATGTAAGGGTGTAGTGGTTGTACGTAAAGAATGTTTTCCAGTCCCGCTGATGGTCTGGTTCTTATTGCACTAGAAGCGCCCATTTTAAAAAAATTTTTCAGATGAAATGTAATCCACATAGTATACCATAATATACCATTGTTGATAGGTTGCTTCCTTCTTCAAGTCTGTGGCATTGATTTGTAAATCAATCAACGCCATTTACAATTTGTTGAGTTTCGGTGACGGATCAATTTTTTTTTTGTGTAATATTAAGGTTCCATTTAAATTTGCAATTATGTACTTTGTGTAATTAACATTCTCTAAAATCGATAGGAAGGACCCATGACGGTGTTACAAATGCAGGTATTGATCTTTAAATGGTGATGTGAAAGATTACTGTTTTTTTCTGGGCTTAAGCCCAGGCCGCTAGAGCAAGACAATAGTCTGAGCTAGATCGTTATTGTATTGGCCAGGTATGGCGGATCAAAAATAAAATAAATTGAAATTATTTTATTGAAAAATAAAACTAGTGCAGAAGTTATTGTAAAATTAAATGAGTGGTGGGTGCACGACTGGGTCAGACGTAACTTTCTCTTTCACAGCGAGACGCTTTTAACAATTCGGCCCAAAAACACAATAATATTTATTTTGAATAATGATGCTAGAATGATATAAATAATGTCGAAATGAGATTATACGAACCTTTATTCCGTAATTGAATGTAATCGGTATTCAAAAACTACTTCTTCGAGTTCCGCTATCATCGTAATGTTAGAATCAATCAAAATCTCGAGGTCGAAAATTTTCGCGAAAATAATTACTTTCTCTTTATAAGAGAAAGTTAAAAAATTGTTTGCTAGTCATGGGATTCGTCAAACTATTATAGCTGATAATATGCCATTTGGATCTTTTGATTTTAGAAAATTTGCAGCGGAACATGATATAATCATCCTTTGATACAACTAGCCCCCACTATGCACCAGCAAGTGGTTTTCCTGAAAGATGCGTGCAAACCAAAAAAAAAATGGCAAATAAGAATAAAGAGGGTGGAGAGGAATTGTGGCTTACTTTATTGGAATATAGAAAATCTCCACTGAAAGGTAGACCTAAAATTCCGAAGAGATTCAAAACTGTATTGATAGAAACAAAAACGCAACGAAACATATTATAAGTTTAAAAACTCTTTTTATGAAAACGAAAAAGTTTGGGTGAAAACTTATAAAAAAAATAGATGGGAAAAGAAACAATCAAAGGTAAACAGGTTGTGAGGCCTAAGAAACTAAGAAAACGTAACACACTGTTTTGGTCAATTGTAAACATTATTGGACTAATAATGGGTGATCCAAGTAGAGATACTTTTTTCAATAGCCTTTTTTGACAGATCACGTGTGAGTCGTGTCATGCTGTCATGTTATTTTTGTTTAGTACGTTTACAAATTGTTCAATTTTATTATGAAAATTCACGTTCTGTGAGGAATGTGTTTCGTACACTTCGCTCAACTTATGGTCAACATAATCGGCCTACTGAGCGTACTATTCGCAACACCATCACCCATTTTGAGACCCAGCATTCATTATTGGATAATATTCGACCGAATAGACCACGTCCAGCACGCTGTGAAGAAAATATAGCGGCCGTAGCTGAGAGTGTACACGAAGACCGTAGAGAGTCGATTCGGCGCCGTTCGCAGCAACTCGGACTGACGTATTAAACGACTTGGCGCATTTACGTCAAGATCTTAAATAGAAAGCGTACAAAATACAGCTTGTGCAACAACTGAAGCCGCTCGACCTTCCCAAGCGACATCGCTTCGCCTATGGGCGAAGCGTTCCAAGAAGATCCGACGTTTTCGAGGCAAATTTTGTTTAGCGATAAGGCCCATTTCTGGCTCAATGGGTATGTAAACAAACAAAATTACCGCATTTGGGACGAAGAGCAACCTGAAGAGATTGAAGAACTTCCACTTCATCCAGAAAAAAAAACGGTTTGGTGTGGTTTGTGGGCCGGTGTAATCATCGGTCCATATTTCTTTAAAAATTATGCCGGTGCGAACGTAACCGTCAATGGCGACCGTTATCGTGCCATGATAACCGACTATTTGATGCCTGAAATTGAAGCTCGTGATCTCGGCGACATTTGGTTTCAGCAAGACGGTGCCACTTCCCACACATCGCATCAATCAATGGACTTATTGAGAGAACATTTCGGTGAGCACATAATTTCATGTTTCGGGCCGGTCTATTGGCCACCAAGATCGTGTTATATCACACCGTTAGACTTTTTCCTGTGGGGATATGTAAAGTCAAAAGCTTATGCCGACAAATCCGATTCGATTCAGGACTTGGAGGAAAAAATCACGCGTGTCATTCGCCAGTTACCAGTCGAAATGCTCGAACGAGTGATCAAAAATTGGACTCAACGGATGGACCATCTGCGACGTAGCAACGGCCAACATTTGATAGACATAATCTTCAAAAAATAAATGCCAAAGAATGTTCTTTCAAATGATAATAAATTAAATTTGAATTTTCTGTGTTTTTTTCTTTAAAAAAATAGGGAACCTCGAAATGGATCACCCTTACTACACTGCTCAGGTAAATGATTTCAGGTGTCTCTTTTTTGCTCACTCATTTGTGACTTGAAAACCTCCCAAAGAAATCGGGAGATCATGCGACCAGTCTAGATTGCCAAAACGAGAGACGATGCTTAAATGTATTCTTCAAAATGTGCATTGAGCCGTGAGCGATTGTGGTTTCCTGTTGAAACCACGTTTCCTCCGGTTCCATTTCATCCATTTGCGTCAGCGAAATTAGTTTATAATTTTTCCGATTTATTTACTATTTAGGTAATAGCCATAAAAGCCATTTGTATGGTAGAATGGACAAAAGCTCCATAAAACCCGAACCCTTGAACTTTTCAGTAACACGATGTTAGCAATCAAACGTTTTAGAATTTTGAAAAAATGCCGAGCAACAAATAGACCTAATATCTCTTATCATCCATTTAAATATTTCTGCCACGCCTACTTTTTTTCTGAAAAAAAAAGACATTTTTAGGTACAATTTTTGGAACACTCAAAAATCTTTCAATGAAATAATTCGAGAATGACAATGAACATTTCGTCAACAGATCATTTTAACCTACGCCCACTTTTCGATGTGTTTTCTTGTAAAAAGGATTAAATATACCCTACTCCATAGCAAAATCAATAGAAAAACTTTTTTTTTTGTTGAACCACAAATGTTTTATATAAACCGTCTGAAGAGGATTTATACAATTTTAAGCAGCGCGAAGTTTTCGGGACATTTTTTATTATTATGAGATGGGATAGGGTATTTAACAATTCGCACAGCGGATTGTAGCCTCTCATATATAGGTAAGTTTTGCTTTTTTTGCGAATATGTAAGCACTTGTTTTGTATCTTAACTTTCTCTTTTAAAGAGAAAGATATTGTCTTCGTGAAAGTTTTCGACCTTGTGATTTTGTTTGATTCTAACATTTTTTGGAACTCAAAAAAGTGTTTGTTGGAATTCCGTCCGTCGGTCCGTCGGTTCGTCGGTCCGTCTGTCCGTATAAGCCTCTCCAGCCTAAACGACTTGCCCGATTTCCTTCAAAATTCAGATCCAGTAATTTTTTAGTCATAACTATAGGCGATTTTTTTTTGTTTGCTTTTAGCCATGTTATTACTGGTACCTGGCATATAAAAATTATACATAACCTCAATTTTCTCAAAAACAGCTCTAACGATTTTGATTAAACTTCTTAAATGCAATAATCATATTAGTTTCACCAAAACTGCATACCCAGTTTTTTCGAGAGTATCTATATAACGGATTTTTTCATATAGGCCATATAAATAAAATTGTCAATTTCTCGCAAACTACATTTACTGTTTTTATGAGTTCTACATAATTTGTTTTGGCCCAATTATCTCTAACTGAATTTTCAGTTTTGGCCAATAACGGAAAATCATTATTATATATGAACACCAATTACTTTCGATGACGGAATAAACGTTCGTATAATTTCATTTTGACATTATTTATACCATTCTAGCATCATTAATCGAAATAAATATTATTTTGTATTTTGGCCGAATTGTTAAAAACGTCAAAAGAAAGTTGCATACGACTCAGTCGTGCACCCACCACTCGTTTATATTGCTAGCTGTACGCAATTATTGTAAATGTTTCTTAATTATTAAATAAATATTATACAAATACAAATAAAATACAAATATTCCTTTGTGGGAAACAGAAGTGAAAAAAATGTTTATATATTTTGCAAGATTTTAGAATACTTTATGCGCTCACTGTGCATATTTTCAGGTATTTGCTAAATTTGATTTGAATGTATACTTTGACTTGTATGCTTCGGGAACATGCATTCCATTACTCCGGAATGAGTCTTATATTTTGCTACCATAATTCACTCAGATTTGACCACTGTATTGGGTTATTTGGCATCCGAAAAAAGCAAAAAAAAAACGATCACATTTTTAGTTCTTCCCGTATTGACGGAACACCCTATGAAAGTTAAATCAAATACCCACATCATTTCGAATATTTTGACTTTGTGCGCCCATTTTGTTCATTTAGGCCTCGTCGATCATTAATTTTGATCGAAAATCGTGCATTGACGTTAAGCTTTAGGAGCGCTAGATCGTTATTTAGACGGGATTGACGGTCTGCAGGCAGTATTAGAAATTCTGACTGGACTATGTTAACGCTATACTGTTTGACCGGTTGCGCTTGAAAGTCACCGCCCATCTCTTTGCAGAATTTCATATTGTTCTAAAATCACTGAAAGTGCAGTCTAGAGGATTATGGTGTTGCTTCACAAATGTCAAAACAAAACTGACAGTTGCCGATATTTTCAAGAATTAAACCAGATAACCATGTTGGGACATGGTACAAAGAAATTCTAATACCCGTCAAATACTCAGCTAAAGTTATGTGGTTTCCATTGAGTCGCCTAAAAAAGATGCAATCACATAGCTACAGTTTGCTTTAACAGCAAATCTTTAAACAACTGGATAAAATTGTTCCCATTTCCGTAATTTTTTGTTATTAGTATTTACGTTCGTAACCGTAATTTCTTGTAAACAATCTTTTGCCCGATTCGCTTCTAAGCGAATAGCCATTTAACAGTGGTGGAGGTTTTAAAGTAGTGTTATGTCAGTGTAGAGTACATCTTCTTGTTGGGTAAACAATTTAATTTGTTTACTTAATCCCAATTTTCGTTTAGTATAAACAAAACTGCAGCTTAATATTCTCATTTGTGAAATGATATTTTCTCGTGGGCTAAAATTCGCTTCCTTTGCGAAAAAACACGATTTGTTCTCTTAGTGGCACACAGGGCTTATTACACCAAATGTCACCATGGTCGGCTTTGTGTTAACCCAGCAACAAAAATAATCCCTCAAAGCATATACAAAACGGTAGAGACGTATCCACGTTAATATTTATCTTGTAATGCTTAGCATAACATAAAAACATAAGATGGAGATTAAATAGAGATGCTTTAAAAAATTTATTGGAAAATCATGGAATCTTATGATTATTAAGAATATTAAAGTTTATTTATTATGTGTGGCACCTCCAAGTCGCATTTTTTTGAACATATTAGTAAGGATTTATAAGACGAAATGAGTTATTGACACATAAAAAAAAGTCTTATGACTGGAGTCTATGGAGCTCTAAATAATAGACACTCGATAATCTTGATTAGAACAATTTCATTTTCTATTCCATGACCACTTTAGGGAGACATTTATTTAAAATATGGGATGGGAGTTTGATTCCAAAAAAATTGCAAAGGGGATTGCACAATTCTTAAATGTTTGTTTGTTAATCGAATGTTAGACTTAGGCACGGTCATCAATTCCATCTGCAAAAGCACCAGTAGTGGTATAACGGTAATCACTTAATGATTCCTTTAAGTAAATTTATACTACCGTTGTTTTGTTCTCTCCCTCTACATGAATAACATAAAGATAAGCAATTATTTTATTCAAATTATTTCGTTTTTATTACTCAAACACATAATAACGCCATTTTATTTGTTCCTTATTAACTTTCAAATTACAGTTTTTATGTGCCTAGTGTCCCCACACTAAGCCACATATTTCTTTTTCAAGATAGCAGCGGATGAATTCTTAATAAGGAGTCAACAGTAACATTGGCATCTAAAGTACCCGTAAGGATGGCTAAAGTAAACAACCTATATGAGCTGCTCCGTCATATTCGGACAACAGGTAATCTATTAGCCTAATGGGTTATTCAAGCCTCTTGAGAAGGGTTGGTGGCGTATTAACCGAAAGGCGAACGACATCACTCAATCTAAATAAAAACTCCGACAAAAGACAAACTTTTTCAGAAATTGTTACGGTAGCCCTTTGCCATTTAAAAAAATAACCAAAAATCCAATTAAAACACAAGAATTGTATTTAAATCAAATTTGAATTATTTATAAAGCTTATTTATAAACCTAGTCACTAAACGTAAGACACCTGTTACCTGTTTGTTTACAACAGCCCATCTTCCGTCCAGCCCTTCCTTCCTTCTATCACATAAATCATTGTGTCCTTCAATCCAGCTCGCTATTCTAACTAACTCGAATTTCTAACTAACAACTCCAATATTTCTTATGTTGCACTCACCTATTTAATCCATAATAACTCCATTCAGCCGCTCACTCGCGATCTTTTTTGTGTATACCTATATTTTGCCTAATGGGTTATTCAAGCCTCTTGAGAAGGGTTGGTGGCGGATTAACCGAAAGCGAACGACATCACTCAATCTAAATAAAAACTCCGACAAAAGACAAACTTTTTCAGAAATTGTTACGGTAGCCCTTTGCCATTTAAAAAAATAACCAAAAATCCAATTAAAACACAAGAATTGTATTTAAATCAAATTTGATTTATTTATAAAGCTTATTTATAAACCTAGTCACTAAACGTAAGACACCTGTTACCTGTTTGTTTACAACAGCCCATCTTCCGTCCAGCCCTTCCTTCCTTCTATCACATAAATCATTGTGTCCTTCAATCCAGCTCGCTATTCTAACTAACTCGAATTTCTAACTAACAACTCCAATATTTCTTATGTTGCACTCACCTATTTAATCCATAATAACTCCATTCAGCCGCTCACTCGCGATCTTTTTTGTGTATACCTTATTTTTGTTTTTCTTTGATGCTTTCGTTCGGGCGATCTAATTTCGCCAAACATCAGCTATGGGGAAATTTTATGTACGATTGTTGTATTTGGTTGGTTGATAGGTATGTTTATTTGTGGAATATTAATTTTATTACTATCACCTATTATGTATTTATTTGTATTTATTTATTTATTTACTATGTCTGTTTATCTAGGGATTGTATTAATTAATTTATTATATATGTATGTATTTAGTACCAAGATTCTATGTTTCCTAACAGTGGCGACAACGACATCTAGTAGTGAAGAGGAGAAGATAATGAATGAAAGAGGGCAAACTATATATAGGAAACATTTGAAGAAACCACAAAGCCATTCAAACGAATTAACAGAAAAATTGATAGAGGGAAACGAAACATTTGAAACAAAGGAGAAGAAAGAAAGGCTTAGAGAATAAGAAAATTATCGAAATAGGAGGAGAAGGGAAAGGTATAGGGATTATGTGCAAGAGATCAAGAGGAAAGTGGACGAAAATTTAGCAGCTGATATACCCATACAGTGGTGCGAAAACTAAATTTCGATAAATTTAAATATGAATTTCCTTTGTTTGCTTGGGGTAAGTTGAGATCTTGAATAGAGAAAAAAAATGTAATTAAAATACGGTGATATTTAGGAATTTTGGTGAATTAGTTTTGGTAAGAGTGGGTGGAGCACCTGGACTTGGAGTGGAAACTGTAGCCCGAATAGGCTAGCAAATAGGAGTTTTATCACACGCAGAGGTGGGTTTAAAATTAAATTAAGAGTGAGATATTAGTGAATTAACCCCCTTATGTTGTGTAGGTTTCACGACATAGGCGGGTCTGGAGCCTCTGGTAGCCTTTTAAAGTGGTCCTAAAAAAAACCGTCAAGGCCACAGTTAAAACGACCGCTAAAGAGCGATGGCGGAAACGAGGTCGAAATCGACAATTATGTGCCTCAATAGTGCAAAAAGTTTAAGTGCACCTCAGAGGTGAATTTTTAAAAATACCAAGTGGGTGCTCCGACACCAAAAGATAATTAACCCCCAAATACCAAGCAAAACTACAAATACATATACGCAGAACAGAGCAAGCGCTATAAAACGTATACGCCTACGAGCGTTATTCTTGGGTGAAAAGACAAAAACCAAAAGTGAAAGTGAATTTTTATTATTGAATTTTTTTGTTGTTATTTTAAAGTATAATTTTTGTAATTTTAATTTTAGTGTTTAAGTGCAAATTCAGTTTAGCTTTTTTTTAATTTTGTATTAAGGTTAGGGTGTATTCTGTGTTTAATTTTATTTGTGCGCGTTATGCCATATTTGGTCAACGAACCTCGTCATCTTGCTTTGGTGCTGCCGGCAGGACTTCGGGGGACAAATACAGGATAACCGTAAGTCTTTGTTTTAGTTTTTATATATATTTTATTGAATATTTAATTAGGTAAATAGGAATTAAAAACAGAATTTACTTAGTTTAAGTTTTCTTTTTTCTTTTGGATTTGAATTAAACAATGTTGAAAATTTATCTAAATTTCTTGTGTTGGTGAATTTTTTTTTATTATTATGAGTGCTTAAATCTCTTTTTGATGGTGGTGTGTGGACGGTAGACGGGGCGTTCATTGGTGATTCGACATGGACATTACAGAACGTTAAACTGAAGACGATAGGACTTGACATGACTTCAACTATTCTATTTACTTTTCAGGACTTAGGTTGCGGCTGAGAAGTGCAAGGGGTATCTCTCGTAGACCTGGCTAGGGGGATAGCCAACGGATGTGTCACGTGACGCAAAGGGGCATGATTCGGAATCGCGACGAACCGGTATCGCTGTAAGATGCTGGGATCTAGTTTATCGTGTTTAGGGTATTTCTAGGTTAGATTTAATATAGTTAATGTTTATTTTAGGGATTGTTATACGATTTAGTTTTAGCTTACTTTTACTTTTAGGCTAGTATTAAGAATCGCGATTTTTTCCACTCTTTACCGTGGTATTGGCATAGACATTTGATATTTTCTTCTCCGCTTTCTTTATTTTTTGTCCTTTTCCTTTCATGGTTCTTGTAGTCTGTCCGAGGTCTGCATAGAGTAGCTTTCTTCTCTCTTTCTTCTTCTCTTATATTTTCTGGCACGAAACAAAAATGTTTGTTGAGCTGGGATGTCTGGTGAGAGGGCCAGAACTACCCCCGTCCGACGAGTTTAGCCGAGCAATCGCGAGCGTGCCGAGCCCTTCTCTCCAGCATCAAGGATGCCTCCGTGGCCTAACCTAGACTCACAACAAAATGTAGAAGAAGCAGTTAAGCGGCCTCTAACTGCCTTCAATATTGTTGACTCGGTTTCTACCTGTGGGTCACTTAAGGCAAAATCTTTATTTACAGCGCTGACGTCTGGCTAGCTTTCTATCACCATACAGCTTGTAAGGTTCTGGTTTGAATTTAAATCTCTATAGGTGATCTACACAAACTAGACCGCGCAGAATGACCCAGGATTTCTTCATGTGAAAACTTTATTTCTAAAATTGTCTTTTTAGACTGAAAATAAAACGGTAGACAAGAGTTATTCTTCGTTTGATTTCTGACAAGATTTTCCCTTACTACATCAAATCTGTTTCTGTCAGTGATGTGTATCCTTTCTTGTTGACAGCATACACTTGATCGTGGAAAAATATAATATATAAAAATAAAATATGAATCTCAGACAAATATCGTGTGTTTGACGCGGTTATGCGATCAATTATGTGTTATAACTAGCTTTCAAACTTGGGGATTCAAACAATTCGAAGAAGTAGAAATGTTTCTTCGATTTTTTATTAAAAAGTTATTCGTATCTTTAGAAACAGGGCTTCCAAAACTTTTCAGTTATACCCTGAAATTACTAATCGTAATACTCAAAGTGCTTAAATATAGCGCGCATAGACTCCAATACATTCTTGCAAAACATACTTTTAAAAATAGATTGGAATAGATTAAACAACAGGTAGCACTGGCAGATAAATTTGAAGCAACAATGCTATAATCTTAAGAAGCAGTCTGACTTCCAAAATCACAATGAAAGCATAAATCATATCATCCTTAAGCAGATTGACATACTCCGAACTAAACCACGATCTAAAATAACAAAAATTATTTCAATGACAGATGTAAATGTTTAACCTCTGCGCAGTAAGCAAAAGTCAAGAGAAGATACATTTAATTTTTTGGCAATATGTCCAATCTATAACAGAAAAAGATCATTCTTTACGGGGAAATTTGCATGCTTTTTGTAACTTTATCGAAACAGCATTATCATACCGGAATAATATTATAATGGAATTCAGACAGTATGTAAATAATAAAAAAAAACATGTCTTTATAGTTTATTTTATTGATTAAATATGTGAAGAACTTATTTTTTAATTAATATACATTCACACAAATAATTTATTGATTCAATCAGGCATACGGCAACGCTAAGCCTATCGATTTTATTCGAAATTTATCATAAGCCAAATCGTTTCAGGAATGTTCTTAATATAGGTCATTCAATAAAATATATCTAATATACTAACTTGGTCTTGGTTTATTTACTGTTAAACCCATTTTGCCTCCTTCGATATACTAGCAAACGTGGCTATGAAATCACGTTTATTCCGTCCAATGACCTCAATAACGCCATCGTGCCCTATTAGCTGCATGCATTTATGAAAGCTTGTTGGTTTGGGAGTTTTATACAATCCTCCAAGAATGATGATAAAGAAGACACAGAAGAATACGGAAGTAAGTATCGAATATTTCAGTAAGTTGGTTGTCCAAAGCGTTTTTGAACTTCAACAAATCACTAAAAAAAAGCCATAAGCAACGAATTTGAAATGGAGCTAAATGAGATATAATTCGTAATTTATAAACTTACAATCCACAAATTATAAATACAATTTGTAATTATTCTTCCAATTCCATTTTGGTTTTATATAGTTACAAAGTAAATGTTCAAAAACATTATTAAATCCGATTAGGTTTAGGGCATTCACTTATTACGGTTACGGCAGATAGGACCTTATAGGTCATGTTGAGGAGACTTATGCCTTGGTAGTTTCGAATGTCTGACAATCATCAAAGTACAGTAGACTTTCGATAACCTGAAAAATTAAACACAAAGGGAGCTCACGTTTGCGGGAGAGTTCACGTTTTCGAAGGTCAAATTTAAATAAAGAATAGGGCAATCCGACTTAAGATTTTCATTTTAAGACGTCTTATTTTTATCAAATTTAAATAAATGCATTTCAACTATTATAAAAATGTATATTCAATCCACTCTTTTAATTTTAAATCCAATTTTATTTTAAATATAAATTTATTAAATAAATATTGACTGAGCATTTGCATTCCCGATACATAATTTAATGAACAAAATCAGTCATTTGTTCTTTTCATTTTATTCTTCTGCAAAAGCATTCTAACTTCTTTTTCCCTAAGGCGCCTTAAGACACTACTGTCATTTTAGCTAACCAGCTCACCAAAGCCTTGTTAAAAATGGTAATGCTTCATTAGGCTTAATTTTTCTTTTGGCGATTCTAGCACAACGTCATCATCACTTTCCTCATCACTTATGATGTTGATACTCTGAGCGGCATCATGATCTTCTTCGTCTTCGTTCCATTTATGGATGTCTTCAGCTGTGCAGTTCGAGTACCCAAATGATTTGATTAAAGACAGGAATCCTAAAAAACTAAAAATCAAACCTTAGGATTTATAGCATCGAGCAGTTTCATTGCATTCTTCACTCCGAAATTGATTTCTTAATACAATTTCTCTTTCGAAATACTTAGTGGAGTATTATCTGGGTCAGTTCCATTACCAACGAAACTTAAAATATTTTCCCAGCACTTTGCGATTGTGTCAGTTTCATGTCGATCCCAAGCAGATTTAAAACGAGTGGTGGGTGCACGACTGGGTCGTACGCAACTTTCTCTTTCACAGCGAGTTAATTTGACGTTTGTAACAATTTGGCCAAAAAACACAATAATATTTATTTCAATTAATGATGCTAGTTATCACCATCCAACGCCTACCTGGGAAGCAAGAACAAACAGGTTCCCAGCCGAGTCAGCAGTTCATTGGCCCGAGTTCAACCACACTCATTTGCTGGACATTCGACACCTCTCATTGGCCACCAATGTATTCCCAGCTGAATCAGCAGTTCATTGGCCTGGGTGCTATTTGCATGCATTGGCTGCTCACCCGAAACCCCCCATCGTTCAACACACAACATAGGGGTCAGCGGATGCACGCGCGAACATTATTCGTGCTAGGTCAGCAATGATTGGTGCGAACCTACTTTTCATGCGATCCTTATGTTCAACGCAAGAGTTGGTTCTTGTCAGAACCTTAATCTGATCGGTCATAATAAATAACTTATAACGTCTTAATTGTCCGTGTTTGATTTAATATTAAACAAGTCGAACAGTTGGGCCAACCTCTTGGTTGGCGTTCGCGTTTTTTTTTATATTATCCACGCAAGAATAATTTAACTATGCTATAAATAATGTCGAAATGAGATTATACAAATTGAGGTTATGTATGATTTTTATATGGCAGGTACCAGTAACAACATGGCTAAAAGCAAACAAAAATGGCCTAGAATTATGACCAAACAAACGCTGGATACGAAGTTTGAAGAAAATCGGTCATGTCGGTTAGGCTGGAGAGGCTTGTACAGACCGACGAACCGACGGACGGAGTTCCAAAAACCACTTTTTTGAGTTCCGCTATCATCGTAATGTTAGAAGTCGAAAATTTTCACAAAAACAATAAATTTTTCTTTATAAGAGAAAGTTTTAAAAAAATGGGGTCTCTTACAGCTAACTTTTCAGTGTTTTCTGGTATATCCTCTTGTTGTGCTACAACCGAAGACAACAGACTAGTTCTATAATTGTAAAGCTTTGTTATTCTGATAGCATTTTGATCCGTTGGTTAGATCAGTGGCGTCACATTTGGAGGCATAAACATCACTGTGATAGGGTGATCATCTGTGGTAAACTAACTTACTGGAGGATACGATGGAGCATTGTTAAACGATAGACCCTGATTTTCATAAATGATGTTACCTTTGGATAATTTTCGTCATACAAACTTGTGGTACAAATTAATAATGAAACCAATCTTTGAATATAGCCGCTGTCATCCAGGATGATTTCGAACGCTTGTAGTATATTGGGCATTTAAAATTTTTGAATGAACGAGGATTTTTCGCCTTCCCAATCACCAATGGCTTCAGCTTTTGCAATCCAGTTGCATTTGTACACGCGAGGGAAGTTATACAGTGTTGTCGGTTTTTCTGCCTTCAGAGTTGTTTTTTCTAACGACAAAACATATGTTTTGTCTGGCAAAAGCTTCCAAAACAGCACTGTTTCGTCGTATCAATCGTTTCCTGTTGCTTACTTTTGAAAGGTGACTTAAATAAAACTCACACCTTATCAAGTTTTAAATCTCAGCATCTACTCTTCGCTAGCATTGAAGCTGCTTTGGTTCTCCTTAATTTGAGAATGCAGTGACTTTTGACATGTTCCGATGATCGGAGTGTTTTTCTTTTCACTGGCTCGAAAATGTGTTGTTTATAGACTTAAAGATTTGTTCCTATAGAGCAGCAGCAAGACAGTAATTACCGCTAGCCCTATCATCACTTCATTTGAATCGGATGACTGGTAATTTTCTGCCTATAGAGCTCGTTTTTACCTGCAGCTTTGCCTTATGTACTTAATTTTTGGATTCGACAATCTATCATTCATTCCTCGTAATTTTAACCGTATTGCGCATTTAATGTAATTTTGTGGATATCCGCATTCTTACCTTGGTCGGAATGTTCCGACATCCCAAATTATTATGATTAACAGTACCTTGGTACCACGTTACACCAAAATGTTACATAAGTCTTAATTATCAAGTCCTGTAAATCCACAAACTCCACACGAAATTTAGAATGGTGATGGGTTTGATATAAAATCCACTTATTCTATATAGTAAAGTCGGTGCATTACCGTTATTATCATTTATTAAACGTATTGATACTAGATTTTTTATGAAATTTGATATTTTTATAATTATTTGAGGAAATCACAACTTTTCAAAATGTATAAACCGTTACTTCAATGTTTTTTTTAAACCAAAAAACTGTATATTAATTTATGTAACCACATAAGATTCAATACTTTAAAAATATGAAAAAAAATATATAGTCGATAAATTGATTTATTTAAATTCTTAGACCAAATTTTTAAACTTAGGTCATAGGCTTTGAGGATTTATTAACTGATCACATATATCCTTGACTATCTAGTAAAATTCGGAGGATTCTTGTCGAACTCTTTTGTTGCGTGATTTTGAGTACCACAAGGAAGTCATGTAAATCCAACTCTATTTAAAGTTGCAATACACGATGTAAATTATGTGTGCATAACATAAAGATTAAAGGTATTCACATGAGTAGGAGATCTTAACGTTTCGATTTTACTGTCTCACAAACAGTTTATATCTGAAACCTACAAAGTGCCATATTCTTATGAAAACGAGTTCCCACTAAACTCCCACCAACTATTATCTGGGCGATTTGACAGTTTTGCTCTTTAAAATCCAATAGCACAATCAGCATCTACGAGCAGAGATTTGCCACAGCATTAAATATGCATCCACAGGCTCATCATTTAGTGCATATGTTAGTGGGACATAACAGAACATAGACGTTATTAGATTTAACATCACAACAAAATCAATAAACGAAGAAATTACATTCAAGCTATTTATACTTTTAACAAAACAAATACAAATACGATTCTATTTTGCGATTGCGCAGAATATTTTTATACCCTATCAGATTGGGGTATATTAGTTTTTTTTTTCAAATTAAGTTCGTGACATAGTGAAATAATTTCTCTAGATATACCTAAAAGAACATGGATCAACTCAGAATCGCTAGCTGAGTCGATTAAGCCATGTCTGTCTGTCCGTCCGTCCGTCTGTGTGTCACCGATTTTTACCAAGGATGCTAGATTTGAGCATTTTTAGATTGCTTGACTATATACTGAGAACTCGTGATTAAAGAGTTCCGAGTCATTAATACTGGCGTTCAGCCATGTTTCAGTTAAGGAAGTAACGTCATGAGAGAGTGTTTGTGATTTAAAAAAAATATCTTTCGTTTTCGTGAGCAGCCTTCTTACATTTTGGTAGTAGAGGGACAGTCTATGTAGTTTTTTGAAGAAGGACTCTAATTTCTTTGCGGTTAATTTTGCGAGGCTTAAATTCATTTACAATTGTATTATACCGTTGCATACCGTTTCAAAAGAGCAGGGACAAGTATCTTAAATGGCGAGACGAAGCTATGAGGTTTACTGATTTTTGTACATTTGATTGAGGGCCCTGTGGGAACGAGATTTGTTGACACCAAGTGATTTATGGCATCGTCAACCGAAGTGCTTGGTTTCAACCGTGAAATAAAAATTGTTTTCGGTTTAGGAATCGATTCAATCGTCGATATATGTTCGGTTACTGTCCGAATTTGATCAGATGATAGGGAAACGGTAACAGGAGAACAAAGAGCCTTAGAGGACTCGAATGACAAAGTAGGAATGCCATTAGTTCTGTTTTGATTTTCGCTTCTTAACACGTTATCGTTTTCTTGTGACAACTTCATCGTTGTATATTTTATGAAGGATAGATGAAATGGATGTGTTAACAGATTCAATTATCTTTTTATTATTATCTAAACGGCTTGGTAAAAACTCTGTAGATGTGGAGGCATCACTTGATACACATGGGTCAAAGAAGTTCTTATAACCATCGTAGATTAAATATTTGGACAGACCCATAAAAGTAACTATGGTATTGCACGAGCCTTTCAGTTGTATGAGTAGAATTTCTGTCATTATTACATCGTATATCTCTTCTTGAAGATACTGTCTGTATTAAACAGCTACGATACATCTGATAATGTAATAATTATTTTCTGTCAATTTTTTAAGGCATAGTAGCTGGTCTTTTCAGCCAGTCTTTCCAGGGTACCAGCCATATAAAATATACGCATAACCACAATTTTCTCGAATACGGCTCTAACGATTTTGAGCTATTAACATATTAGCTCCAACAAAACTAGATACCCAGTTTTTTCGACAAAATCCATACAACGGATTTTACATTAAGGCCATATAAAGGAAATTGTCATTTGCTCCCAAACTATGTTTTTGCAATTTTAATGAAATTTAAGTTATGTATTTACTTCTATTACTGTTTGCGTAATTGGTAATTTTCAGTTTTGACCAATAAATGAAAATCATTATTATTCACATAGACACCAATTCATTCGACTTCCTTAATTAACTTTCATGAATCACAATTCGTCATTATTTGTATCTTCTTTAGCATCAATAATCATAATTTCGATCATTAAATTCATAGAGAATATTAATGTTAGATTTTCGCATGTTTTGTATTCGATATAACATTTGCTATGAAAGCAATTTTTTGGAGAAAATTACCAACTCTTCTAATAAAATTTGATTTGCATATAATTAAAGCGAATGCACTGAAGCTACGCATATAAAATATTTTGGTATTTAATTGGATTTTTTCATAGAAAGACTTCATCAAAAGCTACTTTGGGCATAATGAATCCATTTGCAAGAACTACTCATATCAACTTAGTCGTCTAAAATATACTGTGCTCTTGCAAATCTAATGCTATATTTTCTTTATAATTGCAATTTCAAATCTCATAAGGTTATAAAAGGCATTCAGATAATGATTTTGTGTAACATATACATTCATTGGAACAATCCTGAGCAAATAGAATCTTTTAGTACATGAACATACAAAATATTTAAGTTATTTCGGTCTTATAATGTCGATGCTTCTTGTGACCGGATTTTTTTCTTGAAATGTAATAATATGGATGTGTCATTCAATCACAGATTATTCGCATGTATACTAATTTATAATGATGTTCATCACTTACTTGGATAATACAGTTCCTCGTTACTTAATACTGTAATACTTCCAGCATTGTCAGTAATCCAGAATATTCAATTAAAGCCTTTTTTTCAGCAATTGTCTTATAACTTGTATAAATGCATAAAGAATAAAAACAAACCAGAAGTCACTTTTCAATTAAATTGTTGTATATTTTTTTAACAACACACAAAAACATTATGGAAGCCGTGTCTCCGTTTTTGTTTACGACTTACACAAATATAATCAAAGAAATTCTGAAATTTTTTTTAAACGTATGAGAAGGCTACCATCCGCTGTGCAAATCGTTTAATACCTTTTCCTATGTCATTCTCAAATTAAATATCCACAAAAAGGGGGCGTGGCTAGTAACAAATATAAAAAATGGCACGGTCACAACATATTATGAATATATTATATATATATATATATATAGTTTATCAATGTCTATGGTTCGACAACTTTTTTCTATTGCATTCACCTCCCAAAATGTGGGCATGGGTTAAAATGAGCTATGAAGGAAATGTTTAAATTTAACTTTATTAATGTAATTGCATTCAATTTTTTTTTAATTTTACTGAAAACCGTTTAGATATTGGATCATATTATAAATATGTTGTTCAGAGACTTTTTCTAAATTCCCTACCATTTGGCCTAAAACAATCTTTTTATAAAATGTGGGCATGGCTGTTGACGGATTTCAAAATATGTGTTCTAAATTTCAACACTCTAGCTAGAAACTGAAGGCCTAGAATTCGGTGACATACCGTGTAGCGTGCAGCTAGTAGCTTCATAAGTGAAGACTGACAATTATAATATATTAGGAACACCCTGCGAGAGCAGGCTCTCAGCTTATACATTCTTTTCTATTTTCACCTCTGAGTTGTGCAGATGTGTGGCCTAATCGATTAAATACGGATCGCATCGTTATTAAAATAGGTTATACCGATCGATCATTTTAATTCGATCATTACCTTTGTGATCTTTGCGTTGCCGATTACACACTGAGTTATTCCCTATACAAGTAGGCATCTGTCGCAAAAAGTTCCTAACGAGTACTTACTTGGCGATCATGTGTCAGGATCTTCTCAAGCGCCACAAAAAAAATTGCGTTCGTTTAAATCGGCAGATGTCATAAATATATACCAACACTACAACAACACGAGATTAGCCACCACACATTCCTCTCATCAAGAAATCAACGATCATCAGCAATATCATTGATAAGCCGCATGTGCTTAACCGCCCGCAAGTCGATACAAAAATTCACCCACTTCCACCTATTGATCCTGCTACCCCGACAACCACTTCCCCTAACCTCCAGCATCAGTGATAAGAAAGCTGATCATCAGTGATAAACAAGTACATTGAAACCAGTTCTGCACAAGAAGAAGAACACAAGAGCACGAGGGCAGGTATATAAAACAGACCAAAAACACAACAGGTACAGAATTGTTATAAATTGTTGTTTTCGTGATCAGTGCACCGATCGTGGGCACAAAAGTACAAAGAAAAGGAAACAATCAGTTAATAATTGACAAAAGTGAATTTGATAATATAAAAAGACAATTAGTGAACCTAAATCTAAACTCAATAACGTAAGATTTGAGACATAAATTTACGATAATAAACTCTAAAGGAATTGACTGAATTAGTTAACATATGCGTTTATAAAAATATAATCTAGTAAAACTTAAAACTAGATCTAAAACTTATAATTATAAGATATAAATAAATAAATTGCTCATATAGAATCATATACTTACATTGATTCAAACAATCATTTACTCTTAAGTTAAAAACAGATTCATTACCCCTTCATGTTGAACATTCACTTGTTTACAGTTAGGTATTTTGACATTTAATAACATAATCATAGTTTGTAATCCGAAGAAGTTTAGGTGCGCACTTAAACGTTGAGGAAAGAGTTTGTTTATTTTAGTCTTTGCTTAAAGTAGTAGATGAATTGTTCTACGAGTACAATTTAAATGCTTCGTGACAGTATGAATGAGTATACAATACGATTAAGTTTGATACACACATAATTGATAAAATAAAATCATATGTTGATTACAATAGTAATGAATTCTAAAGTGAATCTATTTATTTTTCAAATGATTTAAGTGAGACGATTATGAAGGTGAGATCGGTTTAATATTGGAAGGGTGAAAGAACGGTTTTAATATAGGGTCGTTTGTATAGTTTTTTTTATGGGATGCAGACGACAAGGTGTAACTATCAAGATGATAGGCATATAGAGGGGGGTTTCCCATACGTTGGTATACCATCTATAACGTCAACTCAAAGGGTAAAATGTAGTATTAGAACCATTTAATAATACAATTAATCACTGTAGTAAAACAACACCCAATACCGCAAATAATGGTTCTGAAACCATTAGTAATAGCATGCAATATTCTATTTTTTCCAAGTTTTATCTTTTTTTGTTAATCTACTTATTCCTAACTCTATCTACTAATTCCTACAAAGGCACGAATATTTTCTTTTGTGTGAGTGATAATCGCAGCAAGATCCCCGGCCATTTCGGCGAGCTAAGCCGTGCTTATGCCAGCGTGCCACCCTGCTGCGTCGACCAGGACAAGACACCAGCTACCTTTCGATAGTTAGTCCACAGGCTCACTACAACGGACGTCTCAACAAGGTTCATTCAGTTTTTAGCAACCCCCAGTTTTTAGGGATTTTTATTATTAGGATAGAATGGGATACAATATTTAACGATTCACAGAGCGGATTGTGGCCTTCTCATATTAACCCATTTCCTTTCAGTTAAGACAAAGCATTGTTGTTCAACTAGTTGATAAATAGGAGGAACGTTTATCTCATTGGGGCCTTAATCTGACTGCTCTTGGAAAATCTGTCTGAGTATATCTGCAGTTCTCTGAGCATTTCCGACTATCTTTGTCATTTTAAAGAGACTGCGTTTCAATTCTGATTCAAATGATAGTTATTTGGCTTTTTATAGAATTGATGAATGTCTCTCGTATCCAAGTCACGACATGGCGTTGTTTAGTTCGTCATTAGAAATGCTATCTTATGTGCATATAATATGTGGGTATCTATTTGGTATTCCGTTTTTTTTCCAGAATCTGCAGAAATGTGAAGATTTAATTAGTCCTGGCCTAAAACAACACTGAAAAGGGCCGATAAGATAACGGCAGAGGATCTTATAGGCGATTTTGATGAGACATTTGAATTCATACGAACAAATTTCGATAATCAGTTGTCAAGATTAGGTTTTGATATTGCTACCCTTATTCACTTAGGTCGAGTGATTGGTAGTTTTCGATGTCGTCGCCAATATTAAATGGTTCACTCACTGACAGCGGAATGGTGATCGTCATCGCCGTTTAACAGTCGGCAGAAGTGGATCTTCCATATCCTCAGCATCGGCTGTTTCTTAACTAAGATATTTCCTTGTTCATCTCGAAAGGATTTTGTTTGACCCTTGTATCCTCGGCTTTGAAGTCTTGCACTTTGGTAAAACCTGCGAACATCGTTCCTAGAATGACACCTCTCTATATCCTCGATTTTGCGCTTTTTTGGCTATTTTTATTCTCCTTTCTGAAAATCCACTGTTCTTCGCTTCTTCTTGTCTGTGGAGCTCAATGGTAGTTATTGCCTTTATCTGTAACTGTCGGTATTCTTCATCAAATCAAGGGTATGTATGGATTCGCAGCTTCGATCACCTGTCTTACGACGGTATGCTGTTAAAGATGACTGATATTCTTGGACGGATTTATCTTCCCTCATAAGTTTTCCTAACTTTTGTTGGTTAAAGGTGAAGTAAAGTGGGAAGTCTCTCACTCAGTTGTTATTTATTTAGTTTCGACTAGAAAATGGCTATAGACGGCGTTTGTCTCTCTGAAGCAAGTTTATGTAGATTGATATAGGTGAGCGCTTGCATCTATAAGTACATATCGGATTAGGTCTTCATTCTTTTTATCTATAAGTACATATCGGATTAGGTCTTCACTCTTTTTATAGTGGTAGTGCGGATCACAGCCAGGTGATCAGTAAATGGTTTGAAGTCAATTACTCTTGACCTGAAGTGGGTACCGACAGAAAATGCGCATGTTTCATTTTTGCGAATGTATCTTGACTCTCCCCTTCAATTTCAGGTACATTTGCCTCAGCTGGAAATAAAGTGTTTTTCAAAAGTTTATCAGTTGTTTCATTAATCTGGCGTTTTGAAAAAAAAAATTAAATGATTATAGAGTCGTGAATGTCGAAAGGTAAGGCGGTAGAGATCGTTTATATGGACACCACGCCACTGAAATATACATGGATACCTAACAAATTTATCTAATGTACACAAATTGGTTCTTAGAAACAGCTAACCTTAGAAATATTTAACCTAAGCTCAGCAAGGAATTATCATCATTGTCTACCAAATCAATTGCAGGGCCAAATCTTTCCTATAAAAATAACTCATTAGAAACCTTTAAGCAAATCATCATCAGAAATCTTTTAACGTAACTCACAAGAACAACTAATTAAGGCACAAGTAAACTCTGCTAATAAGTAACTCAAAAGGTGTCATATACAATTCTTAAATTATCTCGTTTTCTTTTCACCATAATTCTTGAACTAATTTTGGCAATTACATTAGCACACTCTTAAGAGAATTCATTAAAGCCCACGCAAGGGGTTTGCACCAGCTTAACTCAATCAGAATACAAAATGGACTTAATCAGCCCCCATTAGGAAAATAAAATCCAGAAAGTATCACACATGACAGCCTCACTTCAACCCCAGGGAATTTGGAACGGTAGAAGCGATTCTCTTCTAAAAAGATACAAATATTAGATACAAACTAACATGTGTCCTTTCTTATGCCCAGCACAAGTATAAGAATCAACTTTTATTCGACCAAGCTTTCAGTTTCATGTGATTATACATGATTAAAATTCCTAAAATGACACAAATTTCTAAAAACAATACAGGATTCTTATATACCCTCCTTCAAGGGTCTAAAAATAAACTATGAGTGACAATATTTGATATTCCCTCGAAATGGCTAGACTCAAGCAGATGGGGTCTATTTGCTATCTTGTGAAACCTGTTAATAAACGAACGTTTATTTTTTTTCCTTGGGGTCTTTAAATCCGTCATGAAAATTTACATTTTGTTCCAAAATTCCTCATTTTTAATGAGACTTTGCTCCTTCTGGTTCTCTTAAAGGTAAGGTATACTTAGGCCGGGAATGAAATTTAATTACCTCCATCTTGGTAGATGATTTCACCTGAAATAATTTGATTTTTTTTTGTATGTACTTCTGGTTTAGGAAATGGAATTGAGTCTTTTAGTGACATAACGTTATGTTAATCAAATTTCCAGAAATTTTTTTTCATTCCCTCGATTTCAATGGGGGGTCATAATTCAAGGCAAAATTATGGAAGACTTTGGGTTATAAAGCAGGTTTGTATCTCTGTTATCAAGAGGATTAATTATAATAAAATCAGGGTTAATAGAATAAAATATCTAGGAAGGATATGAAAATGAACTCATGCATATATTAACCTTGGAAATTAAATACATCCAGAGGCGTATACCTTTACCTAATATCAGGCATCATGGTCGAGTAGCACCTTAGCGAATTCCTTGAAATTGTATCTTAAAAATATGTAAACAATTTTCCCCGATTTTGGGCTCTGAACGCATGTTGCGTTCGTCAACCCAACTAAACATTTTTCTTCAATATATGGCATAAATTTCCAAATTCGCAGGTGGCCATGGCTCAGAGGAATGCGTAGTTGACTGCTAAGCCAAACGCTGCGGGTTCAAGCCCCAGCTTCGGCAGCACATGTTTTCTACGAAAATTGCCAGCTTATCTGAGGCCACCTGTGCGATAATATGAGACAATATAAATCTATGTCTCCTCCTCTGTGCCACTTAGGTTTATTTTATATGTCTTTTCTTCTATGTGTCTATCTGTCTCTCTCTGTTGTATTAATGTCTTCATCTGTCCCAGCCGATGGCCTCAGTCGCCAGTGCTGTTATGTGTCTATAGTTCGATGCATTCATGTGCGAATTACCGTAATGTCAATGTTAATGTCAATTTCCAAATTCAAGAAACATTTTTTTCTATTAAGCTTTAATTTACTTCTGAAAGTTCAGCATGTATAATAATTCTTTTAGGTGAATACACAGACTTAGTAGAACCATTTGTAGATTAATTAGTATAAGGCTTCTAAAAAATTTCCGGGAATGGGTGTACATGTGACAGTCTTAATGATGTTTTTGTACAGCTTCCGCCTTATTAATATAGGTACACAATATGCATAGAGCTTGTGACTTAAGGCTTATAACAGCTGTGACCACTAATTTTGTTTTGCGATGACTTACAACGCAAAAGGTTTTGGCTCGATTCCCAGTTGTGTCAACATCAATATTTTGATACGTAGTTTATTACATAGAGAAGTCATTTAGCTGTATACACCTCAACGTATATGGATCGACTCAAAATCGCTAGCTGAGTCGATTAAGCCATGTCTGTCCGTCCGTCGTCCGTCCGTAGTTCACCGATTTTTGGGTCTTAAATTTTGAACTACGATAATGTAATTTGGTACATGTGATCCTTGTACGCGCTTTTCGAATAAGTGTTATCATTTTCAAAATCCGCCAACTGCTACGCCCACTTTTTATAAAAACGTTATTTTTGGCCAAACCGTAGGGAACATTGAAAAAGTGTTTGAACAACGTATGTAGTCAATCTGAATATCTATTTTTTTTATATAAGGTTTTTACCACGTCCTCTTTTTGAAAGCGTTTTTAGTAAAAAAAAATGTCGGTAAAATTTCAAAATATTTGTTTAAAACTTTTGATGCAAAATCATTGGGTTTGTTAAAACAAACACAGGGTGTCCGCCAGGAAGGTATACTACTATATTTTGCCTCTATTTTGATAAACATTAGTGTTGACAGTTCATATTTGGCAGTCGTAAAGTAGACACGTGGCAAATTAATTATTGGAAAATATTCGATAAGCCAGCTTGTTTTTATTGTCAAAACATTTTATCAATATCAATCATCGATTTCTATGACGATGAGAAAGTAACGTGAAATTTTTGGGAGAAACAACGTGCCAACAAAACGCACTATTTATCGTGTAGTGAATGATTTCGCAGAAAGAGGGTCTGTAGGTGATAGGCCCGGGCATTTACCACAACGTACTTCAAGATCGGCTAAAAACATTACTGCTGCTCAAGAAGACAATCCATCAACCTCAATTCGAAGCCGTGCTCAGGAGCCCGATCTTCAAAGAACAACTTTGGCCACAATTTTGCACAAGGATTTGCATTTGTTTCCATTTAAGATTCAATTGAAACAAGAGAAGAAGCTCTTTCACCGCCATACATATGCCAATAGGATGTTACAGCTACCACTTTTTGGAGGAGTTTTCCAACAAAAAACATTTGTATACCGCACGACGTACCATCATGTAGGAGATAAACGTTTTTTTGTCGAACCATATAAGATTTTGATAAACTGTCTGAGCAATATGTTGCGACAATGTCAATTTTAATATTTCTTTGCCATAAAGCAAACATTTAAGGGATATTCATTAAGGGATGGAAAGGGTATACAAGACTTTACACAGTGTATTGTAGCCTTCTCAAAATTTTTTTTTATTTCAAAGAATGTTCAGACACTCATTTGTAGTATCGCATTAAATACACATAATAAATGATATATTTCTTGATTTTTGCGTACATTTTAATAATTGCTATAAATGATGCTTATGATTTGAACTAAGCATACCTCAGAAAAAAAACCCTTTATAAAAAATTAATGTGTACAGCGCAAATGACAGCACGTTTCTTCGAGTGGTTCCTTACTAAGGCTACTTTTGCGTATTGGTTTTGTGTTTCGATTTTCATTATTTGTGAGTTTTGGTATGGCTTCGGTAAAGAAATCTTATAGATTACCGTTTAGTTCGCCCAATGTTTTTTTATAAGAATTTACACAGCTTATAGCTTCGATCGCACTTTATAAATCGTTAGTTGGGAAGTTCTCTAGTCCAACTTTACCGGGAATACTTTTTCCCATTTGGATTGACTTTAGTCATTTGAATTATATGGTAGTCTCCTCAGATCTCCATATGAATGGCACATTCACTGCAATTCTTGGCTCAAATCGGATAATCAAGCTGGACACTTCAAGATGCCGTTTTTACGGATGAGGCGTTTTTGGAAGTGGTCTTTCAAAAAAAGCTAAGTGGATCACTGAATATCTGTTCGAAATGCGGATCTGTACAGGAAACGCACGCTTCTCACTATTCCAATGTATGATGGAGGACTGACCGGGTAAGGGAATACAACTTTGCTGTCGCATTTTTTTCGACCCTACAGCCTGAATGACATGCATTTAAACAAAAAAGTTTTATTAAAGCCATTATAAATCTCTCTTTCTGCAGTTCCAAAGTGTTCTCCGTACGGGCTTCTCAAAATTTCCTGATGCTTAGTTAATGCAAGGAGCTTCCAAATTCGTACACAGATGGGACAGATCGATAAACAGATAGAATCGGAATACCGATTCCTCTATCATCGTTATGGTAGGTTTGAGTGAAATCTCGAGTAAGTGAGTAATACTTGGATTATTTCGAAAAAGCAAAAACGTTGTGTATCTTGAATATGGAAGTATGTTTAAATACCTTTTTATTTCCTGTGTTTCACAGGATGGGATTTTACAGGAAAATTATTTAGGATTGATTTTTTTATCCATAGAAGCAGGATAATCCTGTGATGTTCTGTGCAGATAAGACTGCTAGGCTCATGACAGCAAACGCCCTCGTAAATAGATTTATCATCTGTTGGCGGTAGAAAAGAGAGGATACAAAGACAAAGATAGAATTTATTTGCATACATTTTCACTTCATTGGAAACAATAATGAAATTATCGACTTTTTACCGACTCATCTGGAAGAGAATATTCTTCAGATATTCTTGTCAAATTTGTATTAAGTAATTGTTCTTAGCTGTAGACAATTGATTTATTTCTTCGAAATACCTTTTCAAAGCAAATGCTCGCACGCAACTCCACCCAATTGAACAAAATTAGTCAAACAGTTCTATTAAAAAACGTCTGGGTAGGTATTCAACATGTCTTCATATAGAAAGCTGCTGTACTATAAATTTTTTTTATGGAATTATAATTTTCCAATACCCTCACATTTAGCCACCATTTAAACTGTCACTTTGATTATAGCCAGGAAACCAATTTACACACTCACCCACGCATAACTTGGGTAACATAACAAAAAATACACGCTCACCTGCTGTTTTATATCGCAAGCATCCCTTCACCCCTTCAAAAAATAAACTTGAAATGTAATGTAATACACACCTACGCACTCACCATAGCGAATAAATGAATGTTCGCTCGAATAGTATTGTTTATATTCGAAAACGGATTTTAAGTGATTGTAGATATTTTTATCTTTTTGAATTAAGAGATAAGCGCGTCCACTGAACGGAGATGTTAGAGTGGGTACTGCTCTAAATGGGTTTGCTATTTTCAAATGGTTCCCTATTATCTCTCGAATTGTCAACATCCTGTTCTGTTTTTCAGTGAGCCGTCGGAGAGCATCTAAAAGACATTTTGGGGATCATCGCTCAAAATTAATATTAATATTCCACTGATTTAGAATAAATTATTCCTTACTGAAACATTTGTTTACTTTCTGAGTTTTATGTTCCATAACTATAATAACTCTAAAATAAAATAAAATTATATGATTAATATATTATTGTTTGATCATGGTCTTTAACATTATACATGAAATATGATGTCGGTTAAGTAGACGCCTATGGCAGTGGCAGTGGTGATATAAATAGCTATTTTAAACACATTTTGCATAACATAGAAGAAATCGGGTGGTGTAACATCAGGGGATTGTGGGAGCCAGTCAATATCAACATTTTTTGACATTATTCGGCCAGGAAAAATATCTCGTAAAATTCCTCGTAGCACGTCTCGTCACCGTCTTGTTGAACCTGTAGGCCTATTTGATATAATTTAAGCAGAAGAAAGATTTCCAATAAAACATCCAATTCAACAAACATGACGGAGATATGCTCAATTCAATAGCACGGCGGCGGCCATGGAAGGTACTCGAACATCCAGCAATAATCTGTCTCACTGCGTCAAACTTTTCTTGTATAAAAATTACCCAAACAAAATAATTCACTGAATGGTTGTCTTTTTCGGCACACGATTAACAACAAAAAAGTCATGTTATTTTCTTGTTCTCTATTGATTGTCGGATTTTGTGGAACGAGGGCAATCGTGACTAGTTGTACAAGTAGTTGTAACTTTGATTACACATAAGTTGTGCCTCTTTTACCTCGAAAAGGTAACTATACTGGTCTCATCCAACGGGATTTGAATTAAAAGCCTGGTGAAAATGACTGACACGGAATATCCGACCTGCTGGCCCCCAAGGATTGGGGTTGTGTTTTGGTTAACTACCTACTAAGATAAAATCAATTTGTTACTATGAGCCTCAGAAATAAATTATGTTATTGCTGACGACCATGCTGAATGAACAAAGGGATAACGGCGTTCGTATCTACATCTAGAATGTGATAACATTAAACAGTAAAGGTGCAGCCACAACAAGCGGTAGCCTTGTGGCTTTGTGGGTACTGTCACCCAGGAAGTACAGTGGTATGGGCCGAGCAAAAAGAGTATGAAAAACTGTAACATATACTTCTGATCGTGGTATAGTGAGCAGAAACAGTGGATATTAGGATTTGTCAGGATTTACTTATTGATTAACACCACCAGTAAGAAATCCCTGGTTTAATGAATTGTTCCGGCAGATGTCCGCAGACAAGAATTACGCCTACAGGACTAAGAGCCGCCATTTAGCTCTAATTGAAGGAAAAGAAGAAGGGAATAATATCGAATATCATAAAAAAGAAAAAGAGTAAGAAAGCACGCGATAAAGAATATAGAGAGTTGTCACTCCAGGAATGGCGATAAAAGTGTAAAACGCCAATGCAAGCGACACAAAGCATGAACCGAATCCTGTCGAGATGAAAAAGGGAATATCGTAATTGAGACTCTTCTGCGGACTGCTAAACGGCGAAGATGAAGAATATTGCGCTCACACGCAGAACGAACCATTCTATATTGGCGACGACAGCGAAAACTACCAACTATCCGACAAAATTTAGCTTAAGCTATTAGCTTAAACTTAACAAAACTGTTGGAAATGACGGCCTTTACATCTAATTACAAAAAAGAGTTTTTCTGATCTCCGCCATCTACAGAGGCGCCTCAACATCGTCGACAAGATCCTATCTACGTGTTTTTAGGCTAGGAAAGCTTAAAATTGATCAAACCACACTATGCAGATCCTGAAATAAACCCAAAAAGTCCAAATCGATGACCAACCTAAATATTCATCGATTATAAAGCCGCGCAACAGCATTTATAGAGACGAACTATACAGCGCCATGCACAGTTTTGGTATGCCGGCCAAACTCGGTCATATGTGCCGGATGACGATGTAAAATTTTCGCCCAGACATTCGATACGTAAAACAAGATCTAGGCAAGGCGGCTGCATTTTTTTAATCTCATTCTCGATAGGACTTGAATAACTCCCGAGTCAACACAAGTGGCACAATCTTCTATAAATCGGTGCAACTTCATTGGTCAGATGTTTGCTAATATAGAAAAGGTAGTGGCAGAAATGGGTTAGTAAGCAGTAAACGAGGGTAAGAACATTCTCAATCTGATCCAGCATCCATAATTTCGGTGATTGACTATTTCGGAAGGAAGATTACAAACGGACGAAATACTGCGATAAAATTAAATTTCGGTAGACTGAAATCGCACAAAATCCCACAGACCTAAGCACATACCATTAATTATCGATAATTAAAATACAACCAGCATCAAATGTCCACAGCGTTTTGAAAATGTCATAAGATCGGCGTTTATAGCTGAGACGAGACAAAGTTTCTACCTTAAAGTTGTATCTGTCGATAATGACGTTCTGCATAATTCGTCGATGTTGAGTATTCGTTCATGTTGTAAGCATGCACCACAATACGCATGTACCACAATAATGTCGGTATGTGAATGTCTAATAAATTTCAAAAGCAATCGATTTCCATACATGAAATATGTATACCCCACTCGATATGGGTGTACTAGTTTTAGCATTAAGTTTGGAACATATAGAAAATATTTTGATAGATAAACAGATAATTGATAGCGCATATATTGCGAGTGCTCTTATTCTTCTACCTTTCCAACTCGCTCTAAGGATTATGGAGTTGACTAGTATTGACATTTAGTTTGTAACGAGATTGTTTGTAAACGAGATTTCATGGATCGTACACTTTTTGTATATCCAACATATTTAATGCGATACCAAAATATTTAAATCTTGTTTAGGAAAATAATTTAATCCGTAAATATAGTGTGTAGTATAAAAACTTACGCGCTTCTCTTTGATGACTTTTGACTATACCAGGTTTTACGAAATTGTTTATGGGCTTATCACTATTATGGCTGCCAATATAGACCATTATAAAATTAAAATGTGTGTTCGTTTCTTGTGTTCGTTAAATTTGAAGATGGTGCATACTTTTAGGTGTAACAACCGACCTTTTTTATTTCTTTTAAATAAAAGTTAAATGGATTTTGGCTGGGATTGAACAAGGGAACACACTACCACTACACCGCGACCACCCACAATTTACATAAGCTTTCCAATTTGTCGTAGTTGTATTTGCTTTCTTTATAAAGAGATGTACTTTCTATTACCCTTAAATATGTAACACGGTATCCTAGCAATTGCAATTTTTAAATGAATCTAAATGGTTGCTAATTAATTAATATCATCAACTCTTATTTTTAATAACGCAACAATTTTGTTATACGTCTTGTAATTCAAAATTAAACATACTTGAGTGAAATATTTATTAAAATTCGTTTAGATACAACATTTCTTCTTTTGATTGCTGTCAATTTCAGTTTGCGTAAGGAATACCTTCTTCCCATTTTGTTTAAGCTGATGTGATTTGGTAAGTAACATTTTTCAAGCAAAGGTTGATCGGATGAAAGTATGTCTAAAGAATGGAAGCTCAGTAGCGTTTGTCCGACCCACAAAAAAGGAAAGCCTCTGAACTGAGACAAGAAAAGAGGTATAAGTCTCCTCAATTTACTTTACAAGTGCCTTAATAGTGTGGTTTCAGGCCAGGAAAGTGCACAACTTCGGCAGATCCTGAAAAACCTAAGAAGTCCAAATCGATACCCACTACCGATTAGTTTATTTTAAAGCCGCATTTGTTAGTATTTATAGAGAAGAAGTATACAAAACCATGCCTAGTTTCTGTATACAGCTCAAACTCATGCATCTGTGCAGGATGACGAAAGAGAGTTCTCGGAAATGGCCTCACCAAAACAATTGATACCAAATAAGCATTTCGGCAAGGTGTCACATTTGCATGTAACTTCTTTAACATTATTCTTTAGAGGCTTGTGCAAAACTCCCGATCATGGACCAGCTGAAGAGTCTTTAATAAATAGTTGCAGATATAAGCTGACGCCGACGATCATTGACATCATTAGTCTGACTTAAAAGGATGTCCTAACCGTATTTGCTAATATAGAGAAGGAAGCTACAAATTTGCAAAAAAAAAACAACTCAAGGGATTTGGATTCATCTGAGCAGAAGTTTAGCATTTATAACGAAATTGCGTACTCTGAATTTCACGAATCTCAAACTTAAGGTTTTGTATGTTTGAAACATATTTCGATTAGTCTTCAATTTCTAGCTAAAAAATATATATAATCAATAACTTAAATACATTACTAAGATTTCATATAGGTAAAGTTCCCAAATTATCTTGTCATTTAATTTAGCCAAATAATGCAAGTCATAAATCATTTTTTGTATACATGGTATTTCAACTTACCCCTACCTCGTAGCAAACAATAAAGTTATGTTCGAACAAATCGAAGCTAATTTCTTTCTTACAAACAAATATTAAGGATTAAACTTTTATGGACACCAAATTGTAGGTACTCCAAAATATTTTTTTTCAAGATCATTCTAAAATTCCGTGCAATAAAATACGACGCAAGAATAAAAATGACATCCAAAAAGGTTAAGCTAACCCAATCGAAGGGTTTTCTTATGTTATCGATACCACACTAAAATCACATATCACATATCTCATCAGTTTGCAAAAAATGGTTCAAATACTTTAATCGAACACGATTCGGTAAACGTTTATCAATCGACATAGTTAATCTCCTGTGTCACTATTCTCTGTGAAAGAGGATTTCCCGTATCCTCTGAAATAAAAAAAAAATGTTTCAAACAATGAAGCTTAAATTAACTATGGTAATTTGCAATTCCTGTTTAGCCTTATCGACAGTTCATTTAATAGCTCTTAAGCGAGGTCCCAACATTAATCAGCAGTTAAAAGTAATTATTTATCACAGAACCCAGTAACGATGTTGACCTTCCTGTAGGTACCTACGAAAGAGAGTGGCATATCCTTCCGTGAATCATTTCCAAGGAACAAGAATGTAAAAGAAAACATCTAGCTATGTCCTAAAATAAACTTAAATGACTTGACAACTGCTATATGTGAAAAGGGAATGACAAAAAGATGATGATTATGAATAAGTTATCGTCGAGAATAAATTCAAAAAAAAGTACACACGAGTACATACATATTTTGAAGGTTGTTTTTGCTATGTTCCGCATTTTTATGTACTTTGCCTTCAAGGCTATCTATACTCTTTTGCAGCGGAATCTTTGTTGGAATCCTATTTCCGGAGTAGGTCGTATATGACTTAATGACCGAAAGCCGATACCAGTGTCTAATGGTATTAACCAAGGCCTTTATTATGATGACGAAAGACTTAGTGATTTATCATCGAGGGGAGGTATTCAAAATCCTTTTGACAGATTACCATCGGATGGGTAAAGTCCTGTGGCGACAGAAAATAAAATGAAAGACGCATAACAAGACCAGTGAGTTACATTTCGGACGACAGTTTGCCGGAGAATTTATGAACAAGCTAGATAGGAATGTGCTGATGATGCTCGTGCTTTTATTATTTCATTATGAAAGAGATGCGTTAAAAGTGCAAACTGAGTTGTTTACATCGAAGGGGAAGTCTTAATATTTGAAAAAAAAAATAAATATTCCTTTATAAAAATTTATTTTTCGTGGGACTTTGAGTAAATGTTTTGTGGCTTTTACATAACTAATCATATGGCCGGTTGTTGCGTTTCAATTTGACACGGTGGTTGAGCAGTTGCAGTGTGGCTTGTGGATTGCGATCACAAGACAAACTAGTTCTGGTGATAGATAACAATATTATATTATTGGCGAAACGACATAATAATTAAATCGTTATCGTTAAATTTAGAGCGCCATCTTTTGGAAAGAAAGTTACTTAAGTAGTTTATAAGAATGCTAATTTCTAACAATTTTTTTTTCTAGTTAAGGAACTAATTAAAAGATGAGAAAAGACGAAATTGAAATTTTAAAAAAATTATTTCCAAACGAAATTTGGAGAAATCTGGTATTTGTATACTATATCTATACTATATCTTACTATATCACTAAAGCATGCCGCAATGGAATGTTACGTTCGAAGAAGGAGTTACTCTATACTTAGTTTGCGTATATTGGTGTTTTTCACTCTATACCAAGAAGTTCTATAGATAAAAACATTTAAGAAGGCTACAATCCGATGTACGGATCATTTAATACCCTATCCCATCCCACCCTTAAAATGAATATCCACAAAACGTGGGCTTTATGATGATGAAACATAAAAAATGTCAGTGTCAAAACATATTGTTCAGACAGTTTATCAACATTTTTTATGGTTGACAAAAAACAAATGGGTATGAAATCCTTATAAATATGAAATTGTAATAAAAACACTATCAATGTGCTATCACCTCTAGGCCCTTCAGACCACTGTATCCTATCGGCTAATTTCTCGTACTCCAACCACGAAGTTAAAGAACAAATTCCAAAAAGAACCGTATGGTAATACGAGAAAGCCAACTGTGAAGCTCTTAACGGTTTCTTTCTTCTTGGATGCTACTGCCGATGCGTTAACGAGCACCATTCTCCTGGGTATGAAATCCTTTATTCCTCACCGGGTAAAGAGTATCAAACTAAGGTCAAACGGGTGATATGACTAGAGCTGCAAAGAGGCTGTTAGGTTGAAATAGTTATGTTTCGGTTATATAAGACAAATCCTACTGAGGAAAACCGAAGTTCAAACGAGCCAGAAACGATTATAATGCTCGCATCAAGCGTGTTAAATTCTCCCACAACCTAAAGCTGAGGAAACAAATTCTACTATGTCGCAAAAGTAGTAAAAACTTTTGGTCGTTTGTCAAAAAAATTAAGAATTCGACCTCATCTTCCCAACGCTGATTTACAATGACATTCCAGCTGTCACCTCTATAGACAAAGCCAATCTACTTGCTGCCCGTTTTGCAGCTAGTTCCACGTTACCAGATTGTGCCCAGTCTCCTCCTGTACTTGAGAACGTAGAACATTCTATGGGACCAATCCACTTCCGTACTCGATCGATCGTACTAGATCTTAACATTCACAATTCGTCTGGTCCAGATGGTATATCCCCATAATTCTGAAGAGGTGTTCTTCCACGCTGGCATAACCACTGCCTATCCCTTTCTATCTGTCCTATTCATCAGGACTTTTCCCGGGTAGATGGAAAATGACAGCACTCACAGCTTTTCATATTCATTCTCTAATCCACGCCCTTCATCTACGGACGTGGAACAGAAACGGCAAAATATGTTCAGCTCATTAAATTCCGATCTTGACAGAATAAGTAAATGGGGTAAATCGAATAGAGTGGAATTTAATGCTTCCAAAACACAATACTGTCTTCTTTCATCTTAGCGAAGCCAAAATTTGCAGCCATTATTAATGAATGGCACTTGCATCGCCGAAACCGAAAAACTTTCCATGCTCGGTATGTGTGTTAGTAACGACCTTCGTTGGAACGACCACGTATTCGAAATCGCTAAAAACGCAACGAAAAATCTAGGTTTCCTTAATCGATGCAAAAAATATTTCACCCCCTCTGATCTGGCCTCAATATATAAAGCGTATATACTCCCCAAACTTGGTCAGGTAGAGGCAAAAACGTCATTGCACCTACTGGATAGGATACAAAAGCGTGCGATAAAACTGATAGGAGATCCAACCGCAGCTAACTCTATAGTCTCGTTTGAATATCGTAGGAATATCTCCTTCCTAACACTTTTTTACCGCTATTTTAACAGGAAATGCTCAATCGAAATAGCCAGCTGCATTCCGCCCCTTCAAACACTCAACCGTGATATTCGCCATGCTAATCAATTCACCCTCAAGCCTACCTTCGGACGTACTATGAAATATAGAAATTCATTCCTTAACCGAACAACACGTATGTGGAATGCTTTACCAAACTCAGTCTTTCCTCCCCATTACAATTTACAAAAATTTAAAACCAGTGCACATCGGTATCTCCTCTTTTCTTCTTCTCAATTTCCTTAATGCCCGCGCTGTGTCCAAACACTATAAGGGTATTCATAAACCCTTTGGCGCGTGATAATTATAAAAAATGGAAGTAAACACTGCTTAATAAATAAAGAATGATATCATATAATTGTTACGTATAGGGATTTTTACGAATACATACATTTCATATATCTGTTCAG